>CM034154.1:624145945-624746779 GCA_019776745.2 Taxus chinensis | reverse complement strand
GGTGGTTGTTGAATTTAAATTTTGGACCCGCGTCATTTCTTATCCCCCATCTCAATATCCTTACAATTTTATATTAATTTCCACTGACTTGGGGATTTATGTCCAAGGCATTATTGATTCTCTTGGGTGTGTTGCAAGCATTAATGATGCTCACATGCCTATGGTGTGGCCCATTTTGGCTCGCCAATACACAATTCTCTTGTTTTATATTTTTCACTTTTTCAATTATTTGATGTTGGTTTGGCTATCAATATGATCCTAATATAAATTCAATTTTTTTATAAATACATATGAATTGTAGTACTTTCTCTCAAATGTATAAAAACCTCATTTATTGTTACAAAAAAATTACTAGGCACATGTGAGCATTCTAAAGAAAACAAGCAATAATTAAAGCATTTGGCATTGAACCGCGTAAATTTATCATTAAAGCATTTATTGTTGAACCTGTAGACACAAAATCACGCACTTGGGTACATTTCTAGGTCATAAAATCATGCTAGCATTTACATGATTCCGAAGCAATAAAACTAGTAGTTGAAAACTATCTTTGGCTTCTTTTCTTGAATTCTTTCTTTTTCTTTAGTCTTGCACACCCTAAGCCCATTCAAACCTTAACTCATTTATATTTCATGGCTTTAGTCGCCAGCACCCATTCAAGAGGCCAGTGCCAAGGTGCTCATATCCCCTCTGGGTGTACCTGACCCTTTTCTACCTCACTCGCTCTTTTTGGGTGCTCTTTTATTTTTTGGGAATATTTTTCACTTATGAGTCAGCCTTCTAGTTGTCAATTACAAAATTCAAAAAAAGGAATCATATAAATACATAGTTATGTTTTCAAAATGAAGGACCAAGCACTAAGCATTACTATCATCACCTAAGCTTGCATCCAAAGGCACTAAAGCATTCAAAAGGAATCCATCTAGCATCCATTCAAGGGACAAGGGCTGCATCAACTCTGCATACACTGCATATGAAGGGGAAGTTCATTATATTTCATCCACACATTCTACTACATTATTACATTCTAGCTATAACTCGCTATCAAGTGAATCTTGCACAAGGGCTTATCCTAGGGCAAAATTTCTACACACACTCACAATAACAACATGGAGTATGAGATGTAGTGTAGCGCTTGGTTGTAAGTTCACTCTCGGGGTGATCGTCAGGGTCATTCTGACTCCCCATTCTACATTTTCCTTTTTAGGTTTGATGCGGTTTATGGGCTTGTGCAAGTGAATTTCTCTTTTGCATGTTACAAGTATCATTGGCAATCAATCATAGTACAAACATCAGACAATCAAAAGAGAGAAATTACAAAATCCTAGCAACACAAAAGAAACTAGATTCTGAGCATCTGCACAGTCACCAGCATCCAGACGTCTCTGTCCCGCACTGGGCGCCCATGTTCGACATTATTCTCATGTTCCAGATTTTTTAAGTGACCAGTGACGACCCTATTTGCAGATTGTTCATCAGTCGCACAAGTCCAAATCACTTCCTATCCATTCAGAAATCAGCTAAGTCTTTTTATCTCTCATTGTTTCTTGGGGCTTTACATTATCGCTTGCTTATTGCTTAGATCTTATTGTATATTATCAGTTTGTATATCATTAGGAACAATAGTTACTCTACAATTATATTTAATCCAAATTAAATTAAATTATTTGGTGAACCCACTCACTCCAACCCTACCTTCTGAGAATGCATTAAAATCTATCTCCTTCTTTGTGGAATTCATGGATCAATATTCTTATCCCTATTTCACTCTGACCAAGGTTTCTGGCATGGCTACCACTACTACTGATTTTATGCAAGTCCGTACTCAACATCCTCCTCGCTTCATCACTCCTATGTCTGATCCAACTATCAATGTAGTCACCACCTGCTGCACTCGTCCTCCTACCGCTCCACCTATCTCTGTTCAACCACCTATTACTTCTACTGTTCCTACCACCACCTCTAAGGGTTATGACATCATTGACCAGCATAAAATACACCAAATAAAATCTCTCTTTATGATATCTTGCATAGTATACCTGATTTTCATCATGCATTAGAGGTCTTCATTCGTTCCATCCATATTGAAATTAATAATTCACATGTTGCCTTTACTCACCTCATATGCACAATATTTACTTTGCTTCTATTTGGGTGAGGCTCCCAAACCTTCCCTTTCATTTTTGATCTGATTTTTGTTTCTCTACCATCAAAGATTCCCTAGCTCCATTTATATTAAGAGTGTACTCATTGATAATGGATTTACTATAAATCTATGCACTTTATCCCTCCATGAAAATTGGTGTTTCTAATGATTTAATTAATAAATCCTCTCAACTAATTCACGGATATGATTCCACAACTTACACATGCATGGGAACTATCACCTTACCTCTACAAGATGGGCCTAAGATTGTTCCTACTTTATTCTTTGTTATCGATACCTCATTCTAGTTCAATTTCTTACTTAGTAGACCATGGATTCATGTGATGCATGTTGTTTCGTCCATAATTCATAGATACATTAAATTCCTCCATGATGGCCATGAACATACTATTGCTATTGACCCTAACCCATTCAAATTTTGTCGTATTGACCCTATTACCACCATGCCCATTCCTCCATCACACCCTATTCCATATCACAATATCAATACATACAATATTGTTCAATCTAGCACTCTTACTCTCTCTCTGCTACCTCTACATACATTTTGTCCATTCCTACCCATACTACTGATCTCCTCTCACCCACCATATCTACCTATATGGCTACTACTTCCCCACCTGTCATGGCTCCTTTCACGTCTACATCTGGCTCCATCCCTGTCAATATCCTTGATCATGCTATCCAACGAGATAATGCCACCACTGATTATTCTGATGATGAGGTTGATGTCGTAGAGTTTAACGATGACACATTGTGCAATCTTAACTTTACTCCTATTAAAATTAATGAATCCTACTTCCAGGATAATTTTGTTGCTATTGTCCTTGACGACTATCAATTCAAGAAGCCTCCACCTTCCACTATTGACATGATACATTTTCAGGGGTTTGTCCATGCATTAGAAATTATTCCACCTCCTTCATCTCCCCAAGTCCACTCTACACCATAGTTTGACCCATTCACATGCACTCTTTTCATACGTGACTCTTATTTGCCTCACATTCCACTTGAACCCACTTGTTCTGACACTTTTTACACGCATACTGGCTTAGCATGTCAAAAAAACATAAGAATGATCTCCTCCCTCCAGTGTCATTCCCCTAAAACTTAAAGTAATATATGTTTACATGAAGAGTACATGCTTATAAATCATCCGCATCTTAAATATTGAAAGTGCTCAATAGACCAAACACATGCATCTTATGTTCCTCAGAAAACACCACTAAGGCAGTTTATCGCCTGACTACATTGGTCGTTACTCTAGATTCCAATCAAATTAATATTCACATGAAATGAGGTCAGCTGGTCACTTTATCTATTAACAATTATTCTTTCCTGGAGCTAAGATTCTCTTAGTACTTACTGTCTGATGTCAAATCACAACGATTTCCCTACAACATCCTGCAACTCGATGGGTTGAGTACTGCTCAGTGTGCATTGCATAACATGGAGCTTTATGCCACACAAGATGTGGGACCTATGCGATCATCAGAACACTAGCTCTTACCAGATGAAGGCTCGGTTCCTATTCCAATCTGGCTCATGACCCTGCACACATAAAAACCTGCTAGAGGAGTTTACTTGACCCTTATCCATATCACACACTTGGGGGCATCACATCTAGCTTCTCCCCCCCTCAGATCAGGGTAAGAAGATGCATAAAAATAAACCTACTACTAACAAAGGTGATGCACCGAGGAATGAAGTCTACATCTTGTCTTGCCACACTTTTAAACACTTTGATACCATCAATTTTATTGTCAATGCCCTATGACGTACTCTATTTCCACGGTTCATACTCACCTACTAAGGGTATAATTGCAGTGAAATGAACTTAGGAGGATGCAAATGAACACATCTCATGGTTGAGAATGCATCCACAGTACATGCATTATTTAGCATCCAAAGATTGCATAACACACACATTACCTGATAAAACACTGCCAAGGGGCAAAGGTTGCATTACAATTGATTGTAATGGGAGGTTCCTATAACTCCACAATGTTCACCTGCCAAATCAGAAGCACCCCAGGGAGGTTGAAAAGATTTCAAGAATGATCATACTAGCATCCAGTGTGATTGCACAACATTGAATCCTCTTCCTAAGTGTTGGACTTGCAAAATGGAAGTGGAATCTCCAGATTAGAGGCTGGTTCCTCAACTCCTCTAATCAGATTTATCACTTGCACAATTGCAGAGGTTTAAACTCCTAAATCTACTCTAAATTCCAAGGAGACAGAGATAGATAATGCAAAAAGGAAAGAACTAATGCTAATGCTAATAGGTGATGCACCAAAGGAGTGGTGAGCATTTTTTACTTCTGCAAATTGACACAGTTCATAAAATGCAACAAAAAAAACAACATGCACAAACTGATAGTTGTAATGAAGTGTTAGAAATCAGGCAAACAACACCAGCAGAGGATAAAAACTAATCATAGGGCTTGTATTGTTATTTTAACATCAATTTCACTTGCATTCAAACACCTGAAAGGAAAAAATACAGTTGTAGTTTCTAGAAAAGGTTTGTTATTCCACTAAATCACTTCTAAGGTGAAAAAAGGAGCTTTCCATACACAAAAAATGTTCAACCCCCAAAAAATGAGCCAAATCTGGGTTTTTACAATGCATGGGTCGAGCCCAGGAGAGAGAAAACATGTAAAAAACATGGGAGCCATTCCCCATTGAATGAAGATGCATTAAAACAGCATGGGCATCCTTACAGGTCCATGCCCTGACATTTTTGGCCATGCTGAAGAAGAATGCAACCCATTTTGCATTAAAATTGGTTGTTGAAACATCATTTCTGGCCATTACCATGTGCCAGAGATGTTTCTTGATTTTCTCTCTCCAAATTGAACCAAAATGCAAAAATGACCATGGAATCTTATAGAGAATTTCACCATCTTTCCATTGATATAAAGAACGCGAAAAACCAAGCTCTGGATCAAAAGATATGGCGATTTGAAGTTTTAGGGCAAAACAGGGCCAAATCGGGTCGCTTTGATATTTTTGACCTGGACACGTGGCGAGTTCTGATTGGCTGCGGACCTTGTAAGGGAAAATTTCCCACAAAAACTCCACTGAGCCATAACTTCAAAAATACATGGAGTTAGGAGGAAAACTTTACCTTTCTGGAAAGCTGAGAAAGAGCTCTATCCAATGGTGTCATTTCTAGAAGGTTTTGGGTGCCTAAAAAGTAAAAATTTATGACTGAGGCACAATAGAAGGAAAGAATGAAAGGGAGTTAGCCACAAAATGAGCAGGGGGCACATTTGGATAAAAATTTTGGTGACTCAGAGGGGTCATCTGCCTGCTGGATGAATGATCAGTAGCCTGAAGCAATCCATTGGGCATGGAGTCATGAGTAGTAGCCTGAAAACTGATCTGAACTTTGAAAACTTCCCTCTGAACTGCTTGAATCCCACTGAACATAGAGTTGTTCCCACCAAAATGCCATCAAAATGAACTGTGCAAGAGCGAAACCAGCAGCACCAAAACTATGTACAAACTGAAAATCATACATGCTCCAAATGGAACATGCAGAGTGTGCACAAGCACTTCTTCTACTGAAAGCAAACCTACCTACTCTACTCTAACTGGAAGCAAAGGTGAGCTAAACGAACCCTGCAACTGGTTGTGCAAAATAGCTTCCTTTCTTCAAAATTGGTAGCCATGCAAATGATTTGGAGCTGAGTATGGCTGATTGGATGAGTGGAAAATCAACAAGAAGCTGGTCTTCTACCCAAATTAGCAAGGTATCAACTAAAAACAAATCCAATACCTCTTTTAGTTGCTCTGCATTTGGATTGGAGAGGTATGACAGCTGATCCTTGGAACTTTGCAGCTCATCCTCATGCTTAGAAGCAAGCATGACTGGTTGTGGCTTCTCCTTTGGCTCCAATGAAGCCAAATACCTGATTGGGCAAGGTTTGATCCATTGAGTATGCCCATAATTCTGATTTTTAACTCCAAGAATGGAGTTCTCTTGTAGACCTTGAATGGATGGTGTGGAAGCAATGGTAGAACCCTTCTGCCCTTTCTCTTCCTCCAATGAAGGACATGAAAGATTAAAATCTTCCAATCTTGGTTCCAAAGAGCTTCTATAAGATGCAGGCTGCTGCAAATGAATACTCTCCTCCATGACAGCAGGCTCTTGTGTTTGGAAGATGGATGATGAAAGAGAGAATGGTGGAAACTCAACCGGTTCTTCTTCATCAAAACAGTCCTCCAAATCAGACAGGTAAACTGCCTCATTGTTGTCCTGCTGCAAATGTTCAACCTCTCCCATGGTGTTCTCTTGATCTGCAACTTGATCACCATGGTTTCTTTCATCCTCCAGCATTGAGTTTGAGGGATCAAACTCTTCTTCAGTACTAGAACTTGAGAGAGATGAAGTAGAGAGAAGAACTGAAGGTTCTTCTATAACCTGCTTTGTGCTCAAAGCCTTTGGATCTGCACTTTTCTCCCCCACAGCTGGAATGTGCTCCTCTTCTTTTGGATTTGGAGCAGCTTCTCCTTCCTCTTGCTGTCCCTCATGACTGATTTTTGCAATTTGAATTAGATCAGAATTTCCTTCAAATAGGGTGCCAACATGGACACTATATTATGAACAAATTGATTGCTGATCTACAACTCCTTTTTGCTCTTCTGCTCTTCTTCTGCTGCAACAAAATCAGTCCTGACCACCATTTGTTCTTTAACTCCAACCTCTTCTGAAGGTTTCATCAGCAAAGGGATCTTCTTCATCCCAAATTTAAGAGCCCAACTCTTCAAAATTTGAATTTCTTCATCCTTGTTTGGCTTCTCTTTTTGCTGTCCTTCATGACTAATTTTTGCTAATTTTTTGTGGTGGTGGAGGAGGTAAAACCTCTTGTTTCTTTGGAGGAGAGGGTGTTTCATTTAGCTCTTGTGGAGGGGATGACTGTTTGGAAGGGAAAAGGACAGAAGAATTGAGATGAGGTGGAAGACTAGGGGGTGGAGAAATGAATTCAACACTTGGGACAGTAGATGGAGAGTTTAAAACTTGACACTGTTGAGATAAAACATATTGGGAAAGAGGAAAAGAAAAGGCATGAGATGGTGTGCTTACCCGTTGACAAGGTTGCTGAATACTCGTCTCATAAACCTCTATTCCTTCAATCCACTTTGCAAGCAATGGCAGCGTTGCAATCATGAAGTCAAGCTTCTCTTGAGGGCTGTAATGCCTTGGGAAAGGTCCCACCCATGGACAGGGTGCTCCACAACCGATTCCAAATGCTTTCATTTGTGCTTGAGCCTTGGATTGCACCATGTTTACCTCCATCTTTTGGATTTTCTCCAACAGACCAGCATCTTGCATCTGATTGTCTTCATTGTATGTACACCCTTGCTCTTGGAAAGCTCCATAGCCAAACTGATTTTGGCATTGCTGCTCATATGGGTATGTATGCTGATTTTGAATTTGTTCAAAATGCTGATTTGGAGGATTTAAAAAACATGTTGGAGGTGGGAAACATTGTTGTTGTTGTAAATGTGAGTTCCATGATGGAAATGAAGTCATGATTGCACAACTTCATGGAATGGAAAAGAATGAAAGCGATGGAAAGAATAATGGATGGAAATGGATGAAAAACAGGTCTGCAACTTCATAAATGGGTTGCTGATGAGATGGAGTCACCAGATGTGTTTGCAAGTGCCTCCAAAGGCTAAAATATTCACAGGAACACACCAACCTGCAAAAGATGAAGTGGAAGATCTCTAAGGTCCCACCGGGCGTGCCAAAACTATTGTTGCAAATCAACAGCACCCCCTGTATGTTGATCAGATTTCTAGTTTGATCATACTAGCATCCAGTGTCATTGCACAACATTGAATCCTCTTCCCAAGTGTGGGACTTGCAAAATGGAAGGGGAATCTCCAAATTAGAGGCTGGTTCCTTAACTCCTCTGATCAGATTTATCACTTGCACAATTGCAGAGGTTTAAACTCCTAAATCTACTCTAAATTCCAAGGAGACAGAGATAGAGAATGAAAAAAGGAAAGAACTAATGCTAATGCTAATAGGTGATGCACCAAAGGAGTGGTGAGCATTTTTTACTTCTGCAAATTGATACAGTTCATAAAATGCAACAAAAAAAACAACATGCACAAACTGATAGCTATAATGAAGTGTTAGAAATTAGGCAAACAACACCAGCAGAGGATAAAAACTAATCACAGGGCCTGTATTGTTATTTTAACATCAAAATCACTTGCATTCAAACACCTGAAAGGCAAAAATACAGTTGCAGTTTCTAGAAAAGGTCTGTTATTCTACTAAATCACTTCCAAGGTGAAAAAGGGAGCTTTCCATACACAAAAAATGTTCAACCCCCCAAAAAATGAGCCAAATCTGGCTTTTTACAATGCATGGGTCGAGCCCAGGAGAGAGAAAATGTGTAAAAAACGTGGGAGCCATTCCCCATTGAATGAAGATGCATTAAAATAGCATGGGCGTCCTTACAGACCCATGCCCTGACATTTTTGGCCATGCTGAAGAAGAATGCGACCCATTTTACATTAAAACTGGCTGTTGAAACGTCATTTCTGGCCATTACCACGTGCCAAAGACATTTCTTGATTTTCTCTCTCCAAACTGAACCAAAATGCAAAAAGGACCACAGAATCTTGTAGATAATTTCACCAGCTTTCCATTGATATAAAGAACACGAAAAACCGAGCTCTGGATCGAAAGATATGGCGATTTGAAGTTTTAGGGCAAAACAGGGCCAAATCGGGTCCCTTTGATATTTTTGACCTAGACACGTGGCGAGTTCTGATTGGCTGCGGACCTTGCAAGGGAAAATTTCCCACAAAAACTCCACCGAGCCATAACTTCAAAAATACATGGAGTTAGGAGGAAAACTTTACCTTTCTGGAAAGCTGAGAAAGAGCTCTATCCAATGGTGTCATTTCTAGAAGGTTTTGAGTGCCTAAAAAGTAAAAATTTATGACTGAGGCACAATAGAAGGAAATAATGAAAGGGAGTTAGCCACAAAATTAGCAAGGGGCACATTTGGATAACATGAACCTTGTCTCATACACATTCGTTGGGGGGCACGTGGCTCCTCTCATCTTCACACTCTGCATACCATTCCATCACACCCATACATTGTATTTGCATATATTGGTTGCATTTAATCTTGCTAGCTTATTTTATCTACATGTTACACTTTGTTTTCCATGCTAAATGGATTCTTAGTATGCCATTACCTTTCTTTATATACGCATGCACGTTCACTTGGTCTTTTGCAACGAATGTAAATATCTTACAGGTTCTTACACACTACAATGATGTTTAACACTGTACCTTTTAGTAGTCCCACTGAGGCTCTTGGGGGCATCTACTTTCTCTATCATCACATAATACATAGGTTCTATTGATACATTTTTCACTACTTCTCAATACAATTACTTTACCTTTCATTGATTTATGCATGCCTTGACATACTAATTATCTTTCTAACATACTAACAGGTGCTTCATGTGTAGAATTTACCTTGCAAGAACTCTATGCCACCATGGCTATCTGATACACTTTGCTTGACATTGGTTGCTACTATATGTTGTTGTTTGCAGGATTTTCCCTATGTATTGTATTCTTATCGTATGCTTTTGGTCGCTTCCTCCTTAATTGTCTTGTGACATTGTGAGCAATGTCCCATGTTTAAAACCCACTTTTTACGATCTATCTTGTAGACACAATTGCTTGTTACATTTTATTCTCTTGCTAGTTTTAACTATTAACACATGTTACCAACCCACTTTGTTTGCATGTGCCTTGGTCTCTACCAAACACATCCTTTACCCCATGTATGTCACATCCATCTATGTAGCGTTGAACTTTAGATGTAATAATTGGCATATGTGATTGCTTATGTGGAAGTACTTCCTCTATTATATCATGTCGAATTTATTAGCTCATGCTTAAGAGTCCTTTGAGTGATTTATTTGTGGCGCTTACCCTTGTTAAAGAATTAAAACATGATAAAGGAGTTGTAGGAATGTTCACAAGGTCTGTCACAGTGGTTTAAACCCTCAAAAAGTCTTATATGGAACAAACAAGTGAAATATAGTAATATGCTACATCTCGGTCTGGGAATACCCTATTTCAGGGTTTAGAGATTATTAATAGGGATTTAAAGCCAAGGAAAGACCAATAAACTAGTGACAAGTTGATGTCCAAGGAGTTATATGTGAGTTCCGAGTGTGTAAGAAGGGCCAGAATAGGGGAATGTGAGATCATTTAACCAAAATATGTTAAATTCAATTTTATATTATGGATTGCCCATATTAGGGGCTTACATAAAGTATTTTAGCATGATCAGTATTATTCCTTGATTTCAAGTTGATGTAGTCCATAACAAGTTTGATAAATGTTATAAGGGATAAGATTATTTTTGTGAGATCAATACAAGTCATTAAGGAGGAAATAAATTTAATTGCTCATTCTTCCTTTCACAATCACAACCTTGTCAAAGAGACATAATTGGCTTAAGTGGGAGGTCTACAAAGAAACAATGATCATGTTTGTTTGGAGAGAAGAGTAATATTGAATGAAGTATAGACCAATAGTTGGGCTCAAGAATAATGAGAAGTTGGAGTGAACAAGAAATGGATGTACAGTCCCATATGTGAAAATGTGCCAGTATTGAGCATTAGTATGAAAAATAAATATTTTAGTGAGAATCCTAAGGAATTATATGCCAAGAAGGTTGAGAAATTTTTTTAGCATGATTAAAAGCCTTGAATAAGTTTGCAATATATTTTGGGAACCAAAGAGTAAGAAGGAGTACTTGACTGTACTGAATAGTGCCATGAAGAGTCTACAAACCAAATAAGTAAGAGGGATAAAAGTTGGGAGTGTTAGTTTATTGATTTATGTAAAAAAAATTGCCTTCTAGAGTAAAGTCTTAGTTTATTAATTTTTGGGTAATTGAAAAAGTGAATTTGAAACTTCTAATGCAAAATCTTTGAGTGGATGATTGATCGGTTGTTGGATGTGATGAATATTATTGGTATTGGTCAATTAGGCATGGAATGTATTCAAGGTGATACTGGACATTTTTAGGGACTGTTGGAAAGAGTCAGTCATGTTTTCATAGTCTTGTATACGGGGCTATTGTTTGGTTAGGACCATGAAATAAACAAACAATCACTGAAAATAAAAATAAATTAGATGGTTGATTACTACAACACAAACAAGTCACACAAGAAAATGTTTGATTATCTTTATTAAATTAAGGAAAGATGAAATGTACAAAATGGTTTAGAAGGTACTAAGAAATGGAAATCTAAGGCTAGTTTTAGGTAATGTTATAGGATGGAGTCCTCAATATAACTGAAGTTACGTGAGGCTTGAATCTATGTTGGTGTCGGTACAAGGCATGGTATCCGGGCCTACCCCCTAACTTCACGATCCCACAACGATAAGTGTGTCGAGTGCTTAGCCAATATACTACCCACCATCTTACTTATACTCAGAAAAAACACCGAGTCACATTATCCTCTAGGTGATGAAATCTAAGTAGGTCCACCTGGGAAGGAGTGTTTTGACGCAAGTTATATTTGATGTGTTTTGGTTGTGTGTGAAGGGAGTTAAGTTATTTCAATTCTTTAAACTCCTAATTAAGCTATATGATCAGGAAAATATGAGTGTTCTTTTGAAATTCCAAAGGAAACGTTGATTCGATGAGAACAAAACACACAAATGCAATGCTGAAAATAGAAAATGATAGAAAAGAGACGTACTCGTGATCACTTTTCCTTTTTAATTTTTAATTTAAGCAACAACAACAACAATGTGCTCCAAGATGAAAAGTTAGATGAAATAGGAAACAAAATAAATGGAAACTAAAAAGGAAATATGATGCAGGAGCATCACTCCTAGTTTGTAAATAGGGTTGGTATCATCAATTTTAGATTTCTCAATTTGTTTATAGGTATAGGAGGTCATCTAGGGTTTTGTGGAAAAGAGGGTTTAGAGGGTGTTAGAGACAAAAACAAACTTTGTGATCTTCAAGTAAGTTTTGTAGAGTCTTAATTTGAAGGAATTTGGTGATTAGAGGCTTTGAACCCCCCTGAGCATTAGAAAAATGTGACAGTCTAAAATACAAACATGTAGGTGTGCATTTAGTGACCCAAGAATGTGTTAATTGAGAGAAATAGAAGGTTTTGATTGGAGACAAAGGTTGAAACTCATCAGGTATGCTCTAAAATCCCATAGAAAACATAAATTGAAAGACTTGAGGAGGAAGGACTTCATTCATTTTATTTTCTTCTAGCAATTGGTGTCAAAGAAGTCTGTACTACACAAGTTTTCCTAGGTAAGAGGTCAAAATCGCAAGATAAAGTCAATAAAGTTGATCCAAGGAGTGAAATTTTTAAATAAAGATGTTGAAACCCCCCTCTTTAATATTTTTAAAGTTATAAGACCTAAGGCATCACATATTTTCCATAATCTTTGACAGTTTAGATCACAGTCAAGTCATTGTTAAGGAAGGACAACTTGGGAGGAGGTTTTGGAAAAAAAATTTCAAAGAAGGTCCTATTGAAACTTTGTATATAAGAAAAAGAGATAAATGGGTACCGCGAATGGATATTTTTTTTACAATTGAATAATTAGAATAAAAGTTAAGTGTGGAAAACCCTATAGGCAGGGATGGTAGAGTTGAAAAGATGGGAAGGAGGAAGTGAGTGAAAGGAGATCTTAATCAAATTTTTGAGAGTCAAAATTTGACACACACCTTATAGGGATGAAAGGGTATTGAGAAAAGTTCTTATTTTGTGTCGGGAATCTACAGATCATTCCAACCTTAGAATCACCAAGTCCACTTGTTCAAGAAGCTTAAGAAGACAATTTTACAAAAAGGTATGTCAATTGATCTTTTTGGTTGGTTTGCTTCATTTCAATGGTTGAATTGACAAATTGAAGGGTCTAATGACATGATGAAGTGATTGGTTTAATTCAAAATGGTGATATGATCAATTAATTACATGGTTTAAAGGTTTTGTGTATGGGAGCAAAGAGCTAGTTTGGAAGCCAAATAGGCATAATTTTAGTTTTGAATATTTCTAACATTGGGGTTTATTTGAGGGTTATTAGGTTATGCATCAAAATCTAAATGAAAGAGGGACTAAGGGTCCCATCGGGCATGCCATGATGTTTAAGGTAGTTTTTAGTTAGTGTTATAAAGTGAAGAAAGTACCTAAAACTCAAATGAGCAAGGTTTACTGATACCTACACCGACAACCACAATGTCAGGATGATGGGTAATGGATAATTTGGAAATGCTCATCCTTTCACCAAGTGAAGAGACCTACAAATAAAGACAACTAGACAAAAGATATTAGATGATTAGTATAATGAGTTGCTCAGAAAGTGTCGATCCCATAAATCCAAACGGACTTCCTTGAAGGGTGTTAACTCATTTTGATACAATTAAGGTGTGTTGATAAAGATAATAAGATAAATGATGACAAAATCTAAAACTCAAGGGGAATAATAAGACCATGTTCAGCTTCATAAATGGCCCAGGCTAGGGCTATGGCTACTCAAAGTCTTCAAAGTAATTGTACCAAAACTCTTCGGTTGATTCTCATATTTCGTGGAAGATATTGAACTACCCTTCAATATTCTCGAAGCTTAGTGCGAATGTAATAATGCACAAGGTGAGTTCATGGAGGATGTCAAACTGCTCCCACACAAACGACTATTGGAAAATTGAAAGGTCGTAAATGCTAGTGATGGGATGTGACTGACCTAGAACAGTCATCTACAGAGAAGCCATGCTTGCAAAAAAATTGTTAGATCAAATCAGATTGATAAAAATATGACTTATGCTAAAATGATCTATAAATGATAGGGATCGATAATGATTACAGATCGAAGGCAATCAGAGACAAAATGTTTTTTTGGTAAAGTACAAATAAACAAACATAAAAGAATACAAGAAAGAAAGTGAAATTGATAGTTCAAACTATGAATATTCTCGTGGTCTATGAAACTTATAAACTTATGTTTAGGTGTGTTTGTGAGGTCAAAAGATAGACCAAAGGGCTAAGGACATTGATCAGCGACGATCGAGGTCAACGACAATCAGATAGAAAATGTTTGATATGCTAAAAATATTAATAGGACAGACACTGATAAAATTCAGAGAGGTTTCTCAACACGAGGATGGGATATAGGGAATCTAAAAGCATATGGGGTTCTAAATATGAAGTTTTGAGGTTGTTTAGGAAGTCAAATGGAAGAATTGAAGGATAAATGACTTATAAATGATGATCACGGGTCGACGACGATCCCTGTGGATATCACTAATATTCACTATGTGATCTTAAATGATTGAACGGGAAACAGAGTCTTGATAAGGCTATGTATGAGGATACTGATGAAAAAATATAAATGATAACTAGTGCAAAATAAGCTGATAAAACAATGAAGAAAGTGGTACAAACCTTGGCAATAATTTGGAAGTGATAGAGCTATTTACCGGTGATTTGACAGAGTCCCTAGAGCTCATGATGATGTCATATACAGGGGTAGGAATTCATTCTAAAATGAAAATTTTGATTAAATGGAGAATGGAGACAGAGGTTGATTAAATAGAATCAAGGGTGTGCTCAATGATCACCACTAATTATGGATCACCGTCGATTTCACCATAGAGGTTAAAACCAACAAGATGAATAATGGAAAATGGTTAAAACCACTTGCGATCCGGGATACAAGGATGTTGGGAAATGGTGGGAGGTTGGGGATTTGAGTTATAAGAGGTTAAGGGGTTAGGATAAGTTGGGTAAAATGGCTAGTTGCTATCTAAATGGTTAGGGGAGGGTAAATGCATTTTTATGTGGGTAAAATAGGATTTACAAAGGTAAATTTCATGATATTTAGGATAAGGATAATAATATAGGTGATGATAATTTGATTGATATGCGTCGGGTCACCTAGGGGTGAAAAAGGGGTTTCTACATTTCCCATTTTTGTTGAGATTCTTGTAGACATAGGTTGCGAGATAAAAACTAGTGCGAGGATGCCCCAATTTTATGATGAGGATATTTTGATTATGTCCCCCCTAAATCCAATGATCGACTATGTTGGTCATTACAGTGAAGAGAGTTGATTATTTTGGATAGGTTTACTTTGAGATGCTCCAGGATTTGATTATAGTCTGAAATGACAAAGTTGGAGGAGCTTGCAACAATGGTAGTAATATTAGAAATCACTTTTTAGGTGAAGTGTAACTTGGACCACCTACAAATGCATGTTGTGGGAATACTAATACATGGAGAGGGCCCAAGGGGATCACTCTTATGAGAATGTGTTGATTCGTGGGACCAAAACATCAAAGGAAACATCTATAGGGTGTGCAATATTTGATATATGGTCAAAAACAAGGTTTTGACAGTTTGTTGAGCATCAAAGAAAAGGCATGAAGATTTTGATAACATTGTGTTGTGATAAGAGAGTTCTAGGTGACCAAGATTGATGTGTTTTTGTAAAAAGGTATACAAATTGGCGGTGATTATAAATCATCGACGTTTGGACAAAAAAATTGCGGTGATTAGTGGTCATCGGTGATTCCTAAAACAAAGAATATATAATCCAAGCGGCTACACAAATAGTTAATTTGTGATGTGTTTGATTGCAATTCGAGAGCTCTAGATTGTGATTTTTGAGTGTTTTTGGAGAGGTGGAGGCTAGTGCAGTGGTAGGAAGAGCAAAGGACTAGGAGAGGGGTAAGTAAGCTTGATTTTGTGTTTTTTTTTGAGTTTTTTTTTTTTGCTTTTTTGTTCTTTTTTGGGTTGGGGATGTCGAATCAGAACCGATCATGCTATCGGCAGTGATTTTTTAAGTCATTGGCCATTATGTTTATGTAATAGTCATTGATTAGAAGTTGGTGACAATTGGTGTGATTGTAGATGAAGTTGCTAACCGATGTCTTTTGTTTGTTTGTTTTGCAAGAGAGGGAGACCATCTATCTCTGAGATAGGGTTTCTGAGATGTTTGACATGATCCAATTTGATATGACTGATGTGGAGTGGGATTATTTGGTAGTTTTTGGATTAGGAGGACTTCACCACTACCGATGGATTATGTTGGTCCTCAAATCTATGCCCCCTGGTGCCCTAATAACAATTCTCTTTATGGGAACGAAGTGGGGAATCGGCTTGGAATGGTGGTAGATCGGGTGGTATGTCATTTTGTAGCCGAGGATGGGTCTAGAAATTTCCTTAGGGATCAAGATTTGGGATGATTTAGGGGCACATGCAAAGGAGATGGCCTTTTCCTGCTACTTTTTGTCCTGCCTTGAACCAAGGTGAGAGGACCCAAGGTGTAACCTAAATGGGAGAGGGGGAGATGGGATTGTTGTTCCCTCAATTTCTTTCTAAAAATGGTGGGTCAATCTGGGATAAACATGTCCAATGGACACAACACTTTCTCTCACGAGTTATCACAAAATATGTTGTGTATGTTTATTTTTTCAGAAATAGGTTACTAATGACAGTGGGATTTGATTGCTCTTGCATTCTTTAGATGTTAAAATTTACAGCTAAGGGGCAGTCTCAGTGATATTTAAAGACAAAAACAATAGCAATGAATGGTAGATAAAATGGGGTAGGATTACTGATGTAATTTTTGAATGAGGTGGGATTATAGGCAGACAATTTCCTTGCAATCATGCATTTAACACTTAGAGCAACCTACAATTCAGGAAAATCATAGAGAATTGAATTAACTAGTCATAGTTTCTACAAAGGAATATTTGCATTCATTGATCATCAACATATGAAAAGCTTTAACACAATATTTAAAATACTTGACATAAGAACTCATGCAAGCATTCTAAAAAATTATTGATTGCTCATACTCTCTCATGCCTAAGATACACTCAAAGGCTAACAAAAAATCTATCAGCACAAAATGGTTACAGTAAGGATTTTACAATTAAATACAATGTTAGAGAGCAAATTATTACAACACAATATCAAACTAATGACCAAAGCACAACCATTAAGGATAGATCTAGTGTAAGACAAAGCTAAGCAACAAACACAAGACTGCAACAAAAAATATAACTCATTAATGGATAATTCTAAACATAGAACCCAAAAGACAAAATTTAAACTCAAAAGTGGACATATTTCATTCAAATCTTATAATTTATTAGCTAGGGAACATCAATTGAATGATCTCAAAGCTTGTCAATGGTTGTACATTGCGACCACCTTGACACAAAAGTTTGGGAAACTGAGATAAGTATGCATTACACAAAGGAAACATGTAATATTTACAATTGAATCTTTCTACCTTCTTTCAGAAATAGAAAAAACAAACCCCCTTTAATATGAAGACAAGTCCTCATATTTATACAATTTTTATGCATTATTACAATTTAATTTTCCCCCTAAAATAGTAACAAAATTTCCCCCTTGTTTGTAAAGAAAATAATTTGATCAAAGTGGGAATGCTCCAACTGAAAATATTTGATTTAGTATTTTGGAATCTGCCATATGCTAGTCTATGGTTGGATGTTGGGTTGAGCTACTGCCAGGTGCAAAATAGTTATTTGATACTGCCAGGTGTATTTATGCTCTTTTCAATTTGTTCACAAACTCACATAGAAGCCCAAAATGTTTTTTCTCTTTTCTATTACAAAATTCCATCAATTTATGAATTAGATGATGCTAAATTGAAGAGCTTGAGGAGACCTTTCCAAGGAGACCAATTTTTCTTAATTTGGAGCTCTTGATAAAAATTTATGGACATTTGAAGCTTTGGTGTGTCAGGATGAACAAGAGAGCGACATGTGATAGCTTTTGATTGGCTTTGGATGTTGTCCACGTGTGCATTGATTTTATTTTTCTCTTGTGTGACTTTGCTCAAAAATATATTCCATTATGAAATGTGAGCCAATTAGAAAATGCCACGTTCCTTTGCCTTCCTTAAACTATTCTTTCACTCGATTGTTCTCCGTAAAATGTGAGCCAATAAAAATGCTCCACATTTTTCACAATGTCACAATTTTTATTTATTTATACTTAGCCACCTTGAAACATGGGCTAATGAAAAGGCTCCACATTCCTTTGCGGTGTCATACTTTTGATAACCTTGGCTTATTCCTACAAAATTTGAGCCAATGAGAAAGCTCCACACCCTTCACAATTCATACTTTTAGATGGCCTTGACTAACCCCAACGAAACAAAATCTAATCAGAGAGCTCCATGTTACTTTGCAGTTCAGTCCTTTGATATCCCTTTTGACAAAGTGTGAAGCTCTAGCCAATAAGATCATTCCACGCTCCTGAATTGTGTCATAATTTTTGATAAGATTAAGTGGCAGACATGAAATGTGAGCTAATGAGAAATTTCCATGCCTTTCACAATTCAAACTTTTAGATGGCCCTGACTGATCCAAGTGAAACATAATCCAATCAGAGAGCTCCACATTACTTCGTATTTTATTTTATTTATAAAGGCTTTGTCAATTTTGTGAAGCAAAAACCAATGAAATGGATCCACACACCTTTACATTTTTGGCCTTGTCAGAATACGAAGTATGAACTAATTAGAAAGTTCCACAATACTTCACAATTTTGGACTTAATTGTTGGTTCCACAAAAATGCTTCCACGTATAATTCCTTGACTCATCAAACCACCCGGACCTAAAATCTTTTGAAATTCAGTTTATTCCGCGGACTTGAGGTCTCCCATGCTCATTTGTTTTGAAGTTCGCTAGAATGGTGACACGTGTATGTGTCCGTGATTGTGAATCTTCATCCTGGCTATTCCCTGGACCTAACAAAATTTTCATTGTAGCTTAATCTAGTCCTTTTACATCCGTTGGGTACATTTGCTTGAGGTTTTGATGGAATACTGACATGTGTCCACCTTTAAGACTTTGATCTGCGCCGACTTGATCCCATCTACCTTTTGTCCACATGTACCATTGAATTTCGGGAACCTTTCCCCAACCCGACGGCAAAATGTAAACTCAGTTTATTCCACAGAATTGAGGTCTGCAGAATTCTTTCACTGCTGGAAAGTACCATAATGCTTCCACATGTCCTTTGGGGATTGTGAGCATTTGAAGTGCTTGGTGATGCAAAATATTTGACTGCCAAATGAACATTTGTCGGCCTTTTAAAATTAACCCACCAATGATTTTAATCTTAGTATCCCATGGGTTTTCAAATGCCAATGACCAATGCTTTTGGAAAGGGAAAATTGACAGCCATTTTAAATGTCCTGAGTTTTGTAAAAATGGCTAAGTCCATTTTAACTAAATTTTTTAACTAGTCTTTGTAGCTTTATTACTTCATGGTCAGGTTACATTCTTTTGGGCCTTCATAGCTTCAGATTATTTGAGAAGTTTGGATCATTTTAGTGTTGATTTGCAAGTTCTTCATTAAATATGTAGATATATCCCTATCACCTGTATGTCTGAAGCTTTTACTTTAATCAAATAGACCATTAAACCAATCCCTGACATTTCTACTGAATCATTTCCTTTCATTTGTCTAAGGCACATCATTTATTACAAAATTGATACTTCTCCCTTTGCTCAGAATGAACATTGAAGCACAGGGAGCAATATAAAGCACACAAAGTAGTTAGATTAACTGAATTTTTATGAAAAAGGAAAATTTAATTCAGCGGCTCAGAATGGGAACCAACAGATTCCTCGAGACTCAAGGCTGATGATAGCCTGGATTGACAGATGGGATCCTAGCACTGGGACATTATGGTTCCCAACTGGTGAGATGATAATTAAATTGGAGGATGTATACATGATCCTCAAATTATCTATTTAGGGTAAGCAGGTGGTACAAATCACTTGAGAGGCCCTCCTTGACACAATGAGGTGGTTATATGGTGATGATGCTTGGGAGATAGGATACACAACGTGGGGCTTCCATATTGAGTCCTATTATGATGTAGATGTGTCGGGTAACCAGATGATGTCAATTATTATGTTAGTTATATCTTGTTATGCACTACCATATTTAGGGGGTGGTAGGTTCCCATGGACACTTGCGGATGTCATTGTAGATATTATGCAACACCAAAAAATATACGCATGGGATTATGCATTGTTGGCTCATGTTTACCATGAGCTATGGATTTTTGTTAGAGGAAGAAGATTTGGGTTGGATGTGGGGTTTTTGCTACACTACTGGGCCTATGAGCACATTATTTTTGTGAGGCCACTAGGGATACCATGGAGAATAGGTGACCCAACCGAGTATGTATTTGGTTTCTTGAGATGGAAGTTTGACTGGTTTAGGGATGATGGGGTCGAGAGAGACCATGCATATTATGCTGACAGACTACGAAGCTTGTCCATAGATGATGTGGTCTAGAGGCCATATGCGAGATACCCTACATGGCCAGGGATGGGTGCACAATTAATGAGTTTGAGGAGGGTGATGTTGGTGTAGGGGCAGGGACCAAATATGATAGAGACCAAATAGTTTCCTTGAGTGTAGTGACAGTTTGTATTCCCTCAGTAGATTCCATGTGAGCTGATAGTATATTGGCATGATAATTCTGAGAGTGATTTTAGATGCGGTGTGGCCAGATGAGGAGGTAGGAGAGCCTAAGGATGTTTAGGAGGATGATGTGGGGATAGACAAGGGTGTCATGGATTGGTGGGTGTGACAATGGATTGTTTTCAAAGAAAGGGTGGGTATGAAGCAATAAGTGGTGGGGATGAGGAGAAGCGTGATGGTGGAGATAATCTAGCCAGACTGTAGGAAGCTCATAATATTTTACAAGTGGAGAGAGATAAGTTTGTGGTGGATCATGACGTTGCTCGCCAAGAGTGTGATTGGCAACAACAAGAGGTAGAGCATATATGTGTAGAGTGTGATACATACCTACAACAGTGAGACAAATATGGCTGGCAATGGGAGGCGCTGCGGGAAAAAGTATGGAGAGGTGGGTACTTCATCAAAGGAAGCCAAAAATTTGGTCTAGGGAGTATAGCCTAGTAAATGATAAGAAATAGTACCTACAGGAGGAGTGCCATCAATAGGAGGGAAGATGGGACTTCCTAGTTTTGTGTTTGTTGAGCAATATAGAGGGCTTAAAGAGGAGATGAGGTACTATGAACACTTGGTTATAGATTACCGCCTTGGTGTTCCTCGTTATATGGAGCACAGAGCTAGTGAGCATTGATCATCTCAATAGGTGACATCGGTGAGCATAGGGAGTGTCACACATCCATGGAGAGATCTGAGGCCGGATGAAGGGGCCGCATGAGGCTAGGGTGGTGATCGTGTATTGGAGTTTGATTTTACCACATCATATGTGGGTTTTTTATATGATATAGATGATTTTGTTTATGAGCCTCTTGAAGGAATTTCATATAGACTTTTGGTTATATATATATATATATATATATATATATATATATATATATATATATATATATGATGTTTTGAGATTCATGTGTTGATTTATTTATTTTGATGTTGACATGATGCTTAGATGTATAGATGTTTATTTTGATATATGACATATTAATTTTGATGTTGATTTGTTGTGACTTCCAATATAATGGTGTTGATATAATGTATTTGAAAATGTACTTTAATCATGGTTGGGAATAAAATGTGATTTTTTTGCTTTTAGGATGGATTTGATACATATGCAATCTGATGGTAAAAGTATTTATGACAATGCACTTTGCAGCCTTGTAACAAAATTTAACACATAACTAATAAAGAGTAGTCACATGTAAGACCTTGGATGGGAGTAAGTTTGTATACCTTCCTAAAACATGGGAAGGGTTGACATATGCAGTTTGTACGTGAGATAAGGTTCTCTTTTTGATGGATTTATAGGCTCATGCCCCGACTATATTTTATCAATCCAAACTGATCAATGTGGAAATTTTGTTATAATGGGAAAGATGATCGATGCAGGAAGCTTTCCAAGGATGATTTAAAACTTTTTCTACTTTTTGAAGGTTGGTCAATGCGATAATCCTTTTTGTAATGATATGGGTAGCCATCCTTCAAGAGAGTGGTCTATAATTTTTATTTTATGATTTTAATAGATAATTGTCCTTTGAGGGACCGGTCTATATTTGATAAACAATTATTCTTAAAGGGATCAATATCTTTTTGACAATATGACTTAATAGTTGTCCTTCGAGGGATCATTCTATATTTTGATAATGTGCATCCGTAGATTTTCTTGATTTTTATAGTGAGGTTAGGTCTAGTAGACCATTTTGAGGAGGGGAAAATATGTGTTTACAAACTACACATGTGATCCTTAACATGTTTTTAGTTGGTGGATAAAAGGTAGAAGGGTGTAATGATTGTGGGATTCTTGATAAGGAGGAAATTGTCCATGTGAAAGATGCGATGAACAAAGTTTTGGTGCTCATATTTAAGGTCTTAATTATAAGGCAATGGCGGTAGACCACATGCTTCCATATCATTATCATGGTAAAAAGGATAGGTTGGTGAGGGAATGATATATTTGATGTGACTAATGTCGTGATGGTAGATATGTTAGTAGTAGAAAGGCCATAAGTGCAAGGTATTGAAAGGTTCCTTTCTAGGTCTACCATCAAGGGAAGCTAAATGGTAGGCTCTTGATCCATACTTGTGAGTGATGACATATGGACCAATCCAGTTAGGGGAAAACTTTCCACATTTACTCCTTTCCACAGTAGTGACATTTTTATTTTCTTTTAGGAAAAGATCACCTATGTTGAAGTCACGTTCTTTGACATATTTGTTATATGCTCATTTAACGCATTCATGATAAACATGATGATGTTTGAGGGATGTTAAGTGGCATTCATCTAAAAACTCAAGTTGTGTTAAACGTTCTTGATGATAATCCTTGCCAGAGATAAAATCTCAGAGGGATACATAGAGAGAGGGAATTTGAACTTCAAGGGGTAAGACCACCTTGTAGTCATAGACTATAGAGAAGGGAATAACTCTTGTATGGGTATGGATGCTAGTTTGATAAACCCAGAGAGTAAATGGGATTTGGGGATACCAATTCCTACCTGCTTGGTCAATAGTTTTCATGAGGATTTTGTTAAGTGTCTTTTTAGAAGCTTCTGCTTGACTGATTTCTTGTGGATATCAATTGTAGATATCCAAAATTTGAACAACAAGCATGATGATTTTAAAGGATAGAGGGATAGGTGCCTAAGGATGTATGATAACAATACCAACAACCCTCCCCCTACTAACACTTAGATCTATCAAAGAAAAGATTCATTTTTATAGGATCATATTCTTGATTGATGGTGTATATAGATTCATCAGGAAATTGTTCATGACACAATTTATTTTCAGGTAGGGGAGATTCTTTGAGCCGGTCTACGATGGATTGTCCTTTAATATATTTTTGTGGTATGAATTCTAGATCAAACTCAGTCATGAGCATGAGCCATCATGTGACACGATCATTGTGGTATAGTTTGGAACGCATGGCTTTAAGGGGATTGAAACTAGTGATAATGTATGTTTTACGATTAAGTAGATATTGGTGAAGTTTGGAAGTTGTGAAGTACAATGCACAACGTAACTTTTTTGCTTCAGTGTAACGGGTTTCATAGTCATGGAGTGTACATCTTATGTAGTAGAGAGCCTATTCACGACCTTTCTTGTCTCAATGTGTTATCATAACATCCATGGCATGGCTAGAAGAGATATTTATAAATATAAGGGGTCCCCCTCGTGTTCAGGTATAAGCACAAGAGATGATACGAGACATTTTTTGAGGTCCTCGAAGGATTTTTTACAATTATCATCCCATTTGAAGTGGACCTTTTTTCGAAGGAGATGATAGAAAGGTTGACAATGATCTGAAATTTGTGAGATGAAATGGAAAATTGATTGAAGTCTAACTTGAAGGATTCAAAAAATTTAAGGTTTGATGGAGGAGGTATCTCGATGATGCCTTTGATCTTGGCAAGGTCTACTTCAATGCCCCTAATGGAAATGATGAACCCTAGGAGCTTGCCGATGAGAAAACCAAATACACACTTAGCAAGGTTAAGGCAAAGGAAATATTGGATGAGTCGAGTAAAAAATGATATCAAGGATAAGGAGATGGTCCCTAAATTGTTTTTATTTTCCTAGGAGGTCATCAATGTAATCTTCCATGATTTTATAGATGCGGTCATGGAAGATATATGTCATTGCGCATTGATATGTGGCCCCTACATTTTTAAGTCCATAGAGCATAACATGGTAGCATAAATTTCCCCAAGGAGTAATGAAGGAGGTTTTATTTTCTTTCCAAATTGTTGTTCTAGCTATCCTCTACATCTGTATCATGATACTTGAAAATGAGAAGAAAATGGTCATCAATATTAAGCTCAGGGTTTAAATTAACTCATTATACTTCCAACTTTAAAAATGCATGCATTCAAAATTATAATTATCAGCTGAAACAAGGAAATCAAGATGACATAGAACCTGCAAATGTTAAGTTATCATGGAGTACAATTGCATATTTTCTATCTCAAAAAAATTTACAAGTAGCAAACCAAGAGTTGAGATCTAAAACAACCATTTGTGACTTTTGGAATGACAAGAGCTTTCAAGTAGGAGAACAATTTTCAAGGATCAATTTTTCCACATCAAAGAAACTTTCAAAGCCATTTCAGTGTTGAAAAATCCAATAGTTGAGATAAAATGGAAAAGGTTTTGAAGGTTTAATGATTTCAAGAGTACAAGTGAAAAGAAATTAACTACAACTTCAATATTGATAGATTGGTGGAAAAGAAGGTGTGGAGATGTAGCAAAGATCATTCATCAGAGTGACTATTAATAAGCTAGGTCACAATATGAAAGAAAAATATTTTTAAGTGGATATCAATCAAAAGCATAAGCTTCAATCTAATAAAAGCTCACCGATGGCATCAATGTATTAAGCACCAAGTATAGCATGTACAAGGAGTAAGGAAAATTACATTTTTCCATCAGAATGGAAAAAATCATCAAGTTACTGTTAGTGTAGAATCACTGCACCCCCAAATGGACTCTTGGGCAACAGTGGGGGCATTCATCGTGATTGCAAAACATGGGACCATCTCTCAAGTTGTGGGACTTGCAAAACTTGAGATGGATCTCTGGAGAAAGCCAGTTCTTGCTTCCTAATCTACCTTTCCACAAGATACTCCAGTGTAGGCAGAACTTATTCTATCCTAATCTATCCATTCCAAGGGGAGATGAGAGAGAGAGAGAGAGAGAGAGAGAGAGAGAGAGAGAGAGAGAGGGTGAAATATCCTACACTAAGTGGTGATACACCAGAAAAGGAAGTGGTTGAATCACAGACCTGACTACCTAAAGTGGAGAGAGGTGAGTAGAGGAGAGGGTGGACATAATAGTAACATGAATGTTTCACTACTTATATACATTGTTGGGGTATCTATCATAGACCTGTTTAATGGTAACATGAATGTTTATTTGAATTGTTTTCACAAAACATGCATATGTATGTAATGAAAAGATAAAGGAGAAGGTGGAGAGACTAGAAAACAAAAGGTGAGGAACACTTCAAATAAATGGAAAGATGCTAGACAATATGAAGAGGGGGAGGGCTCATAATTACCCTTATCATTTTGTATAGTTATTTTATTTGGATTACTTGTACCATCTTTTACCTATTTCAATGTAATTATTTGAAATTAAATACACATCCCAGATTTGATGTAACTTTATATAAATGTATGCAACAAATTTGTCTTTCATTTTAGATATTTCTAATGTTATTTCACATCCCTTTGTTTGGTGAGATAGCTAATATATTTGAGAATTTGGAGATATTTTTTAATTTAATTTGATTTCAATATGTGACTTATTTTTATGAGGCTTGGTTTCTTAAGGACATGGTGGGGGCACATGACATTTTCTCATTGGTAGTGCATGAAAAGTGCTTGACGAACGCCAACTTTTATTTTTTCATGTGTTTCAAGGGATGGATCCTTTTATTTTGTCATGTGTTTCCAGTCCAAATTCAACTCATGTCAAAAAATTATCAATACTTTTGTAACAATGTGTTAGAATATAGCATGCATACATTTTGAATTTCCATTCATGACAAGTTATCATATTTAGTGACTTTTTTGTATGAACCATTTGTGTCCTAGATTCTTCGTTCATCATCCTAGCAATAACTTCATATCCCCTTCTTTGTTTACATGATATTATTTATTTTCCAATAGGATTTTAATAAAATTTTGAGAATTTAACATATTATTCACTATCGTGAGGTGTTTACACTCTTGAGAAATATCAAAAATTACAAAAATGTGATAGCAGAGGAGACCTTGCAATATAATTTGCAACACATAGTCTTTAGAAAAATATGATAGCAAAGAATTTGTCATATTATATCTATTACTATAGGTTTGAACCTCTTGCACCTCTTACAGGTGCTCTATCCAAGTCCTCCTAAAATGTAACAAGCTTTGATAGCCCTTTATGTTTGGGAGGGAATTCATCATGTTCATTTCTTGGTGGTGTATGCCTATGAATCACTATATTCTGAACAAAATCTATTCTAGATTGTAGACAGGTACCATAATTATCTTTTACGCATTCAAAAGGTTGTGCATGGGGATGAAGAACTATATTATTATTGAAAATTGACTTTTCTAAAAATTTGTTTCAAGCATCTTTGACCATCTTCTCAAGGAAAATAAGACTTATCATGTGAACTAGTAAAGAAAGAAGAGTTATGTCTCAATAATCCACAGATATTTACAATGTTGGGATCGTTGGGATCATTCACATCAACAACATTATTGTTTACACTAGGATCACCAACATTGTAATTGGTATTATCATACCCAACATTATTGCTGATGAGGTTAAAAAATATAATATTGACTTCATGCTAAATAAGCCAAAAAAGGATAATTTTCAATAACTCTATGAAAATAATCAATAGATTCAAAAAATAAGGGATGGTAAAAGAAAATAAACAAATAATATGTACATGGGCATTAACATGACATGTTGAAGAAAACAAAACATTTATTTTGGAAAAAAATTCCATTCCCATTTTCTTTCTCAAATCAAAAACTTTTAATATATGCTTGAGCACATGGCTTTGGGATGCCCACGTGCATTCACTTACATTATGGTGTCACCCCCCATTAGCATCTAGATCATGTTAGATCAAGATTTATATATATTTCTATAGACCTATTTGACCAACTAATGTTAGATCAAGTTGTTGAATGGATGTGACTTTTAAAGTGTTAGAATCAATTCAAAGGTGATTAGTAAGTTATATATATCTCATTATTTAGAAATCAAGAATTTTCATTTTCTTTTCGAAATACAATTAAAGAATAAAAACCTACACAATCTAAACATATACGAAACATTGAAACAAAACGTGTTGTTCTTTTATTTAAAAAATGTGTTATATACATCTCAACCAATCAAAAGCATGATACCAAAAAATAAGTATATATCTCCACCATGATTTACCTAGACACAATTGTTCTTCTCGTAGATTTTATCTTGAGCACCTTAGTCACTTTCCCCTACCACATAGATTATTACATTGTATACATTATACAAAGTTCTAAAAATTTGTCTCAAATTATTCTCTTTACTTTGAGAAATTTTGGGAAACTCCCAATATTATTCATATAAAACCCATTACCATTATTACTTCCATGCATTTTCAAAGCATACTTTATCACGGTGAACTCCTAAGTTTCCTTTGCATGACAATGACACATATAGTGGGAACCATTCCGATTTTAGTTATGATGATGACAACAGTGTAGATCCTAAGCAAGTGGAACTTCCATCTACACTTCATTCAAAAATTATTGATAAACCTCACCATATTGAGCATTTTATCAAGATTCTTCTGACTAATAAGCTTGTTTGTAACCAACACTCTAATGAGGAATCTCTTTTTGGCATGCCCCATTCCACATCTTCTGATATTCATACATGTGTTCTTCCTACATCTATAATGCCTATATATTTTGGGGAAACTAATACCCCAACCTAAAATTTTATTATTATTATTCCTATAAAACCAACACTATTACTAGATCTCTTTTATACACCCACAATGGTTCACATTATTCTTCTTATATCACACAAGATCTTGAAACCCTTGTTCATACCTTATAAGCTTGAATTTTTAAAATACAACAAGTTCCATCTACTTCTTCTCATGATTCTGATAAATTATTTTCTAACCCACTCACACATGAAGTGACTTTTTATCCTTTCCTATACATTTTTTTGCTCATAAGCTTCATATTTATGATGTAAATGTGACCATGAAAAGCACCTTCATGCTTTCCATTCCACTTTCTTGGGATATGCTTACACTGTCACATTTCTTACCAAGCTCTTTCCTAGAAGTCTCTATGGGTTTTCTTTACAATGGTTCTATGATCTTCCCATTTATTCAGTTTGAGCCTTTACCCCTATAGCTTATAAAATTCTTACAAAATTATCTATCAATATTAGAGACAAGGTTTTAAAAGGAAATACAAAATGAAATCTAATCATCCCAAATAAAGATGAACTTCCTGAATTTTCACACTTCCTAATACCTAAACTTTATATTGTACAAAATAGGAAAAATTGAAGAGGTCTTGAGTGAAAATCCATCCCAATTTTCACAAAAACATTAGAATTTATCACCAAATTCACATGCACAAGAATTTTATAGCTAGAAAATAGACCTAGGAGGTGCAAAGGATACTTTGAAGGGGGGTAGTGAGGTATGCATAGGAAAAAGTACAAAGAAAAAATAAAATGAATTAAATTAAAGTTTTAGGAAGATGAGAAGAAGGAAATGTGAGAAACTATACCTGGGTAAGTGCACCAAGTTGATGGACAAATATAGGGTCATCCGTGGACGTCATATTGCAAAAAATAGTGAAATCTCAACTTGTAGGGATTATTAGATATACATGCACTCTAAATTAGAAAAAATTATATAAATATGAATCGTAGCATTCGGAATCTAGTTTCTAAAATACTGA
The DNA here is from genome assembly GCA_019776745.2 of Taxus chinensis. NCBI lineage: Eukaryota > Viridiplantae > Streptophyta > Pinopsida > Cupressales > Taxaceae > Taxus > Taxus chinensis. The sequence goes on along the minus strand of CM034154.1, from coordinate 624,717,568 downwards.
TTTTTGTAAAAAACGGACAAGTTTAGCTATATTAAACACTTAAAATTATATGACTTACTTTTTTTTTCGAAAAAACTTATAAGATTGTAGTCCGTTTGCCCGCATTTTGGATGACCAAATCTTGTTATTTTTTTTTTTCCTTTGGTGAAATGTTAGATGTAGTTGTCTATCTTGGGATGGATTTTATTTTGTATTTTTTTTAGCAATATTTTTTTTTTTATGATTGTTTCCATGAAAGTGGTGTGAAAATATTTATAAAATGGAGCACTTTCCGTTTGCCCCCCATAACTATATCAAAAAATATCGAAATCATTTTTTTTTTTTAAGGTGTATAGAATTTGTCCACGCTTGTGACGGTATAATTTTTATCATATTTTGATAAGCGAAACAAAAGTTACAGTCTTAAACGTAGACATTAACATTCACGGGAAAAAATGTCTTAAGGACCTATTGTTAGTAATAAATTATAAAATGATATTTATCTTATTCTATTCACTTTAAAAACAATATTTTTACAAAGCTAAGAGTCTATCCTACATGATGGCACCATTTTTGTGAAATGTTTTCATTTTTTTAGCATGGTTCAAGTCTTTGGAAGAGCAGATTTGAGGTTTTTTGACCTTTTGCACTTCATAATGACCTTCCATAGCTTTGGTTGGGGAAAAAAAAAGATTTTCCGAGGCTAAGGTTCGGTAAATAGCTCCACGATCGCGGTTTTTTGTAATACCGCGAACGTGATTTATAAAGCGCGCTCGCGGTTTATAAAGCGCGCTCGCGCTTTATAAATCATATTTACACACATCCCAATGTCTGAATTACCATGTGATTTTTACTATCTGACCTTACCGTATGAATTACTATGAAATTCTATCTTTTTCCAGTCACGTTTTTTTATCACCGAAAGTAAAAACATCATGGGAGACAAAAAATGAAGTCAAAAAAGAAAGTCATTAAGTAAAAAAACACCATACGAATTAGAGGCCAACAAAATTGAAAATGCTGAGCGAATGCGGAAACTTCGTGAATCTAGAAGAGGTTCATCTTCAATCCCAACTACTGTAAGCAATGAAGAACTAGGTAATGTTTCTACTGTCAATTTTGAAGTTGAATTAAATACTCGTGATGAAGAAGTTTTTACTGTCAATGTTGAAGAAGAATTAAATACTCATGATGTAGCAAATGTTGAAATTGAAGGAGACAATGAAAATGTGAATAAGGAAATTCATGTTGAAACTATAGACAAGCAAAATTTGACAAAAACACCTCCTAGGATTTTACATAAGAAACCTAATTTTTTGATTGAAATTGATGAAAACATTTTGAAACCAATGTCTGACAAACTTTCTAAAGGATAAATCAGAAGAAAAGCCACTGAAATTTGGGATAATCATTTTGAAATTTTAAATGATTCCCAAAGATGTCAGTTGTTGGTTAGTTTGATGAAATTGATTAAAATGAGACCTACATTAAACACCTTAGGATTGACAACATCTAACATACGTGGTCAAACCTCTACAATTGTTGAAAACCTTCATGATGCATATCACACTGTTGGTGTCAAGAGACGCACTAGGGATAGTAATATTGTGCGTCGTGTACTTGCTACTAGTGTTGTAAGTGAATCAATAAAAAAACAACGTTTGATTACGCAAACAAGTCGAGTGTTGCAAGTTAATCGAAAAGACTCTAATGAAAGCAATTGAAAGACGTAATATCCTTCAATCACTCAATAATGTCGATTTTTGGGCATTTTCTGCTAGAGCACCGCGTAAGGACAAAAATAATTCTGATGCTATAAGAGAAGTTGTTATTAAATTTTGGCATGATAACACTAGAGTTTCACCTAATACAAGAGATGTTATAAAACGGAGAGTTGGTTCTACTAATCGTGAACCACGTCCAAAGCATTTCTTAGATATGACTCAAACTCAATTTTTTTGTAAGTTTGAACAAGAGAATCTGGAAATTAAAATTAGTCAACGTTTTTTTGAAATGTTGAAACCATTCTATGTGAAAATCAACCATGCTCGCACCACTTGTTGTTGTAGGCAACATGTTGAATTTGCGATGCATTATGCTAAATTTTTACGTATTCGTTCTATTTTTCATTCTGAAACTATGTTATCTGAATGTGGTGTTCAATTTCCACCAATATCTTCTAGGGATTTCATTCCTACTATATTTTGTGAAAAAGAAGTTGGACAATTTTTTTATAGTCAGGATTGTTTAGATGAGAAGTTGTAGTACATGCGGTGGATTACCTAAATTGGAAAGTTGCATCCATGAACAAATTAAAGGTACAATAGGACATAATTTAGTTGAATTTGATAAATATAAATCAGTTGCATACCAGTTGAAAGATGGAAAAGAGTCGAAACGGTGTGAGCTAGTTACAGAACAAATGCCCATTTTTCAATTTATGACAAAATTTAAGGATGAAATTGTTTATGAGTATACGAGGCATACACATAGAGCTCGATGGTTGCATGAACAATTCAAGCTATGCAAAGACACATTTCCTATTGGTACTATTGTTTCAATGGTCGATTTTGTAGATAATTACACATTGTAACCACAAATGGAGGTTCAATCGCAATATTACAACTCAGTACAAGTTGCCATTTTTGTGCATATAGCATTTCTACATTCTCCTGACAGTACAGAGAATGATTGAAATTTTTTTAAGAGAGTACCACTTTTATATCAGTGATGATCGTACTCATTCTACTGAATTTGTGCAAGGGTGTTTTGAGTTATTTTATGGAAACTTGTGTGATAGGGACATTCACTTCAAAAAACATTATATATGGTCAGATAATTGCACGTCTCAGTTTAAGAATGCACGAATGTTTTATTCGATGAGTAGAATGCATGTCAAGATGGGTGTGCAACATATTTGGAGTTTCACTGAGGTTGGACATGGAAAAGGAGAGCATGACGGTGCAGGGGCATGTGTGAAAAGAGCTCTTGCAAGAGAAGAGTTGAAGTACAAAGATGGTGTTGAATTAAAAGATGCAAAAAGCATAGTGGAATGGTGTACTAACAACATGGCCCGAGGTTCTCAAGAAAATTCCACAGTTTGCAGATTTTTTTGGTTGATAGAGGAAAAACATATTGGTAACTACGAGGATTGTATGACACTCACTGGGTCCAGTGATATGCACTCATTTTTTAGCTCAGACGCTACTTCGTGGGCCATATGGACAAGAAAGTTGACATGTTTTTGTGCATCTTGTATCGAATTTGTCACTGCTTAGTGTGATTCACAAGAATGGGTGGAAGGATGGATTTGTAGCCCTCTAACTCCGCTTCCTAGTTATCAACCTCCACAAGCATTACAACTTGTTTCTGCAGATGAAGTTACAACATCCAAGGAATTTGATGAAATTTCGATTTTGGTGCGACAAGGTATTTATCCAGTTATTTATTTAATTTTTGTATTGAGTTATGTCCATTGAAATTTTAATATGTAATTTAAATTTGAGTTTTTCAACCTTGGTTATTTTTTTGTAGGACATGTGTTTGCAGTAATTGCGACAGAAGACAATGAAGAAGGAACAGACTATTTCTTATGTCGTTGCATCGAGGAAAGAAAGAAGTTGACTTCTCCTATTATAGATGGCGAAGAGATTGAGTATCCTACAAGGTCAGTGGTAGTTACTGGAACTTGGCTTCGACGGTATCCATTAAAAAACTCCTCTGTTTGGGTGTTTGAAGACTTTGAGACACACAGGAAAATACTCTTATATTCACATCTAGTTCTAGCGACAAATATTCAGTTGTATAGATATCGAGGAAGACCTAATAACAAGATCCGATCCTGATGGTTCATTGGAATGAATTTACAATGCTCACATGTCTGGTATATATTTAAATTTCAAGTTTCAATTTATATAGCGTATATATATATATATATATATATATATATATATTATTTTTTTAGTTTAAAGATCTAGATTTAAGTTTGAATATATTCTATTTTAAATTTGTGTATTTTGTGTGTCATGTATATAGATCTAGTATATGGTTTTGATTTGAAACTTAAATTTCTTTGACTAACAATTTTATGTTTAGGTTAGTGGTGCCAGAAAAGCTTCCACCTTCACGTGGTTGGTATCGTTAGTAGAGAATTTTAAATTCTCGAAGCTAAGAGAAGCTTGAACATTGTTTGAAAAATTTGTAAATTTTGAAAAGTCAAGTTTGTAAATTTTGAAAATATTGTAAATTTTGAAAATGTTGTAAATTTTGAAAAAGTTGCAAATTTTGAAAAAGTTTGTAAATTTTGAAAATGTTGTAAATTTTGAAAAAGTTGTAAATTTTGAAAAAGTTGTAAATTTTGAAAACGACTCCTCTAGGTGGCCACGGAGTTCGCGAGTAGTCACCCGTCGAATTTGAACGATATTTTTGGTCTCAGGGCTCTTAAGGGACGTGCCGGCGCAGGCGGTTCGGGTGCCACGGTCCACCGGTTTGCAAAATACAGCGTTTGGACAACCTTAAACTGGCTCCAACTGCACTATTTCGCGCGTTTGCAAACATTAGGATAGCGAGAGCACCGAAATGAGAAGGAAAAAAATGAGAGAGGCTATTGTAGAGGGTTTTGTATGCCGAGGTGTTGGATCAGACGAGGCCTCTCTAGGTGCCACGGAGTCCGAGTAGTCACCCGACGAATTTGAACGATATTTTGGTCTCAGGGCTCTTAAGGGACTAAGCCCGAACGAAGTAGCCCGGAAGCAACGACCCTTTCGCGCACCGAAACACCGCCTCCTCTAGCATTCACCTGGCCACCGCGGACGTGCCGGCACAGGCGGTTCGGTGCCACGGCCCACCGTTTGCAAAATACAGCGTTTGGCAACCTGTACACTGGCTCCAACTGCACTATTTCGCGCGTTTGCAAACATGTAGGACAGCGAGAGCACCGAAATGAGAAGGAAAAAAAATGAGAGAGGCTATTGTAGAGGGTTCGTATGCCGAGGTGTTGGATCAGACGAGGCCTCTCTAGGTGCCACGGAGTCCGAGTAGTCCACCCGACGAATTTGAACGATATTTTGGTCTCAGGGCTCTTAAGGGACTAAGCCGCGAACGAAGTAGCCCGGAATCAAGGACCCCTTTCGCGCACCGAAACACCACCTCCTCTAGCGTTTACCTGGCCACCCCGGATGTGCCGACGCAGGCGGTCTCGGTACCACGGCCCACCGTTTGCAAAATACAGCGTTTGGCAACCTTACATTGGCTCCAACTGCACTATTTCGTGCGTTTGTAAACATTAGGACAGCGAGAGCACCGAAATGAGAAGGTAAAAAATGAGAGAGGCTATTGTAGAGGGTTCGTATGCCGAGGTGTTGGATCAGACGAGGCCTCTCTAAGTGCCACGAAGTCCGAGTAGTCACCCGACGAATTTGAACGATATTTTGGTCTCAGGGCTCTTAAGGGGACTAAGCCCGAACGAAGTAGCCCGGAATCAACGACCCTTTCGCGCACTGAAACACCGCCTCCTCTAGCGTTCACCTGGCCACCCCGGACGTGCCGGAGTAGGCGGTTCGGTGCCACGGCCCACCGTTTGCAAAATACAGCGTTTGGCAACCTTACACTGGCTCCAACTGCACTATTTCGCGCGTTTGCAAACATTAGGACAGCGAGAGCACAGAAATGAGAAGGAAAAAAATGAGAGAGGCTATTGTAGAGGGTCCGTATGCTGAGGTGTCGGATTAGACGAGGCCTCTCTAGGTGCCACGGAGTCCGAGTAGTCACCCGACGAATTTGAACGATATTTTGGTCTCAGGGCTCTTAAGGGACTAAGCCCCGAACGAAGTAGCCCGGAATCAACGACCCTTTCGCGCACCGAAACACCACCTCCTCTAGCATTCACCTGGCCACCCGGACGTGCCGGCGTAGGTGGTTCGGTGTGCCACGGCCCACCGTTTGCAAAATACAGCGTTTGGCAACCTTACACTGGCTCCAACTGCACTATTTCGCGCGTTTGCAAACATCTAGGACAGCGAGAGCACTGAAATGAGAAGGAAAAAAATGAGAGAGGCTATTGTAGAGGGTCCGTATGCCGAGGTGTTGGATCAGACGAGGCCTCTCTAGGTGCCACGGAGTCCGAGTAGTCCAGCCCGACGAATTTGAACGATATTTTGGTCTCCCGACGAATGCTTCCTATGTTGATCAACTAAAGTTATATCATATTGATAACAATACAATTTACAAGCTCAAATGATGATCTAATGTCATATTTTATCGAATGAGATAGTTTCAGGAATCCAAAAGTAAGAAATCAAGAAAACTAGGATGAGCTACAGGTACTACTTCTTTAAGATACAATTTACAAATGACTCATATAAATTGTCACATTTTAGGAAATAATTACGTAAAGAATAAAAATACAACAAGGAATGAATCTCAGAAAAGTATAGATTACAAGTGTACAATAGGTACAAAAATTATCTAAATACCATAGCTCTTACAAGGAAATCACAGATTGAGAGAAAGATGAAATAGTTATGCATGTACAAAAAGAGTTCATGTTGCTAGAGATATAGTTTCTTAAATGAAATAAAAATCATTAAGAAAAACCTCCTTATTCATAATAGTCAAGAAACTCAAAACCTACTTAGAAGATGACAAAGTGCATATAGAATCATAATCTACATGTATTCAAGAAGACAGTTCACAGATCCACATCATCATTGAAGGTAGAAGATACATAATTTAAGAATACAACTTATTCCAGATTAGTTTTAAAGTTTTTAAATGGCTAAGTATAGTTTTGAGTTTTTCCAAAAAATTAACCTTATTTAAACAAAATAAAAAACTAGAGAAAAAATAATGAGAAAAATAAAAAGTAATCAACCTACAAAAAATATCCATCTTTCTCACTCCCAAATTCTAAGTCCGCCATTTCATTACTTTTTCTTCATGTAAATTGGTACCTCAAGAATCAATGTACGTTATACATAGCACATCTCTAGTTACTAATACTTAAGTTGGCTTGATATAGAGCTAACAATATTGTTTTAGTTTGAAAAATAAAAATTCAAAATGCCCATGGCACGAAATATACCACAAATAATAATCAGAAAGATACTAGAAAATATATAACTAGAAGTAATACACTAAATCCACCGAACAAAGATCAAAACCCACTTTCTCAGAGTTAGCAATAATACCAAAATAACCAAATTTATAGCCTTATTTAACCAACACACATGGATATATATATATATATATATATATATATAATATATATAGTGTGAATCAAATAAAGTCTCTGAAAATATATATGTACATGTATAAGTTCATAATGTATGTATACAGATCTCGAACTAAGCACGTGCCATAATGTACATATGGGACCACATGCGGTCGCAAAAGGCTAGATATATATACAATGGGCTGTGAATAGATGTACTCATGACCACATATATGTGGCATCCAAGTGGACTATAAATCTACTCATGAAACATCTTCCCTCTCTTCGCCCTGCTAGAAGTAGCACGTCCACGACCTGGGGATGTAGTGGAGGGAGATGCCACTACGGATTTCATCCGTGTGGTCCTAGGTGTCTCCAAGCATGCTTGCAACCTAACCTGCACATTCATAAACAACAAGTTTTTAACACCCAAAATTTTAAAATACCTTCAAAATTTAGAAACTTGTACAATTTAGTTAAAATGCATGTGCAATCTTACCGCAATGTCATGATCCCTATCGATTTGTTGTTGACGCTTCGCAGGGACAACAATAGACTCACGAGGGGTAAGCTACATACAAATAATTAATTTTCAAATTAAATATTTCACACTCATATATATACCTACAAAATTTGATATTGTAGATTTAAGTTTAATAAGAAATAATGAACCTCCAAAATTTAACAAATTTAAAAAATTGTGTACCTCGGTTAGTGGATTTGCAGATGCTATGGCGGTATCTACAGCAGCCTCCACAGTCTGCATATGTGGAGGAGTCTCTGTAGCAGTCATAAGCTATACAAAAAAACATGTACAAATCAATTTATTAAAATCTACTTAAGAGCTATACAAAAAACATGTACAAATCAATATTTAGTTACTCAAGAAAGAATAAAAATACATTATTAAATTTTATCTTCTATTTAGGCTAAATACATAGGATCTATAAATGTTAGCACGGAGGCCATCTATCTTCATATGTATTTGTGTCCAAAGGTTGGGATGGAGAATACTCGTTATCTAGTAGAAGCGAAGTGGATATAGAGTGAGACATTGGTCACATTGGGAGCTTTTTGTACAGGAATAACAACTTCAAAATCTGTGATCGACTGATATGTGTTGCTTGAACAAGGAGAATGAGGAGGAACATTCTCCTTTTGCCGCTACATGCGGTTTTGATTCAGTGTTTCCGGTCCTCTATGTTTCACCCACGGATAACCCCTTGTTTACATGATCTGTGATCTCTCTTAAAGGGGTTGCTAGGAAAGATTTGACCATGTCTTCCTCCTTAGTGTTTGAATTAGGGATTTACTTAGATTTAAATACGATATGTTTAGGGAGGGCATTTATCCACCAATTATTATTCTCTTTTTTAATGTTTTACCATCTCACAATCAGGAGCAGAATGCCCCAAAAAAATACATCTCCTACATCTGAAAGGTAGGCCCTTATAGTCCAGAGGATGAGTGCAAGTTTGATTTTGCACTTTAAGATTAAGGTGGGTTGGAAGATTCTTTGAAGTATCAATCTCAACTAGGATTCTTGCATATACATTGTATGTGTGAAATCATAGGTTTGGGATTCGACGTTAATGATGTTTCCCAAGGTATTTCCTATGGATATCAGACAACTATGGTCCTAAAATTATAGGGGTAAGTGGGGTAATTTGATCTAGATTGGTTTGTGTGATAAAGATTCAGTGAGAGGGTTGAATGATGTGAACCATGGTTTTAAGATAAGGTACCTTTGTTGGAAAACCCAAAGTTGTTTAGAAATTTTGTCCTTGTCAGCTATAGAGGGGAAAAAATAATAAAAATTCCCTTAGCATAGGGGTAGAGGTCTAACCTACCCGCTAGAAGCGGGAACCAATTCTTGGAGATCTAATCATGGAGGATAGGGAGGCTAGGCTAAAGATGAGTGAATCTACAGATCAAGGCATGATCTTGGTAAAATGAATATATTTCGAGGACTTCATCGCCAAAGGTTACACTTGGGTTTCTCTTAGTAGGCCTCATGGTTTTGATCTATGTCTTCTTTTACAAAACCTCATTAAATGAGTGATTGACTAAAGCTTTAGTTGTAGCAGGAGTTTCCAAGCTATCAACAAGGGAGAAAACCCTAGTGTTTGCACCCCTAACAAAGATGTTAGGATTCACTCAACCTCCCAATGGGTTATTAGTGTCCCCAACAAAGATAACAGGATTTTCCATTCCTCCTTGCAAGTTCTTGGCAACATTGGTGCCAGTAGTGTCAGATCCAACCCCAACAATGGCTCCATTGCCACCTGCAGTTTGAGCAACTGAAGCCCCACACCCAGTGCCCAAGAATATTTCTAGAAACAAACCCTTAGGGGTCTACATGTTCTGCAGAGGGGGATGTAGTTTCTAAAATGAAAGGACACCTCCATCACGTAATTTCACACAACCCTACGTGTGCACATATATATGTCCGCCGCCTCCAAATCTATTAGGGTTCATATGAGTGGTGGAGTTAGGGTTCGCAGGAGTTGTCATAAATTGGAGGAGCTGTCTATTAAGGGTACAATGATGTTGTAAATTCTTAAATCTCAGTACACCAATCCATATAAAACTTATAATCATATGGAAAGGACGCATAGATTTTTTTAGATAAAGGGTACGAGAGGATTTAACCTTTTTTACATTTCTTCATCACTCTTATCATTCATTAAAGAGATTTGTAACTAACCTGCGTAAAACTCACGCGAGGCATGCCAGTAGCTTCAGTTCCCTGAGCAGATGATGACCCGCCAGGCTCCTGTGTATAAAAGAGAAAAATATTAATACATGTGCAACATACACGTGAAACAAATTATAATAATAATCTAATGCAATTAAATGATTTATTAAAAATGTAAGTTTGTACAACTTGAAACTTACGTTTGAAACACGCCCAACCGCAGTAGCTAGCATGTCAACACCGGATGTTTCCTTCACCGGCTCTTGCTATTTAAAATAAAATAAAAAATTAGGTTTTTACATGTATGTACATGAAGTACAATCATATATATATTAATATCTCAAACATGTGAATTAAACTATTGTACATATATATATTATTTAAATTTATTTAAAATTTACCTGTGAAAGACCAATATCAGTGGCTCCAGTTCCAAAAACATTCCCCAGCATCTCATCTATAGAAAAAAAATCCTGTGAACCAGCAAATGATGTCTCTCCTGCAGTGCATACGGCACCACATGATCCACAGTGGTGTGGTGCACTAGAACTGGCACCTCCACCAACATCACCGGATGCAATCTGGGTGATGAGAGTGTCAGTGAGCTCCCTCAATGCATGCAATGTATCAATCTCCACAACCTCCTTCACTGTAGGAGGGATAACTGAAGGCAATGGGGGTTTTGGGGCATGGGGGATCCTAGGCTGACCTACGCGTGCACCAGGTCTGCTCTGTGCAGAGCCACCTCCTCGACCAAAAAAGTCTGAAAAGTCAAAATAATTCGGGACCTCATTGAGCACAAACTCACAATATAATTTCTTCAAAAAATAAAGAGGAACCTCATTGTTGTTGCATGGTGGATAATCAAAAACCATCCACCATCCGGTCCCAAAAATTATTTTTGATTCTATCATCATGGCACCAATGGATTGGGAACCGTTTGCAAGTAACTGCAGGGGGGGCATTGGTTCTAGGGTCGGTAAATAATGCACAAATTAGGTCTTTTCCAATTTTTTTGTCTTTGACGGCCGCATGAGATAGTTTATCCGCATACCACCGCCTACAGTCACTTCTAAAGGTGTTCCATCTATGTATTTGGTTGGTTGCAGACTCGACTTCGCCAATCAATGTTTGCAATGTATTGGCTAAAGTCATGCGGGATGGATTTGTAGCATGGTTTTGTCTTATAGTTTGAATTAGGTTCTCAATGACAATTTTATTTTCTTGGATTCTTCCAATGATATTATCTTGCGTTCCTGTTGGCTCAGTGGGGACAGAAGGAGCCACAGGGGGCGGATCTATGTTTGGAGGAGGGTTTTGAGGAATGTTCGGAGGGTTTTGAGGAATGTTCGGTGGGTTTTGAGGAATGTTTTGACGGTTTGCACGAGCCCGAGCTTGCCGACCAACTGATAAAACAATAAAATTGTATACATAAACAAACAATTCACAAAACCCATGAAAATGCCAAAAAAAAACCTAAAATGCAAAAAAAACAACCTAAAATGCAAAAAAATGATTACAATCGGGGACTTACCTCCTCGTCTTGGCGGCATGGTTGAATCTATCGCTATCCAGAAGTCCGATGAGCAATTTTGAGATAGTATTGAAAGTGCGAGTGAAAAACGTTTAGGAAAAGTCGCGGTTTGAATTGAAAATTAGGAAAATAACGAGTCGCGGGACTGTTAAATTTTGTCTCAGAGTTCCGCGATCGCGGTTTATAACAGCGCTCGCGGTTATAAACCGCGATCGCGGAACTAGGTTTCGGTAATTACCGAACCTAGAATTCAATAACCGCGATCGCAGTTTTAGGACCGTGCTCGCGGTTTTAAAACCGCGATCGCGGTACCTTTATTTCGGGTTTTTATGTCCACGGAATTGTCCACCAACTTCGTGCACTTACCCATGCATAAGGGGGTTGATATTGTGTAGGGCATATGTTGCGATGGGATGGAAGTATGGATAAGGGGCTGAGATTTTTGTGGGTATATATTGAGTTAGGATAAAGGTATGGATAAGGGGTTGAGATGGTTGAGGTATATATTGAGTATGAATTTGTGAAATAGGGGCGGTCGATACCTATTGTGAAGAAGGATGTGTACTAGAAATGGAACTGGTTTTCAATAAGAGGTAGTGACGCGGGGGATGGACATGACTAAATATAAAATACAGAGGTTATTTATTGTGATGGGATAGAGAGGGGTTGTGTTAGGGATGGTATCTGAGATCACAAGCGGTGTAGAAGAGGTACTAGAAGAAACTGGGCTAGATGTGGAATGTGATGTGTTTGTATTGTTTTATGAAGATGACGGTCCAAATGAAGGATCTAACGAGGGAGATGATATTTGATTAGTTATATCTTGTGAAAAAACAACATTAAGGTCAAAGTGATGACATGTAGTGATGACCAGGGGCAACATTTTTGATCCAATAATAGTGGAATAAGGATGAAGTTGATGAATGATCGGCTCGTGATTAGGTTCAACAAGCCGAGAAGTGTCAAATGTGATGGAAGAGATGGAACATCGTTGTTTAGGTGTGGGTTACTAGAGGGGTATGCCTCGTGAGGTGAGATAGGTGTTGAGAGCCACAAGGTTTAAATCCAAAACCATTGTGAATATTGATCACCGCTATTGAAGAAATGGGGACTGGGGTGGATCAGGGATTTATGATGTAGTTGATTGACTGCTATAAGAGTGAGGGGTTTCTTGATCACCTGTTGGATGTGATGAAGATGATTGATATTGGTTAATTAGGTATGAAATGTCTTCAAGGAGAGACTGTACATTTTCTAGGGACTATTGGAAATGGGCATCATTCATGTTGTTAGAGTCTTGTACACAAGACCATTTTCTAGTTATGACCATGAAATAAACAAATAATCACTAAAAAGAAAAAGGAACTATCGATGGTTGATTACTACAACACAAATAACTAGTCACACAAGAAAAATGTTTGATTATCTTGATTAAATTAAGAAAATATGAAATGTGAATAATGACTGAGAAGGTACTAGGAAATGGAAATATAAGGTTTGTTTTAGGTGATGTTAAAAGATGGATTCCTCGATATAACTGAAGGTACGTGAGGCCCAAATATTTTTTTGGTGTTGGTACAAGGCATAGTATTGGGGCCTACCCCCTCACTTCACGGGTCCTGCAATGATAAGGGTGTCTGGTGCTTAGCTTAATATATCACCCATGATCTTATTTATACTCAGCCAAAACATCGATTCGGTTTATCCTCTTGGTTATTAAATCCAAGTAGGTCCACATGGGGAGGAGTGTTTTGATGCAAGTTGTATTTTATGTGGTTTGGTTGTGTCTGAAGGGAGTTTAAGTGAATGCAATTCTTTAAACTCCTAATTAAGATATATGATCAGGAAAATATGAGTGTTCTTTTTAATAGCCATTCCAAAGGAAATGTTGATTCGATGAGAACAAAACAGACAAATACAATGCTAAAAATAGAAAATGATAGAAAAGAGACGTACCCGTGATCACTTTTCCTTTTTAATTTTTAATGCTTTAATTTTTAAATTAAGAAACAACAAAAACAATGCACTCCAAGCTGAAATGTTAGATGAACTAGGAAACAAAAGAATGGAAATCTAAATGAAAGAGGGGACTAAGGGTCTCACCGGGGTGTGTCAGGATGTTTAAGGTATTTTTCAATTATTGTTATCAAGTGCAGAAATTACCTAAAACTCAAATGAATTGGGTTTACCGATACCTACATCGACAACCACAATGTCGGGATGATGGGTAATAGATAATGTGGAAATGATCCTCCTTTCATCGAGTGAAGAGACCTATAAAAAAGAAAGATAGACAAAATATATTAGACAAATATGATAATGAGTTGCTCGAAAAGTGTCGATCCCAAGAATCTAAGGGGACTTCCTTAAAAGTTGTAAAATTGTTTTGTGATACAATTTAATTTGCATTGATAAAGATAATAAGATAAATGATGACACAAAAGCTAAAACTCAAGGGGAATAGTGAGACCATGTTCAACTTTGTAAGTAGCCCAGGTTAGGGTTGCATGGCATAACTCACATGAAAAATTGAGTGTCTATTCGTAATGCTATACAGATGTCTATTGGGCTAGATTTTTATGTAGAAATTTCACAGAGGATTTGATAGATCTATGTCTATTAGGCTGGCCTAGGAAGCTTTTAGTGCGAACATGATAGCGCACAAGGTTTTTGCAGCCCCTTAAAGCGCATGTCAAAGTAGATTACTATATGGATAACAATGTTATATGGGAAATTGCTAGGTCGATATAATGCTAGTCATGGGATGTGACTAAGCTGAGAATCAATCAGGCTGTCAAAGAATCCATGAACTTACACGACGATCTTTTTAGATACAACTGGCTAGATTGACACATACAATTTTTTTTATCCTAAATTGATCTAGAAATAACCATGTATGGACGTTCCTGTAAAGATACAGTAATAGTTTATTTCCTTATAGGGTACCAAATAAAACAATCCATGAAAGAGGGTTGAGGAAGAAATTGAAATTGGAGAAGCACTTATCTATGCCCAGTATCGTTTTGATTTTGATGTCATTTCAGATAATTAACATGTATTAGTGCGTTGTTTAGAGAAGTTCGTTAAGTATAAAGAGAATGACTAAGGACACCGATTTTACGTATGTTTAGAGCTGTTGATGAGGCAGGTCAATTTACTCTCGAGGGAATGATTTGCTGATGATTAAAGGCTATTAATAGGACACTCAACCATCTGTTAAAATGGTACAGTTAAAGGGTTGTCAAGGCATTCAAAGCTGCAGCTAGAGGCCCTGTAGCAAGTAAGAACACACGAATATATTAAGAGTTTGTTTAGGATGCCTAAATGAGGTAGATTTCAACTTGTTCTTAAAATATATTCTATTTACAACATCGATCGTGGGTCAACGGAGATCCCTTTGGACTTATCACAAATATCTGCAGTTTAACACGTGTTCTGCAAATGACTCTGCAACGATTTTAACTTATTATTGATAAGTCTTTTGTATGAGGATATTGAATGACAAGTCCCCCCCCCCCCCGCACCCCCGCCAGTAATCTAAAATCTAGATGATTAAACCAATTGCATATGAAGCATGGTACTAACTGCATTAAGAATCATTTAGAAGTGGAAATATTATGTTGATCAAGTGACCCAACTTTTCTCCCGTAATTAGAAACTGAAAATATGGCATTTAGAATGCTTGAGGTTTTGAAATAGTATGGCTATGTTGATCGAATTTTATGTACTAAGCGGGTACCATTATGCTACACAAACACGCGGGCGTTCTAGATTAACTGGAGAAGGGAGACACCAGGTTGACATAATAAATTATTTGCTGGAAAACAAAACTGTACATGATAACCATTCATTACAAATCCAGTCATCTTGATTTCACGTGCCAAGTGATTTGTAAGGTCAACAATAGGAATTTTTATCCACAAATGGTTAAAGTAAGCGTTCCCTCTTTGATATCAGGTTCAATCTGGGACAGCACGCGAGACGTTAGGGATTCAACATGGCTACAGATGGATATTGTGGTTATTTTAAGTGGAGTGTAGAAATGCTTTGTTATGCATAATAACAACCTGAAATCACCATGAAAATAATAATAATAGTTCTCTTTACTCACTTAAAATAAGGATCTTAGAGACTTTGAAACTTTCGTGCATATCTCTGAATAGGGACAGATAAGATTTCTAATGATAACCTGATTGATGTATGTTCAATCACCTAGGGGTGAACAAAAGGAGGTGTAAACATGATTTTAAATGTTAAAATTTTATACAAGAATAGACGTTTCTAATTATTATTTGTGATTTAAATCTGAATGCACTTTTTCACAAAAAATTGGTAGATTGCTCCAAACACGTCAATTCTTAGGAGGGCTTTTTATCTGCATATTAGCAATGAACGATACGTTAAAACACAAAAGAGTGGTTTGAAACATCCAAATTTTATGGGTCATTTGTTATGTTACTTGGAAGACTTCTTAAATTACCTGTAAGGAATACTGTTCATGGGTATCATAAGAACTTCAAATGCAGTAAACACCTGACATCTGTAACAGCCAGGCTGAGAATTCTGTCAAAAAAGAAGCTCTATTTAGAGTTAAGAGTAGTAGACAAGCCAAAATTGAGGTCTAAGTGGAAAATCAAGAAAAATGGTATGATGAAACTTTTTGAATTGATGATTCATGTTAGTTAGATGGATTATATCATGTTAAAGTGGTTTTTTAGCCTTTGGTAAAATCATTTGATGCATTTTAGACTTTTGAGCAAGATTTTCCTTCTAGAGAAAAGTCTCAGTGTATTGATTTTTGGGTGGTTAAACCAGTGAATTTCAATATTTTAGTTCAATATCTTTGAGTGGATGATTGATAGCAGGATACTCTACATCATTTTGGTATAAAATCAAAAAGATTAAGGAATTTAGAATTTTCTATTTGGAGGTAAAGTTGATTTTTGTAAAGAAGCATTTGTATATAGGTGTTTTGTGCATTTGGATGAGTTGATTGAAGTTGTTGAAGCTAAATATTTCCTTCTTTTGAGAGTTTTGGATGAAGTAACATGTTACTCCTTGGAGGGATAAATAAAAATAAAGAAAAAGTGAAGAAATAAGAAAAGAGAGAAAGGAAAAGAGAAGTCAAAAGACTAGGTGTGAAAAAGAACCTAGGTGAGACTTGGAAACAAGGAGAACCATACTTGTTTAGTGAGGATGGATGAAGATAAGTTGAAATTGATAAAAGAGTTACTTCAGTTCATGAGAAGTAAGAAAAAAAGAGAAAGAGATGAGAGAGATAAAAAGAAAATAAGAGAGGAAGAGAGAGCTAGAGGAAAAGAGAAGATTGTGGATGGAGCTAGAGGTAAGAGAATTGAGAAAGGATATGGAGCAACTAGAAATGTTGATGAAAAGAGCAAGAGAAATGAAAAGACAAGGTATTGAAATAGTGATAAGAAAAGTGGTTAAGTGGCCTATAAGGTCACTCATGGATAAAAGAAGAGAAAAACAACTAAGAACACGGTTGAGAGAAGAGGAAAGAAGGCTAAAGAGGATGGATAAGAAGGAAATCAAGAAATGGGAAGATAAAATCAGAGATATAGTAAAAAAAGAGTTCATTTATGAAGAAGAAATTGAGGAAGAATGTGAGAAAACATATTTTCAGTTTTTGTATTTTAGCAAAGAGTAATTAGAAGATGAGTTACAAGCACTTGAATGTGCTTTGCATGGTGAAGAAGTGAAGATTAAGGAAGAGAAAGCTGAGATGATGAATGGTAAAAATGAAAGTGAAGAAGAAGCAAAGGATGAATCATGTAAAGAGACTCAAAATTATCTTGGTTTTTCATCTAAGGTTTTGTGTACATGTTTGTTTGCAATTATTCTTGAAGAAGAGGTGAAGAACATTGAAAAAACAATTCTTAAAAGAGCTCAAATGAAGAGACAAAGAAAATACATCCTCATTTTTTAGGAAAAAACAATAAAGAAGAAGATGAAGAGATATGAGGAAGACCAAAAGCAGTATGATGTTGATGAAGATGTTAAGAATGAAACAATGGAGAGAAGGATCTTACAAGTAGAGCCTAATTGGAAGAGAAGAAATAAAAGGCGTAATATATAGAGCTCAATTCTCTCCACTTGGGGAGTATGATGCATGAGCATCATTGTAAATAGATCAATTTTGGATTTTCATTGTTTATTTTGGGAGTTATTCTAGTACATTTGGACTCTTGCACTTGTAATAATAGACCATATGGAGTTTTACCCCAAAACTGGCTCATTTGAATATTTGAACTATCATGTTAGTGGGTTAGTAGGTCTAGTTGTTAGAATAGGAGGAATAAGTGATGTAATAGGGTCATAAAGCATGTGTGCACCTAATAAATGACTTAACATGACCCTACACCTCACTAAGTTAGGCTAATCATGGTTAGGTTAGTTGGTTTCTCGACATAACCACCTCCTCTTTTCTTAAAAATGAGATGTATTCGAATGGTTGAAAGAAGAAGAGGTTGGTGAGAGGAAGAAAAAGGTATTTTATATGGATTATACCTCAAAGGGCTTGGATGGACTCCATTTTTGAATGATTAACAATATTCTTGATTAAAATTGAGTATTAGTGTCCTTTTTCTACTTTATAGAGGAACATTTATGTATTTCATATATATTGTATGGCTGATTTGTCTCTATTTGAATCATGCTTAATATCATGAAGTTGTAAATGATTTTCCACAACCCTATGGGGTGGTAAAGTCTTTAGGAGGCATGAAAAAGATTGTAGATATAACACTGCCAATGAGGTTTCTCATGCATACGCAAAGAGTATGGTCTTGAATGATATGAGGTAAGTTGTGTGTCTTGGTTATGGAATAAAGAGTAAGAAAATGAGAGTAATCAATGAACAATAATCTAAATCATACTTGCACAAAGAGGATGGGTGAAAATATCATTAAGTATTCATTCATTGTTGTTTGAAGAGATATTATATTGTATCTCAGGATCAACAGTCCTTTAAGTGATTTGTTTGTGGAATTTACCCTTATAAAGGAAGGAAAACGTGATAAAGGAGTTGAGAGAATGTTAACAAGGTCCATGACAGTGGTTTAAACTCTCAAGAAGTCTTATATGGAGCAAACAAGTGGAATATAGTAATATGCTACATCTCGGTTTGGGAATATCCTATTTCAGGGTTTAAAGACTTTGAATAGGGATTTAAAGCCAAGGAAACACTAATAAACTAGTGTCAAGGTGATGTCTAAGGAGTTACATGTGAGTTCCAAGTGTGTAAGAAGGGTCAGAACATGGGGATGTGAGATCATTTAACCAAAAGATGTTAAACTTCATTTTAGACTATGGATTTCCCAGATTTAAGGCTTGCATAAATTATTTTAGTAGGATCAGTCTTATTCCCTTATTGTAATTTGATGAAGTTTCTAATAAGTTTGATAAATGTCACAAGGGTTATGATTCTTTGTTATAATCACAACCTTGTCAATGAGACATCATTGACAGAAGTGGGAAGTCTACAAAGAAAAAATGATCATGTTTATTTGAAGAGAGGAGTAAGATTAAATGAAGGAAGTATATACCAATAGTTGGGCTCAACAAGAATGAGAAGTTGGAGTGAACAAGAAATGTATGTAAAGTCCCATATGTGAAACTGTTACAATCTTGAGCATTAGTATGAAAAACTGAGATCTTAGTGAGAAGCATAAGGAAATAGATGGTAAGAAGGTTCAAAAAATTTGTTAGCATGAGTGGAATCCTTGAAGAAGTTTGCAATGTCTTTTGGGAACTAAGGAGTAAGAAGGAGGAGTTGACTATATTGTACTATCTCATGAAGAGTCTACAAAACAAGTAAGTGAGAGGGATAGAAGTTGATAGTGTTTGTGAAGAATAGCGGAGTATTTAAGGGAGTTACAATGGAGTCTAAAATTTCAAGGATATAAAATATTTATTGGTAACGTAGCCAAGCCAAATCAAGGTGCAAAACATAGTGTAAGGATTGTGATGTGCTAATAGTAAATAAGGAGTCTTAAGGGAAAAAGTTTTAAAGTAGCATAAATGATGATAGAGGAGTGAGTGAAAGTTCAAAAGATATTGGAACAAGTGTAATGAGTAAGAATAAGGTGTCTAAGAAGTTGGAATAGTGCAAAAGAATCAAACCCTATGAAATTTGTCTTCAAACCCTAGTAGAGAACTTGAAGAAACCTAGTTACAAGGAGGGTTTGTTGTTGGGAGAAGTGGAGGAGTTGGAGAATAAAATTTTGTACAAAGAATGACCTCATTAATGGGTATCAAAATGTGAAATCACTTTTTCCTATGAGTTGGCAGATTTCTCCAAACACGAAGGCCAAGAGGGTTACTAAGGCTTAAGCAAGGCTAGTTAAAAACTCTAAACAAAGAATCAAAATTGATGGGTAAAGAGTTAGGCAGTGAAAGTTTAGAATCACCTTAACGAGTTTAACGGGTATCAGAAAATTTTAGCAGTCGTGATTGAAGGTTTAAATTTTGTGATTTTTGTCAGAAAACCTCATTTTATAAGGCAACAAGCCAAAATTGAGGTCTAAGTGGAAAATCAAGAAAAATGGTGTGATGAAACTTTTTGAATGGATCAGTCATGTTAGTTAGATTCAATTGATCAGTTGAAGTGGTTTTTTATTCTTTTAAAAATTCATTTAATGCATTTTCGCCTTTTGATCAAGATTTTCCTTCTAGAACAAAGTCTTAGTTTATTGATTTTTTGGTGATTGAACAAGTGAATTTGAAACTTATAATGCAAGATCTTTGAGTGGATGATTGATAGAAGGGTACTCTCTATAATTTTGGTATTAGAGCAGGGAAATTAAGGAATTTTAAGGTTTTTTTTTTGAGGTAAAGTTGATTTTTTGTAAAGAAGCATTTTTATATAGGTGTTTTATGCATTTGGATGATTGATTGAAGTTGTTGAAGCTAACTATTGCCTTCTTGTGAGAGTGTTGGATGAAGTGATAGGTTGCTTCTTGGAGAGAGAGAGAAAAATAAATAAAATATGGGAGAAATAATAAAAAAAGTGAACGGAAAAGAGAAGTCAAAAGATTAGGTATGAAAAAATAACCTAGTGAGAATTGAAACATGTGAACAACCCTTTTTTAGTGAGATGGTGAAGATAAGTTAAATTGATAAAGTAGTTACCCCTCATAGAGAGAGAAGAGGAGAGAGAAGAGAGATATGAGGAGAGAAGTAGAAAGAGAGAGAAGAGAGAGAGTAGAGATAGAGCGAGAGGAGAGAGAGAGAGAGAGAGAAGATAGAGAGAAGAGAGAGAGAAGAAGATAAGAGAGAGGAGAGATAGAAGAGAGAGAGAGAGAAGAGAGAGAGAGAGGAGAGAGAGAGGAGAAGAGATAGGAGACGAGAGAGAAGAGAGAGAGAGAAGAGAGAGAGAGATGAGAGATAGAGAGATGATAGATAGAGAGGAGAGAGAGCGAGAGAGAGAGAGAGAGAGAGAGAGAGAGAGACGAGACTATATCATCTATCTATCTATATCTATCTCGCTAGCTATCGCGCGCTAGCATAGATCGATCGCTAGCTCGCATCTAGATATATATCTATATTCTCGATATCAGATATATAGGCATATCTCTATCTCTCATATCTCATATCTCTACTATCTACGATCTCTCTCATCTATCTCTCTTATCTATCGATCTCTCTTATCTAATTATATATCTCTCTCCTCTCTCTCCTCTCTCTCTCCTCTCTCGCTCTCTAACTCCTCTCTCTCTCTCGTCGCTCTCTCTCTGATCTCTCTCTCTATCTCTCTCTTGCTCTCTCTGCTCTCTCTCTCTCTATCTTCCTCTCGCTCGCCGCTCTCGCATCTCATCTACTATTCTCTCTCTTCTCTAGCTCCATTCTCTCTACTCTCCTTCTCTCTTCTCTCTACTCTCTCTCTCTCTCTTCTCTCTTACATCTCCTCATACTGGCTCTATCCTCGCTTGCGCGAGTCTGCTAGCTCTGCTCAATAGAGAGAGAGTTCATTTATGAGAAGCAATTGAGGGAAGAATTGTGAGAAAACTGATTTTCCAGTTTTGTATGTGAGCAAGATTAATTAGAAGATGAGTTACAAACACCTTGAATGTGCTTTGCATGGTGAAGAAGTGAAGATTAAGGAAGAGAAAGTTGAGATGATGAATTGTAAAATGAAAGTGAAGAAGAAGCAAAGGAGGAAGCATGTAAAGACACTCAGTCTCTTGGTTTTTCATGTAAGGTTTTGTGTACATGTGTGTTTGCAGGTATTCTTAAAGAAGAGGTGAAGAACATTGAAGAAACAACTCTTAACAGAGCTCAAATGAAGAGACAAAGACAAAACACCCTCATTTTTTAGGACAAATCAATAAAGAAGAAGATGAAGACATATGAGGTAGAATAAAATAAGCATGATGTTGGTGAAGATGTGAATAATGCAACAGTGAAGAGATGGATCTTACAAGTACAGCACAATTGTAAGAGAAGAAAGAAAATGCCTAATATATAGAGCTCAATTCTCTGCACTTGGGGAGTTTAATGCAGGGTCATCATTGTAAATAGATCAATTTTGGATTTTCATAGTTTATTAGGTCTT
Source organism: Taxus chinensis (assembly GCA_019776745.2). Classification (NCBI taxonomy): domain Eukaryota; kingdom Viridiplantae; phylum Streptophyta; class Pinopsida; order Cupressales; family Taxaceae; genus Taxus; species Taxus chinensis. The sequence continues at coordinate 624,695,574 of CM034154.1, read as the reverse complement.
CTAGGGTCCATTTGGATGTTTGGGAGGTATTATAGTCCATTTGGACTCTCGTACTTGTAATAAGAGACCATATAGAGTTTCCCTCCAAAAAAGGCTCATTTGAATATTTGAATTATCATGTTAGTGGGTTAGTAGGTCTAGTTGTTAGACTAGGAGGAATAAATTATGTACTAGGGTCATAAAACATGTGTGCACCTAATCCATGACTTAGCATTACCCTACACCTAACTAGGTTAGGCTAAGTGTGGTTAGGTTAGTGTGTTTCTCAAACTAACTACCCCCTCTTTTCTTAAAAATGAGATGTATTAAAATGGTTGAAAGAAGAAGAGGTTTGTGAGAGCAAGAAAAAGGGATTTTTGTACAGATTATGCCTCAAGGGCCTTGGATGGAATCCATTTATGAATGATTAACAAGCTTATTTATTAAAATTGAGTATTAATGTCCTTTTACTACTTTATAGAGGAACATTTTTGTATTTAATATATATTGTATGGTTGATTTTTATCTATTTGAATCATGCTTAATATCATGAATTTGTAAATGATTTTCCACAGGTGTATGGGTTGGTAAAATCTTTAGGAGGCATGAAAAATATTGTAGATATAACCGTGACAATGGGGTTTCTCATGTATGAGAAACGAGTATGGTCTTGAATGATATGAGGTAAGTTGTGTGTCTTGGTTATGGAATAAAGAGTAAGAAAATGAGAGTAATCAATGAGCAATAATCTAAGTCATGTTGTAACAAAGAGGAATGCTGAAAATATCATTAAGTATTCATTCATTATTGTTTGAAGAGGTCTTAGATTGTATCTTAGGCTTAACAATCATTTGAGTGATTTGTTTGTGAAGTTTACCCTTATCAAGGAAGGAAAACACAATAAATTCTAGGAATTTAAGGAATGTTAACAAGGTTTATGATAGTGGTTTAAACCCTCAAGTAGTCTTATATGGAGCAAGCAAGTGAAATATAGTAACCTACTACATCTCGGTCAGGGAATACCCTGTTTCAGGGTTTAAAGACTATGAATAGGGATTTAAAGCCAAGGAAATACCAATAAATTAGTGACAAGTTGATGTCTAAGGAGTTACATGTGAGATCTAAGTGTGTAAGAAGGGTTAGAAAAGGGGAGTGTGAGATCAATTAACCAAAAGATGCTAAACTCAGTTTTAGACTGTGGATTGCCCAAATTTAGGGCTTGCATGAAGTATTTTAGCATGATCAGTCTTATTCCCTGATTTTAATTTGATGAAGTTTCTAACAAGTTTGATAAATGTCATAAGGGATAAGATTCTTTGTATGAGATCAATACAAGTCATTAAGGAGAAAAGATATTTAATTGCATAGTCTTCTTGTCACAATCACAACCTTGTCAAAGAGACATCATTGGCTTAAGAGGGAGGTATACAAAGAAACAATGATCATGTTTGTTTCGAGAGAGGAGTAAGATTGAATGAAGGAAGGATAGAACAATAGTTAGGTTCAGGAAGAATGAGAAGTTAGAGTGAACAAGAAATGCATGTACAGTTCCATATGTGAAATTGTGACAGTCTTGAGCATTACTATGAAAAATCGAGATCGTAGTGAGAAGCCGGAGGAAATATATGGTAATAAGGTTGAGAAAAGTTGTTAGCATGAGTGGAATCCTTGAAGAGATTTGCAATGTCTTTTAGCAACCAAGGAGTAAGGGGGATTAATTGATTGTACTGTACAGTCCTATGAAGAGTCCACAAAACAAGTAAGTAAGAGGGATAGAAGTTAGGAGTGTTAGTTTATTGATTTTTGAGAAATATTTTCCTTCTAGAGAAAAGTCTCAGTTTATTGATTTTCAGGTGATTGAACAAGTGACTTTGAAACTTCTAATGTAATATATTTGAGTGGATAATTGATAACAAGGTACTTTGAATCACCATATCCTAACTTGCTCAATATTGGGATGAAAACTATAAAACTTACATGTCAAACCAAAATCCAACCTTTCATGTACCCTGATCCACCACAACATTTGGCACCAAAAGAGAAGGAAAATCCCCAACCCAGGATGGGAGCAAGGGAGGAATGCCATTAACTGATTCAATTTGGGTAGCTAGATTTAACACTCATTCAGCCCAGGATTTGTTCCCCTGAAAAATGTCAGGGACCCCAATACCTTTTGTGTCTAGATCCATGGCTTGACGAAAAAGGATTAAGGACCCCCGACCACTGCTACTGAAACCCTAGCTCCCATTCACCCCCGTTTAGCCTATTTTCAATTACTTATATGTGTGAACTTGAAATTTAATATATTTATTATAAATTTCATATTATTACAAAATTCAAGTTTAATACAACTTAATAATTTGAAAAAATAAAATTAATTTATTTATTATAATTATAATTATAATTCTTATTACAATAGTTATAATTATAATTATAATTATTATTGTTATAATTAGAGTTTTATAATTTAAAAATTGTAAATATAAATATAATTGTAATAATTATAGTTATAACTGTAATAATACTAATTATTGTTATAATTACAGTTTTATAATTATGAAAATTTTAAGTATAGATATAATTGTAATAATTATAATTGTAATTGTAATAATAGTGATAATTTTAATTTTAATAATTATAATTATAAATATAATTATTATTTTAAATATAACAACAACAATAATAACAATTATTATTGGGATAAAGATCAACCCTCGAATTAACCTAGTGGTTCAGATTGATCACATTTTTTTAGTGATTTTCAAGAAATTTTATTTCGTTGTTTTGGTCTTGTGCTGGTTGGGGAGCTCTGGTGCCCATGTATCTAACCTATCCCCTATGCCTTTGATGGGAAATACCCACGGTATCGTTCTGAAGGCGGAGGATATCCCTGTTGTGTACATAAAAGATGCAAACATTGATGCCTCCATTAGAGCCTTGTATGAGTGTGCCCTAATATGTAGATTCATTAGATTTTGGCCTAAAGCTCCGAATCTTATTAATTAGTTGCAAAAGAACAAGAAATTTTCCTCTTTCAACCAAGTAAATCTTTTCCCACATGGCTTTTTTCAAGTAACATTTTGTTGGGTTTCAAATTTGCACTTGGAATGAAACCACAGTCAAAGGACAACAAGTCCTTCCTCTTTGATGGGAGAGGCTACCTTATTGAAAGCAAGCAACAAAACTTATATACAAATGTACAAATTTCAAAGTGTGGAGTCCTGATACTTTGAAATGTTTTAGGCCCAAAGATCGTCAATACAAAAGGATAGAAGAATAAAGGAGATGAGGTAGGAAGAACACAACAATAATTTTAGGTAATATAGATGATAAAGTACAACCTTACACATATTGAACCAAGGGAGTTGTAGAATCGAATCATTTAATTTTATAACAAATATAATTCCATAGACACAAAGTTCCAGAAATCATATAAACAAGAACACAAAGTTTCCAATTATAAAAGATGGATATTTATTAAGTTTCAGAACAAATAAAGAAGAAAAGTCTGAGGGAGAAAAGGTGAAAAATTAAGTATTGATTAATTTGAATATATGACCTTTACAGAGTCTCGGGATCTAACCCTTTACAATGAACCAAGCTCAGCTTTTATAGATCAAGCCCTAAGAGAAGAAGAAGAAGAGGTGGGAAAATATATTGGAATTTCAAATGCTAACCATCAGTGCTCCTAAAAAATTTCCCATAATCTACCAAACTTGGTTTCCCATGCTTTTCTGGTGTGGTTAGAGAAGATGACTGCTCCCAAAATCCATAGCCATACCTGGTAGTGGAAGTAGTCATATCCCACACTAATAGAGTGGAAGACTTTTTTTATATTTTCAGCCCATTAAAACCTGTCAAACATAATATTTTATGTTTCCAATGGCATGAGGGAAGTTGATATCTTTCCAACAGTACCAAATTTGTCGAATTCGATGCACTAGATCGAAAGATGTTCTAATTTGAATATTAGGGTTGCATGGGCGTGCAATGTTTCGTAGAGTTTATCCATACCAGGGTCCATGTGGGTTGCCTTGTGGACACTTCAAAGATTCAACTTCTTCCCCATGTTCTTTAAATTGTGTCTGAGGAAGACACGTGGTGGCTTCCGCGATCTCACTTGGGTTCCTTCATATTTTTTCCTGAGTCTCTTTGCTTGGCGGGCCAAAAATATGACCCTAGACACGTGGAGGGTTGGTGCTTGTTTAAAAACCTTCTCCAGATTTTACTCTTGAAGTAGCGTTGTGCTGAAACTTGGCTTCCTCTACGGGTCTTTCTCTACTTTTAATATTCATCCTTGATCATTTTCCCTTTTTCAGACTTGGGACATGTGGAGGACCCACACTTAGTCGAAAACCCACACATGATTTTACCTTTGAATGAGTTTCTGAGTTAACACGTGGAAAGCTGGTGCTCAGTTATTGTTTATTTGATTCAGGACCACCTCCCACTTGACTTATGTTGACCCCATAGACACATGGAGAGATAGCACTCATTTGAACTTCCGCTTTTGAAATGCCTCCTAAAATCGTGCCATTGAGGCACGTGGAAGATTTCGCTAATCTGCTCATAATTAGTCATTTTTGATGATCGACTCTTCTTCCTTTTGGACCTGGGGACACGTGGAGGGCTGGTGGTTGTTTGAGTTCCTCACCTTGGGCTCCCATCTTAGAAATTACACCAACTCGACACTTGGCAGTGTCCGCTGAATTGAAGACTTTTCAATGCCCGACGTAACCTTTGGGTTTTTTGGATGCGTGGAAGGCCTGACACGCTCATTTAGGAAGCTGGCTTGGGATTTAATCTTTAAAGGAGAACGTCATTTGGAAACTTGGCAGCAGTCTGCTGAACCTCAATACTTACCCAATTATTAGGGCTCATGTTCTGAATCGTTTCAGAGTCCTGATGACTTCAAGCCTTTGTCATTTCTTCTCCTTCAAGCCTCTGGTTCTTTGACACTGTTTTCTACTTCCCTGACCCTACTATTCCACTATAGAATCTTCCGCTTACAACCTATTTACTAGATTTGAAGCATGTGTTCATTTGACGGAGCTCGTTTTATTTGAATTTCTTCCTGCCACATGGGGTCAGTTGATAGTTTATAGGTCTGGCCACTCCATTATAGAGTCCCTCTTGTTGCCTGATTTGTAGGATTTTGAACGTGATTCCATTTGGTTTCTTCTCTGCGGAGTCGTGGTCTGGCCATATTTTTACGTCCGGGGGATAAAAAATATGGATAACAACACCGACTCAAAATTTCAAAACCTAACTTCAGAAGAGGGGAATTGGAGGGTAATAATAGCTGACTCTTCCTGGGGATAACTTGACATAGGAATGAAGAGAAAGATCAAGAACCATAGAGAAACTCAAGGAAAGAAGATCAATGTTCCTTATCCATTAGGCAAATAGAGTCAAAAGAAAAACCAATATAGAAGACAACACACATGTAATGGGAAAATGAAACAAACCAAAAAGGAAGAAATAAGGACAAAACAAACACATCATACAACAGTATATACAAAGGATTACCAAAACACCTAGGACTTGAACAACTTTAGATACTACCCACTATAAGGAAGTGGGAGAGGGGAACCGTCCATGTAATCTAAATAGAAAGAATTTTCCCCAGTAAAGTTTCTGATCTTAAAAGGACCGAGCTAAAGGGAATCAAACTTACCATGACTTCCTCCGTGGCTCATGCATTTTGTCCTACAGCAGGACAATGTCACCCACCTGAAAATATTTGGGTTTGGATTTCTTGTCAAACAAAGCTTTCACCTTCAATTGATGAGTTGATATCCTATCACAAAACCTACAATCTGTCTTCATTCAGCATCTAGAGGGTACATAATCCTCTTGTCCAAAGCAATCTACTAAAACTTGATTCTTCAATGTATTTCATCAGATGCAAGGTGGGAAATTCCAAGGTCATTTGGTAGTTAAGCTTCCACACCATATACCACTTGGAACAGGAGACATTCCAATCACTCTCTTGGGTGTAATCCTATTAGCCCAAAGTGCATCATAAAGTTTCTTGTGCCAATTTCTCTGAGAATCATTAACAAGTTTTCTAACAATGGTCACCAAGTTCTTATTTGTTGATTTTACTTTTCCATTCCCTTAGGGATAGTAATCTGAAGAATGAGCAAGGGAGATACCATAACGCATAGTAGAAATCCATCATCTCAACATAAGAGAAGTTGGAATCATTATCAGTCACAATCTTTTTTGGTATCCCGAACCTTATCAATATTGGTTTCCTTGATGAAATTACATACTTCCTCAGAAGTGGTGCTCTTAACCGAGGATGGCCTCCACCTACTTGGTGAAGTATTATGTTACAGTTAGCACATGAGTGTGTTTAGTGCTGGAAGGTGGGTTAAGAGCTCCAATGAAATACAAACCCCACTATTGTAAAGGCTCATCAATCAATACTAGCTTTGGTGGCAAAGCAAGCCGACTTAGGTCTCCTAACGAAATTCTTACATGGATTCACACTTTCCTACCCATTTGGATGTATATATGAACAATGTATGCCAGTAGTACCCAACACAAAAGATTTTTTGGGCTGTTACAATAGAGGAGAGAATGGCCTCCAGAAGTTTGGTCATGAAAAATAGAGAACAACCTCTTTTGTTGTTCTTTGTCTACACATTTCAAAAATCTTCCATCTATGCCTTGCTTGAACAAAGTATTCTCCCATAACATGTATTGTGCAGACCTCAGTTTGATGGCTCTCTTCTCTTTAGCAAGTTAAGTGAGGTGGAAATTCTCCATAGGTAAGAAAGTGAGCAATGTCAACATACCATACATCCATCAAGCTGAGAAACAGAACAACAGGGGCGCCAACTCCATCATGGGACAACTCTTTAGCAGCTCCTTCAGCAATGAGTTCACATAGGCCTTTACCCTGAACCAACTTGGTTGGTTTGATGTCGAGATCATACTCTTGCACCTTTTCTACCCAATTTCCTCTTTTGGTTCCAAATTCTTGCTGACGTAAGAGATGGATTTGATAGTTGTATCAGGTACAGAGAAAAATGGAGTGCGAATTTAGCATGTAACACCTAAACTACTTGACAACTTTAACAACTGCAAAAGCATGTTTCTCCATCATGGTGTACTTCAGCTCATGGGGATTTTAAAACATAACTCATGAATGCAATTTGGGAGCTCGTGATCTTCAACATTCTTCTGGGTTAACATAGCAGCTAGGTTATGTTCAGTGGCATAGAAATAGATAATGAAATCCTTGCTAAAATTAGGGCATGCCACCAATATTGGAGTCTTTGTAATAGCCTTCTTTATGTCCTCAAATGCAATCTTCCCTTGAGAGAACCAACTAAAATTTTTGCTTCCCTTTCATCATGTGAGCAATACTCATAGTAAGTTCTACAAAATCAGGTTTGTAATCTTCTTAGTGAAATTGATCTTACCAAAGAAAGAATGAACACCTTTCTTTCTGGTGGGAAGAGGGATCTATTGGATGGCTTGAATTCTCTCTGGATCAATCTTGATTCCTTCCTTTGAAACAATGTGTCCCAACAAATTTCCTTTAGTGACACAAAAGACTGACTTCTTGGGATTCAAAGAAATCCCATGTTCTCTACACTTTTGGAGGACAATTTCAAGGTGTTGGAAATGGTCTTCTCTGGCTTTTGAAAACACAGTCAAGTCATCTAGGTATACAACAATGCATTTCCCTTTCAAACTACAAAAATCTAGGTCAATGGCCCTCTGAAAGGTAGTGCCAACATTTATGAGACCAAATGGCATCCTCTCGTAGGCAAAGGTGCCCCAAGGAGTAGTAAAAGTAGTCTTATGCTGGTCTACAGTACTTACCTCTACTTGATTATATCCCGAGAATCCATCCAGCATAGATAGTATCTATGAGCCCGTGATAGCTTGCAACACTTGATCCATCATGGGGAGAGGGTAGTTGTCCTTCAAAGAAGCCTGATTCAAATTCCTAAAGTCCACTCAGATCTAAATCTCACCATTTTTCTTCCTGACAGGCACAATATTGGCAATCCACATTGAGTGGTGAATGGGGAAAGATGATCTTAGCCTTCAACAACTTCTACACTTCTTGGAAAATCGTATCAGCAATCTTTGGATTATATTACCTTTTCTTCTGCTTGAAATGCTTGATTCCAGGCTTAAGAGGAATGAAATGTTGCATTTCTTTTGGGCTGGAAAGCTTTAAGATCATCATAAGAATAAGCCAGCACATCAACATACCTCTTCAAAATATTTACCACTTTCCCTTTCTCCTCTTGAGTGCAACATTTTCTGATGTTCACCATTTTGGGATCATCAACACTCCCAATATTTACTTTCCCAGTTTCAGCAGACTACTTGAGCTCCTTGAGAAGCTTTAGACTTCACATATCTATCATGTTTATCAAATAGATCCTCCAAACTCACCAGCCCTTTAGGGATTTTGTTACCTTTCAGCTTGATGCATCCATCTTGATCCATTTCTTCTTTGACACCTTCTTCATTAGATGACACACACTCTCTAGGAAGATTATCACTTCCCTCAAAGTACAACTAATCAAAATTGTCTCTAAGCTCCAAGAAAGATAGTAGGTGCTAGTCATCATTGAAGACTTGCCAATTATTTGCATTATCGAGCACATTGGGTCTATGAATCATCTCAATGGTGAATTTCTCTTGAGAAAAGTCAAGGATGAGGAATTAACAAGGACCCAAAAATAGCTAGAGAATCAGCTCTAGTGTTATTTTCTCTTGGCATGGGCTTCAATGGAGAAAGCATCAAGAAATTCAATGGAATCCCAGACAATATTTCTATAATACTTCAATATCCTATTCTTGACTTGGTAAAGATCCCTGACTTTCTTCACAATCAGTTTTGCATCACCACGAGCACAAAGATTCTTCACTCCCATTTCTTTCACCATGTTCAATCCAAGGATGAGAGCTTCATACTCAGCCATATTATTTGTATTTTCAAAATGAAGCTTGAAAGAAAATGGATGAATCTCCCCCTCTGGAGAGGTTAGCACCACACTAGCCCCATAACAAGTTGAAGAGAAACTTCCATCGAATTCCAGATTCCAAATTCCATTAGGATCATGAATCACCTCTTTAGGAAGTTTTTCCTCATCTTCTGACATGATCATATAGTTACCATGTCCTATATTTGCATAGAGTATTTGCGCTTTTGGATCATCAGTCTTTTGCATAATGTACTCAGTTTGTTTCTCAGGTAGCAGCTTCTTCATTTTTCCATTGACCGGGATCAAAGCATGCAACCAGTCCATCTAAATTTCACCCCCCAACCTCCTTACAAAAATTTCTACTCAGCAAAATTCCATGTGAAGGAGGAATATCAGCTACCAAAATGGTGGCTAGGACCCTTTTCTCTGGAAAAGTAGTGAAAGATACTTGTGCATCCTTGATTCTGCCCACCAAAGGCACCTTCCTACTCTCCATGGAAAAGCATGAGCCAAAGGAATGTGTTAGGGTCAGACCCAAGGCATGAGCTACCTTTACAGGCATTAAATTGTCTGATGCCTCTGAGTCTATGACACAGTTACTGAGTTTATGGCCAGCTATGAGGAGAGTCACATAGAATGGTTCGACTTTCTCATTAGGGGAAGTGACTGTACAGCCACGAAGCTTGGTTGAGGTGAGGAAGAGGGAGTGGGAAAAATACCTTTAGAAGTATTGGATGAGGATTTGGATTTGGAATTGACAAAGTCCACCATTTTAGAAAAAGCTCTTGGATGGGTTTGGTAAAATTCTACCTCTGAAATTTGGATTTTGGTCTTTTTTAGGTGATCAATGATATCAAAAGATCCAGAGGTGGATGGGGAATCACTACTAGGAACTTGAGAGACTTTGGATTTATCATCTTTAGGATTTGAAGGACAAGGATTTTGGGAAACATAAGTAGAAGAAGGAGGACTAGTATTACTCACCTTTTGTGTGGAAGCGGTGGGAATAGGAGCTCCTCTTCTGGAAATCAATGGAATAGTTGTAGGAATATCCTTGGACTTCTTGGCTAGGCTACACCACTTTCTCTTTTCTGTTTGTTTTTATCTCGAGTCATAACAACATAAGACTCACTATTCATCTCTACTACTCTTTCATCATAGTCATCTTCATCATCCATTCCTTTAGTGGTAAGGAAATGAACTTAAGATCCACCAAGCCCCTCCAGTTATTCATCAGCCTCTTCTTCTGGTTCAATCAAAGAGTTCATTAAGCTTCCTCATCATCAGGTTCAAGAACCTCACACGTAGCATTTACGGGAACCTTGATGGGTGGACCTTCAATGGCCAACCTGGCCTGAGAAGAGGGCAAATGGTTCATGGGCTGAAAGTTCTTCCTTGGAATGCCTTGGTAAGGAGCATGATAAGCCAATTGTTTCTTGATAGCTATGAGGTCATTGGCAAGTTTCTGTATTAACTGATTTGAGTTGGCTCCTAGGAGAGGAGGAAGAAACAGATGATTTAGACTTGGAAGGTTCTCTTTTCAACTTACTAGACATGATTAAATCATCTTCAACACTAATATCCAAATGTTGATCAACATCTAGAGTTGTCAAGATTATCTCTCGTTAGTGCATAGCTCACTTCAGGTAACTGAGCATTGAGGAAGAAGCACTTTTGGATTTGATCCACTGGACAAGTGTCCTGCAGGATTTTATGAATGTGCTTGTTGAATTTGGCCACAAATTCTCTCATGGGCTCGAATAGTTCTTTCTTGATATGAGAGATTTGAGCTAATAGAGCATGCACATCTTCAGCCGGTTTGAAATGCCATTCAAACTGGGTCATTAGGTTAGCCCAATCAATAATTGACCCAACAGGGAGATGATAGAACCAATCAACAACATTATCCTGCCAGTGTCTCTACAAAGAGTCTGACGGAAACATCTTCATACTCAATCCCAAGAATCCCACATGTAACGTTGAAGGTTGCAATGTGTTCATCTGGGTCTACCTTCCCATCACCTCAGAATTTAGGAAAACCTTTCCTACTACACCTAGGTAGCTCGTGCAATGTTTAAGGAAGAGCAAGAGGTCCAATCCATTGTCCCCAAGGCAGAGGGGTTTCCATCTTTGGAAGAAAAATCTGAAGGGGAACTAAGACACTAGTAAGTATCAAAGTGTGAAGAGTAGGACTGAGTTGTTCTTGAGGAATGATATTCTTTGAATCTATGTCTTTGACAGGAGGTGTGCTTGTAGAGTGAGTTCCTCCATTCCTTTCTTGCTGGAAGAGAAAGATTTGTTGCTCCAGAAGTTGAAAATGAGAATATTTTACCCCAAGAGCTCTTTTCTTACGTGTATACCATAGAGTTGCCAAATAAAAAATGATCCTAAATTTGTTCTTTTAAAAAGGGATACGTTTAAACGAAAGTCCCCAGTGGAGTTGCCAAAAACTGTTGGGTTTAAAATTTGCACTTGGAATGAAACCACAATCAAAGGACATCAAGTGCTTCCTCTTTAATGGGAGAGGCTCCCTTATTGAAAGCGAGCAACAAAACTTATATACAAATGTACAACTTTCAAAGCGTGGAGTCTTGATACTTCGAAACGTTTTAGGCCCAAATATCATCAATACAAAAGGATAGAAGAATAAAGGAGATGAGGAAGGAAGAACACAACAATACTTTCAGGTAATATAGATGACAGAGTACAACCTTACATGTATTGAACCAAGGGGTTGCAAAATAGAATCATTTACATTCATAACCAATATAATTCCATAGACACAAAGTTCTAGAAATCATATAAACAAGAACACAAAGTTTCCTATTATAAAAGATGGATAATTCTTAAGTTTCAGAAAAATAAAGAAGAAAAGTGAGGAAGAAAAGGGGAAAATTTATGTATTGATTACTTCAAATCTATGACCTTTACAGAGTCTCAGGATCCAACCCTTTACAATGAGCCAAGCTCAACTTTTATAGATCAAGCCCCGAGAGAAGAAGAAGAAGAGGTGGGAAAATAGATTGGAATTTCAAACGCTAACCATCAGTGCTCCTACAAATTCACCCATAATCTGTCCAGACCTAGTTTCCCATGCTTGTCTAGGTGTGTCAGAGAAGATGGCCAGCCAAAATCCATAGCCATACCGGTAGTGGAAGCAGTCAGATCCCACACTAACAGAGTGGAAGACATTTTTTAGATTTTCACCCATTAAAACCTACCAAACATAATATTTTATGTTTCCATGATGTGGGGGAGGTTGAGATCTTTCCAACGGTACCAAATTTGTTGAATTCCAAGCACTGGATCGAAATATGTGCCCATTTGAATATTAGGGTCACTGGTGCGCAACGTTTGGAAGAGTTTATCCGTATCGGGTCCACGTGGCCACCTTGTCGCACCTCAAAGATTCAGCTTCTTCCCCATGTTCTTGAAATAGTGGCGGGTAGACACGTGGTGGCTTCCGTGAGCTCCTTGGGTTCCTTTGTATTTTTTCCTGAGTCTCTTTGCTTGGTGGGCCAAAAATCTTACCCTGGACACATGGAGGGCTGGCACTTGTTCGGGAACCTTCTCCAAATTTTACTCTTGAAGTATCGTTGTGCTGACACTTGGCTTCCTCCATGGGTCTATCTCTGTCTTTGACTATTCAACCCCTGACCCTGTTCCCTTTTTTGGACCTGAGGACACGTGGAGGGCCTGCGCTTATTTGAAAACCCAATTAGGATTTTACCTTTGAAGGAGTGTCAGGTTGACACATGGAAATCTGGCACTCAGTTCTTGTTTAGTTGATTCAAGACCACTGTCCCACTTGACTTATGTTGACCCCATAGACACGTGGAGGACTAGCGCTCATTTAAGCTTCCGCTTTGGAAATGCCTCCTGAAATCGTGTCATTGAGGCACGTGGAAGCTTTCAATGAATCTCTATACTTAGTTGATTTTTGGGGCTCTTTCCGAATCATTTCAGAGCCCGAAAATTTGAGCGTTCACCGTTTCTTCTCCTTTGAGCCTCCAGTTCTTTGACACTATTTTCTCCTTCCCCGACCCTGCTATTCCATTTTAGAGCCCACCTGCAACCTGTTTGTTGGATTTAAAGCATGGGTTCACTCAACAGAGATGCTTCTCAAATTTCTTCTTGCACGAGGTCGGTTGATCTTATTTTACCTGGGGGGAAAAACATGGATAACAGTACCGACTCAAAACTTTCGAAACCTAACCTCAAAAGAGGGGAATTTTGAGGGTGACAACACATTTGATAGATCTTCGAATCATGATGATTTTTTGTGCGTTGGCCCCTAGTTTATGGGTCGGGTGGGCATGTTCATGAAACCTTGGGTGGAAAAATTCTGAGTCTTGAAAAAATTATCAAAGTCCTTGATTAGACTAGGTTATAGGGGGTCCTGTCATCACCAATCCGGCACTATGATAATTCTTCACCGGGAACTCCTCGTGCTATGATTATTTATTAATGCACAGCCTTTAGTTTGGTGGATGTAATCTGGAAACAAAACAACAAACATAACACAAGAATACCATCGACTATGATAAGACGGAATGATGACAAATCTGAAATATCAAAGTAAATTATAATATTAACATGAAATTGTTACAATCTCACCCATGAGGTACTTCAAGTGTTATTGACTTCACTTGCCTTCCACCAATACTATGGGAGAAACTTTACAATTACACCTCTTAATGGCTTCTTCAACACACCTTTAAACTGATGGCTTCCTTTACACACTTCATACAATATTTCTCACCACTTCCTTCTATGCTAAATGAGGGGGGTGGCCTCTTTATTTATAGACTTCTAGGCTTATCCATCTTATCTCTAAGATAGGATAAGAAATCCACTCTGACGAATCATATTCCATACCTTAACTCTTATCTATACATGTAAGCTTATCTTTTAAGATAAGATAAACCTTATCATTTCACATGGGTTCCACATTTTTAGACTTTTTACAAATAAAATATACAAAATATTTATGACCTCACTCCTTGTCCTTATTACCAATATAATATTTCTAATTCCTAATCATGTAGACCCTACTTCTCTACTTACCCCAACTTTGACATTTTAACATTACTGGACCACTTACGACAACTATTTACTTTTTACCACAACATTCCTATTGTACTTTTGACTATTTCCGTACTATACATTATTGGCGGTGTCGTACTGGCAACGCCGTTATCTTCTATCAGATGCTACTACTAATTATACTTAACAACATCCTATTCCTAATACATACATTAATGAAATAGAAATTACAGAGGAAAATTTTAGTGTCGACAGTCCCCACAGAACTATAGAATGAAAGCACATTTCTTAGTGGGAAAATGGCTTGGTGAATTCATCTACATGGTAAAACTGATGGAAGTAGTGGTGTTTGTTGTCTACGCCCAGATTTGCATTAATATGGACATTTCCCAATTGTTACCTAGCTCAATTTTCTTTAAATCTGATACTAGGGAATGGCTGTAGGAGCTAGACTATGAAATAAAAGACAGTTCACTTGGACAAACAAAAGAATTGTCAATAACTTTGTTGTAGGAAGACTAAATAGATTTATCATAAGTGAAGATTGAATTCAAAATAATACATTAATTGAATATGAAATTTCATGGGAGGCAAGCTTTGATCATTGGCCCTTTTTACTATCAATAGCTCCATCTTCTCCTCTGGCAAGAAGGCATTTTAATTTTGAAATGATGTGGACCAAGGACCCATATTTACCTGAAAATATTAAATTTTGGTGGAATACAAATTTGTACAAGGCTAAAAACTGTACAGATTGGCAGAAGAAACTAATTGAAAGGGTCGATAAGAACTTGAAGGAATGAAACAAGAAAACTTTTGGAAATATTTTTTATAAGAAAGTTGAGCTTCAAGACCAAACATTCTTAAAATTAGAAAAATAAATCTACGAATAATGTTCTGAATGAAGAATTAAAATAATAGAAGATGGACCTCTTGATTGACAGTCTCAGCCTCATCCTTCTCTAAGAATAAATTCACTCGAAACAACAATCTTGAATTAAGTGGCTTTGTGAGAGGTGATAGAAACACCATGGGTTCTTTTCATAAATACTATTATAATGTGAAGAAACTTCAACATGGGATACTCCAAAATAACTATTCCTTTTGGTGAACCCACTATCGAAAATAATAAAATTGGTGACAGAAGCTAAAATATTCTTCAAGGACCTATTGACCGACTCCGAGTAAAGATAAAACCATCACCAGAAATCAAATTCTTATCCAGATTCCTTCTTTCATTTTCTCATGAGGATTAGGACATTATCAATGGATTTCATTTATTGAAGAGGAATTTAATGTGGTTATTTTTTCATTTAATATTAGATAAAGATCCTAGGCTAGATGGATTCCCTACTGCTTTCTAATCAAATTTACTAGGACATTTTTTTGAAAATATGCTGTGGAATTTATTTAGGAATCTATATCCACAAAATAAATCTTCTAAAAAAAATTGATTCCACCTTCATATCCTCTGATTCCCGAGATTTGAGAACTCTAATTCTTTTGATTCTTTCATACCTATATATCTTTGCAACATGTCTCTTTTAAGATCATTTCCAAAGTAATTGACTAATAGACTCAAACATACTCTTCTCCCCAAGATTATCTCACATGCACAAGGTAGGTTTGTTGGCTGGAAGACAAATCCCATGGATGGCATAGTGATAACACAAAATCTCATCCACTTCTGCCAAGCATGAGAAATCAAGGAAACATGTTAGTTAAACTGGATATGACCAAAGCTTTTGACAAAGCCAATTGGACTTTTGTTATGGTTGTTCAGGAAAATTTTATATGTAATCATGTCTTGGAAGAAATTGATGTTCAATTACATTATCTTTGACTATGCTCTCAATGCTATCATTAAATATGAACCTACTATGGATTATTTAGATCCACTAGAGGCCTCAGATACATGGTGACCCTATCTCTCTATTTATTTGATTCATCATTATGGCCAGATTCCTTAAGTCTGATGGTTATATTTTCTAAAATCAAATCAAATCTCTAAATGCATTTTTTTTATCACTAATGTTTCTCCTATAATTTCTCATCTACAAATTTGAAGTTAATATTGGTCTTTTTGGGATCAAGATATCATTGGTGAGGCTTGAGATATTCAGAAAATATCTTGATCTATATGAGGATTCCTCATATTAGAAAGTGAATCAAAAGAAAGTTAAGGATCTTCTTATTCAACATAAAAAAATATTCTCAATACTCTAATTTACAGGGTTTTGGACATCAACCCAAGGTCCCATCCCTTGTTCATACCTTGGAATCCCACTATTTTAGAGTACAAAATCCCCATGATATCTAGAAATAAAATATTGATAAAATTTTGAGAAAGTTCAGATAGCTAGAAAGGTAAGTGGCTATCCTTAGTAAAGAAGAATTCAATTAATCATCCTCATGTGTTCAAGTTGTACCCATTTACATGATGTTTTTGATTCCTATCCCATTACAAAGTTGGTAGATGCATATCAAGTATATTCAAAAAAAGTTTCTTTGGGGAGGGTATCGAATGAGGGAAAGAAAATTTCCTTTGGTGAAATGGGAAAATCAATACTTTCTAAAAGAATAGGGATAACTATGGGGTTCAGAATCAATAAACACATGAATCATAACACTTAGGTAGCTAAATTATCTTGGATATTATATGTTGTTCCTCATACTCTTTGGAGCATCATTCTCGAGAAAGAAATATTTTGATAACATACTCCATGAATAGATTTTAACTATTTGTGAGCACCTAGTTGGTTCCCATGTCTGGAAATTTATGACTAAAGCTTTGACCATTCTCAAACCACTTATAAGGTGAAACGTAGGTAAAGTCTCAAAAGAAAAATTATAGATTGATGCATGGATCCTTAGCTCCCCTCTGAGTAACTATAATATTAACAAATTAAAATATTTGTGTAATAACACTTTTGGGCCATTTGTGAGGAATTATTTCAATAAAAGAAAAGATGGTTCGATTGGTCTTTTGGTCCCACATAATCTGATTAAGGAGAAGCTAACCTTAATGGACATGCTTAAACTATTTTCATTTCTTTGATCATCATGATCAATTGATTTGGATGGGGAAAAAAAAGTAAGATATAATGTGAAGAAGCATATTCTGCCATCATTTCCTCCTCCACTAGATTGGTTATCTCCTTCCCTTCTCAAAAAATTGGGTATTAATATGGTCTTCCAAAAGCTAATGCATTCCTTTAGATGGCTTACTGGGATAAGATCATAACACAGACCAATGCCAGTAAATGATGATTTTATGGCCCATCATGGTGCCCTCTTTTCCTACAATTTGCAGAAGAGATTAATAATTTTCTCATCCATTGTGGCTATTCCTTCAAAATAAGATGTTCGCTTCTCAGAAAATTTAACCTTCTCTTGGCGCTCCCTACCACTATCAAGGATATCATTTCTTGTTGGGATTCCAAGCTTCACTCTGACCCATTACTTCAAATATGGAAATATATTCCTGCAATTGTCTACTGGAGAATTTGGTTCGAAAGAAATAGAAGAATATTCAAAGATGAAAATAAAAACATTTGAGACACCCCTTTCCCAAATCTCGAGGACCATCAAGGATCTCATCATGACATGGAATCCTAAGGATGGGAAAATATTCCCAGAAGATACCGACACACTCAATAATTGGAAAAACACACTACCATGAATCCCCGATAAAGTGGTTGGAAGATAAAGTAATGCATAAAAAAGAGTCAAATGGAATCCACCACCTAATGATTTTATCAAGCTCAACTTTGATGGAGCGGTTAAAATTAATCCTAGTAGGGATGCGGTAGGTGGAATTTTTAGCAACTCATTTGGAAACCCCATCCTTGGCTCTTAGGCATTTCTCTAGTAACCTTGTGGAAGCCAAGGTTTATGGCACAATCTTAAAATTACAAAGGACAAGGGATGGTAAAAATCCATTATTGAAGGTGACTCATAGATCATTATCAATGTGGGAAAACAGAAAAATGGATCATTGGAATCTAATCCACATTGTGGAGGATTCTATCACCATAAATAATTGAGGGAGAATTATTCACACACACAAGAGCACAAATAAAGTTGTTGATTATCTTGCCAACCTTGGGGTTGAACTCAATTTTAAAAAATGAAAAGATGATTATGTTGAAGCCTAATGATATATTTAGGGAGATTGGTGAATTAATTAAGAAGTATAGGCCTATCATATCACCACAAGTGATAGGCACGAATCCCACATGGATGCAATTGTACTAATGACATAATCCATCCATGTATCTCTCCCACTTAAGGTAATTAATTTCATATTTTTTCACGCTAGGTGAATAGTTTTTTAACATGCATGAAGGGTTTTTTATCTTCACCCACTATTAGCACTCCTCATTCAAACTGTTCAAGGACCTCTTATGTGTTTATGGGTGGATAATGGAGATAGAAGAATATGGCAAGGCCTGCTAAGCACACCGAGATAGGTAAAGGAAAGGAAATGGAGAGTAATATGGTTCATGAGATGCA
Source organism: Taxus chinensis (assembly GCA_019776745.2). Classification (NCBI taxonomy): domain Eukaryota; kingdom Viridiplantae; phylum Streptophyta; class Pinopsida; order Cupressales; family Taxaceae; genus Taxus; species Taxus chinensis. The sequence goes on along the minus strand of CM034154.1, from coordinate 624,677,071 downwards.
ACTAAATCTAGTCCAAAAGTACTCCATCGATGACATCTACCATTCTTTTCTGGGGCTAGTAAATGATCTTAAAATAAGGAAGCTCCTGAATGTGTGATGCTTACTTGACAAAGGAACACAATTTGCTGCTAAGGAAGCCATGGAATTTTGGAAACACACATTGATTTTAGGTGTCAAAGACCATATATTGCTTAGATGAATGGCCAATTTTTTTCTATATGCTTAGTTATTAACCAGGATTGGGGACTCAATGGTGGTGGATGAATTAGTTAAAGTAATAAATGACTCGGGATAGTCAACTTCTCAGTTGGACACGCTGAAAGTGACTCAAATTATAGGTATTCCAACTTTTCTTCTTGGGGTAATCAACTCCTTTACGATTCATGAGGATATGGAACAAGTGGGGTTCAATATTTGACTTTGTATAGATCATATTTAGATTCTCTCCAAGGCTCAGGATTTGGAAATGATCTCTCAAGGTAAAATTTTTGATGTGATTTACGCCACGCTAAGTATGTCGTATCATAAGTTTGAAGACTCCAAATTGGTTGAATCAATGGAAGCTCTATGTAAACACCATAATTAGGTCACCCTAATTCCCATAGGTGTGTATGCACTCTAACACACCCCTTCACAACCCCCACGTGGCCATTTTTACCTTTCTACTGAATTACATTCATCGTTTCACCACCTATAACCACCTACAACCACAAAGAAAACTTAAATAAATAAAAATCAATAAAAAAAAAACCAGAACAATCTAAATAACCTAACAACCATTCCATGAACTTAAAACAACTTAAAACCCATTTGAGAACTGAAAACTCTGTAAAAATTAGTTGGAACCAAATCCTGTAATTGACATTGATTTATGAGGATCAATGACGATCCGTTGAAATGACATATATCCTATATAATCCAACACATGACTTTGTCCAAGGAACCAAGCTATCTAGGATCATACACGGATCAAGCGTGAAGATTCCTAGGCATCTCATAATGTTAAGTTCCATTTGGAATAATCATTCTGCGCACTCATTCAACCATCTTGGTTTTCTACTCATAAAGGTAAGTCTCTTTTACTTGAAACATGTGTATTCCATTCTCAAATTTAATAGCCTTAGCGATTAGTCTTAACTCTCACAAGAATATTATGTTTCCATAGAAAATCATAAAATTTCTAGACCATGTCTGATCAACCCGTCTTAACAGTGATCAACATCGATCGATAAGATCGACATCGATTCACTGGATTGACATTGATCCCTGTCAAAAAAATTCTATTTTGTATCTTTCATATATCTTGTCATATTTCCTTAAAAACCATTAATCATGTCTAATCAATTATTATTTGTAAGCCTCTATTTCTCTTAGATGACCCTTCCAGGAACATCTTATGAACTAGACACCATCTTTGGCCTACCAATTGTGTGATAACCACTTGTGTGGGAACAATCAGACATTGACTATGAACTAAGTCTATGGGAATCTCTTTCACACATAATTCAGAAGAGATCACTAAGTAGTTAGAAGTTCTCCCCAAATAGAGTAATGAGGCCAACCAATACTGGAGAGATGTTTTCAACCCTCCTAATCCTATCGTTGAGGATGTTTATTAATTCTTGTCATCCAGACATTACGCATTTTAATTTTTTTAATTAAATATGACTTATGATTTTGTTGTGATTCCCAGCTTAATTTTCTAAAAGTGAGTTGACACCCATCAACGGAAGCCTTTTGGTTCATGGGATTAGCCTTTTCAAATAAACTTGCCATATTATTATCTAACATCTCACTTGCCAAGTTGTTATTTGTGCGCATGTTTTCTCATTCTCTGGAAGAAGAGTCTCTTTCACCCATTTGGATTTGTACATCTTGATGTTGTCTACGCAAGTATTGTTAAACCATATTATTTTATGAGTTTTAGTGGTTTGTTTCACTTAACAAGATTGAATCCTAAAATCTACTATAACATTTGGCATGGCCAGTGGGGCCTTGGTCCCTTTCTTTATCAAGTTATGCATTCTTGTAGTAGAATCCATTTCTTTTTTCATTTCTTGTGATATTAACTAACTTTTCAGCTTAGAGTTCTCTAGCAGGTTTCCCAAAAACACGTAAAATAATTAAAAAGGAGTATTTAGGAAGCAAAGGTAATTATTTCTTTCCTCCCTTCAGTCTCTTTTCAGCATCTATCATGTGTGTTTTATCCTCATCTAAATCAATTTTTCTTTTAGGTCTTAAAAATAACTTGCATTCTCACTTACTCATCTAGTTTTAGTAGGGGTTAAACCATGCATTCATTACTCCTCCTCACACACAACCAAATCATGCATAATCGAATTGGCATTTTAAAACAATCCCTTCCAGGTCTACCTACTTGGATTTCATCACTAAGGGGGAAGCCAATTCGGTGTTATGGCCGAGTATAAATAATTGGTGGGCGTTATATTGGCTAAGTACCTGACACCCTTATCATTACGGGACCATGAAGTAAGGGGGTAGGCCCCAATATGACATCTCTTACCGGAACCAACATAGATTTGGGCCTCTCGTACCTTCAGGTATATCGAGGAATCCAACCTTAACATACCTGAAACCAACCTTAACAAGCCTAATTTTTAGTACCTCTTACAAGCCATCTTTCCTTTTCACATATTTTTAATTAATAAAGATAATAAAAAACCTCTTACTGAATGTGTGTTTTCCTTCTTAAATAACTATCTTATTTTTATTATCTGGTTTTTGTCTTATAGTTTTGAACATATAATAGTCTCATATCCAGAATTTCACAGACAAGTCAGACCCATTACAAAATATCTAGAAATAACCCAAGAGCCCCTACGCTCTCCCATAATTCACTCACAAATGTCAGAAATTCCCAATCCACCCATTCCATATTACTTTGATAGTGGTTGCCCTATATTTTAGGAACTCTTAAACACCAATCATGTCACCCTTAGAAACTAACTTGCTTCATGCGGAATTCGTCTTCCCCGTTATAGTTCAGAACCCCAACCACTTATTACTATTGTCACTTATGATCACTCCCAGCTCATTGAACCCTCTTATCATTTGGTTATCAAATAAATCATTTCTTATCCTACCCCTAACCATATGAAAAACATTGACACCTATCTCATCAACTCTCATAGCTAGCTTTGAACTCAACACTATCTCATCACAAAACGTGGTCAATCAATAAGGACCCTTACCATCTGTATCCTCCGCCAATCCTCAAGGTGTCCAAACTCATACTATTACTTCATCACCTACAGTTAGTCAAACCACTTCTAGTTCTTTTCCTCCCTTGATTAGCTCTATCTATATGCTTCACTATACAATTGCATTGGCCACATCTCAACCTGTCATCTCACAACAACCTGCATCTTCAATCCAAAACTTATTTATCTTTATTCCTAAATCATTTCCACCTATCAATATGATTACTATCATTGTCACTATCATCGGTCCCCCTTTTCCAACTAATACCCTCAGCCGGCGTTCCACAGTGTTGTGCACTCAAAATTTCCCGCTCTAATAAGAGTAAAATTTTCAAAATTTTGAGTTGAAGAGTTCTTCTCTGAAGTGCCTAAGTCGTGAAGTTAAAAAAATTTGTGTTTTGGGTATTTTTGTGTGATTTTCGGGCCTGTCGGAACTTTTTGTCCCATCTGTCCCAAGTACGAAAATGCACTCTGTTCCCCGATCGGCCGAAATCCCCGAAGCTGTCCCATTTTCGGGCCCTGTCGGAAAATTTTGTCCCAAGCGTCCCAAAACTTATTTTGCGTGTTATTCCAATTTCGGCCGAATCATCCTTCCCGCGTACTTCACACTTTCCTGTCCCGAATGTCCCAAGTAAAAAGTGCGAGTCGTTCCATTTTCGCCTGAACCGGCCGAACCGCGTACTCCGGAACTTTTCGTCCCGAATGTCCCAAGTTAGAATGGACCTGTTGTTCCATTTTCGGCCGATTCGCCCGATTTTGTCCCAACTGTCCCGAGTTCCAAATTGCTCTCTGTTCCATTTTCGGCCGGTTCGCCCGGACCGCGTCCTTCGCGCAATTTTGTCCCAACTGCCCCATTTAAAAAAGTACGAGCTTTCCCTATTTCGGCCGAGCCGCTCAAGTCGCGTACTTCGGAACTTTTTGTCCCGAATGTCCCAAGTCCAAACGGGCCCGCTGTTCCAATTTCGGACCGAAACACCCGAATCGTGTACCTCGCACATTTTCGTCCCATTTGTCCCAAATACATTTGTGCGTCTTCTCCCTGTTTCACCCGAACCGGCCGAGCCGCGTGTTTCGCGCATTCGCGTCTCACCTGTCCCAAGCGTACCAAGTGTCATTCACACTTAGTTTTTCCCGCTCGACCCGAATATGCTATTTTTCAAAAAATGAATTTAAGTTGCGGCTCTGATGCTATCAATCTGAAGATCAAATTTCAAGAAGCAGTTACGAAGGACGAAACTTTCAAGACGTCGGTTACATCAGTTTTCAAGGATATCCATTGACATCTTCAAGATGAAACGTCTGGTGTGTCCCTCGTGGCAAAGACGTGGCTGAGACGTGGAGGAAAACTCAAGCGGCGGTTTCTGAAGACAGTGGGTCCTTCTCAGAACTGGACACCTGTCTCCTTCTCCTTTCTTTTCTCTTCTTCCCTTTCTTTTCGTATTCCTTGTAATTAGTTAAGGCATTGCAATTGGCGGTCCTTAACTATTCTTTAGTTAAAAGAAACGGTTACGAGGAGTGACGGATTTGTAATCTATATAATGGCCTTTCCACGCCATTTTACAAAGGAAGAAAGAACTTGGATATTTGCTGAAAGTGTAAATAGATCGTAAAGAAATCAATACAAAAGGGCTTTCCGTTCTTTGTCTATCTGATTCTTGTTGTCTCTGTGTTTTCCTTTAATATTGTGAAGATCATTTTGCTCCTAACTCGTTTAGTCTCTCTGATTGCATACTGTTTAGTTTTGCAAGTACAGTGATCTTGTACAACCAAGAAGGAACTTTGTGTCCTTGATTAACAAATCTGAAGAAGGTTATTTACGGAACTTTGTGTCTTTAAATTTAATCCCATTCAGCTAATGCAAATGATCTTGTCTTAAATCCTTTGAAGCTTCGCATACACGAAGAATTATTCTGCTATCTATAATTCTGAATGTTGCTATTCTGCTCATCTTCTTATTCCCCTTCCTCAGTCCTGGCGTAACTGATGATCCTTGTGGAAAACACTTTCGTAATATCCAAGTTTGACCATAAAATAATGTTCTGTACTTTTGTAAATAAGTTTGTTTCAGAATAAGGGAACCTCTCCCATTAAAGAGGAGGGACTTTTCGTCCCCTGACTGTTGCTCTTCTAAAAAGTCCTATTTGACGACCAACAGTTTTTGGCGACTCTGCTGGGGAGGAAATTTGCATTCCAGCTCCGCTGGGGAAAATCGCATTCCAGTACTGCAATTTTTTGATCATCCTTTGATCTGGTGACTCCACGTTTCACTAGAGGGAGAAGTGCCCTTGGTATCGAATATTCTCAGTTTTAGCTTTTGGAGCAACAGGGTTTTCCTTTCCCTTCCAATAGAAGAACTCGTTCGACAAGCACTCCACCTGTCCAAGACAGAAGTCCTGCGGGTGGTATTCCTTCAAAGCCTGCTAGTCCTAATCTACGAGCTTTGATCCTTGCCAGTGTTACAGTTCCCCTCCAAGCCGTATTTCCAAGAATGGCACAATTACCATGGGGTCAACGTGTCGGGCCCCTGGCTCTTGTGCAGCCTTTGCATGAGTTACCTAGAGGTAACCGAAAGAACTTCCCAAAATTTAAAGGAGATGGCAAAATTCACCCTGATGAACATATTGCAGCATTCATAGTTGCCTGTGGAGTCTTGGGGGTTGAACATGAAGACGTCTCAGTAAGACTGTTCGTTGAGACGTTACAGGATAATGCTGCTGACTGGTTCTATCACCTTCCGGCTGGTGCCATCACCGACTGGAATACAATGAGAACTCAATTTGAAAGCCGTTTCAAGCCGGGCAGAAGATGTGCATGCCCTGCTTGCCTAGATTTCTCAGATAAAGAAAGATCCATCAGAACCTATGAGAGAATTTGTGGCTCGGTTCAACAGATTGATCAACAAAATTCCTGTAAATACTCGACCGGTTGATCAAATTCAAAAATGTTTCTTTTTGAATGCCCAAACGCCTAAAGTCAGTTATGCTCTAAGAAGGGATAATCTTGGAACGTTAATTCTAGATCAAGAACTGGCTGTTAGTGTCGAGGATGACCTGATCATGTCAGGGAAGTTGAGAAGAGATCCTCCTAAATCTAAATCTACTGCTTCTTCCTCTTCCACCTCTGGACCCAATACTGATCCATTAGTCCAGAAACTTGCAAATGATCTAGTGGCTATAAAGAAACAATTAGCCCAGCATGCACCATATGCAGACGTTCCGAGAAGAAATTTTCAACCCAGAAACCATTTGCCAGCTCCCCACACAAGACTGGCACTTGAAGGACCTCCTGTCAAAGTTCCGGTGAATGCAACTTGTGAGGTTGAAGAGCCAGAAGATGATAATGAAGCTTGTGAGGAGTTCCTGGAGGAATTCGATGATGAGGCAGAAGAACTCGAAGGATCTCGAGTCAATTTCTTTACCACTGAAGGCATTGATGATGGAGATGACTATGATGAAGTGGTAGCAGACATGAACAGTGAATCATTTGCTGTCATGACTTGAGAACAGACAAGGCAGAAGGAGAAGGTGACACAGCCCCTAAAGAAATCTAAGGAGCAGCCGGAAAACTATCCCTTTAATTGCCAGAAGAGGATCTCCTATCCCTACCTCATCTGCACCAAAGGTAAGTACTGTCAATCCTGCTACCAAAGTTGCTTCTTCTTCTTTTTTCTCCTAAGGTTGATAAGCCTAGAATTTCGAATGATGATGGCCCATCCACCTCTAGATCCTTTGACATTGTGGATCACCTAAAAAGGACCAAGGTTCAAATTTCAGAAGCTGAATACTACCAAACCCATCCCAAGGCTTTTGCCAAGATGATCCAATTTGTAAATTCCCATTCCAAGACCACCTCTAAAGGCCTTTTGCCCACTCCTCCTTCTCTACCACAACCTAGTCTGGTAGCTGCTGTCACCTCGCTTGGTGACAAAATCAAGCCCTTTTATGTAACACTTCTTATAGCAGGCCATAGGCTCAGTAACTGTGTCATAGATTCCGGAGCCTCAGATAACGTAATGCCTGATAAAGTATCCCATGCTTTAGGCTTGACCCTTACTCGTACTTATGGATCTTGCTACTCCATGGAAAGTAAGGAAGTACCTTTGGTTGGAAGGATTAAAGATGCACAAGTGGCTTTTGCTGCTTTACCTGAAAAGAAAGTCTTGGCCACCATCCTAGTAGCAGACATTCCTCCTTCTTACGGAATGTTGCTAAGTTCAGAATTTCTGTAAATATGTGGGGTGGGGAGATTCAAATGGATTGGTCACACACCCCTCATACCTATCAATGGACAAATGAAGAAGTTACTCCCTGAGAAACAGTCTAAGTATATTGTGCAGAAAACAGATGATCCTAAGGCACAAATACTCTATGAAGACATAGGTCATGGTAATTACATGATTTTGTCCCCTGACGAAATCCAACCCTCCAAAGTATCACCTCAAGATCCCAATGGTGTTTGGATTTTAGAATTTGATGGATGTTGTTCCTCGGCTGGTTCTGGAGCTGGTGTCCTGCTAGTGTCACCTGAAGGCTGCCTGCACCCTTTTTCATTTAAGTTGCAGTTCGAGAACACCAACAACACGGCAGAGTATGAGGCTCTCCTTCTTGGACTGCAAGTAGCCAAAGAACAAGGTGTAAAAAAATCTTCTGGCTCGTGGTGATGCAGAGCTGATTGTGAAGCAAGTTAGAAGCCTTTTTCAGGTAAAGAATGGAAGGCTGAAGCATTATCGGAATCAGGTTTGGGATTCAATTGAATTCCCTTGATGCTTTCTCTATTGAAGCAATACCTAGAGAAAAGAACAGCAGGGCTGATTCACTGGCTGTCTCGGGGTCACTACTGATTCCCCATCCTGAATTCTCTCAGGATAAGTTCACTATTGAAATGGTCCATCGGCCTAGTGTCCCTGACAATACCAATAACTGGAAAGTTTTCAACGATGACCAGCATCTGCTTTCCTTCCTGGAACTCAAGGGGAATTTCGAGCAACTGTATTTTGAGAGAAGTGACAAAATGCCTCATGAGAGTGTGTCCTTTGACCAAGCTGTCACCCAAGGAGAAGAAACTGATCAGGAAGGGTGCATCAAGCTCAAAGGAAACAAGATTCCCAAAGGTTTGGTGAGTTTGGAGGAGTTGTTTGATAAACACGACAGATACGTGAGATCTAAAGCTTCTACCGGACCTCAGCAATTAGCTGAGTATGATAAGATTGATATTGGGAGTTCTGATGACCCGAGGCTGGTAAATATTGGGAAATGTTGCACAACAGAAGAGAGGAGAAGAGCAATTGATCTTCTAAGGAAGGTATAAGGATGTTCTTGCATATTCTTATGAAGATCTAAAAGCCTTCAAGCCAAAGGAAATGCAGCACTCTATTCCTCTCAAACCAGGAATCAAGCCTTTCAAGCAGAAGCAAAGGCAGTACAATCCAAAAATAGTTGACACCATCTTTCAGGAGATCCAGAAGTTGTTTGAAGGCTAAGATTATTTTTCCCATTCACCATTCAACATGGATTGCAAACATTGTGCCTGTTAGAAAAAAGAATGGAGAGATCCGCATCTGTGTTGATTTCAGAAACCTGAATCAGGCCTCTCTGAAAGATAACTACCCTCTGCCTATGATGGATCAGATTTTGCAAGCAGAGTAACAGGGATCCGAGATGTTATCTATGCTTGATGGATTCTCGGGATACAATCAGGTAGAGGTTGACACTGCAGATCAACACAAGACAGCCTTCACCACTCCTTGGGGTACCTTTGCCTACAAGAGAATGCCTTTTGGGCTGATTAATGCTGGTGCCACTTTCCAGAGAGCTATGGATTTGGCTTTTGGAAGCTTGAAAGGGGAAATGTATAGTCATATACCTTGATGACCTGACAGTGTTTTCAAAGACAAGAGCAGATCACTTAGACCACCTAGAAATAGTTCTGCAGAGATGCCGAGGGAGCATGGGATTTCTTTAAATCCTAAAAAATCTGTCTTCTGTGTTACAGAAGGAAAGCTATTAGGGCACATTGTCTCAAAAGATGGCATCAAGATTGATCCTGAACGAGCTCAGGCCATCCAGCAAATTCCTCTCCTTACTAGTAAAAAAGGGCGTGCATTCCTTCTTCAGTAAGATCAATTTCTTAAGAAGATTTATCCCTGATTTTGCTGAATTAACGTTGAATATTTCTCAGATGATGAAAGGGAAGCAAACATTTGGATGGTCTTCTGAAGGAAAGGAATCCTTTGAGGGTATCAAGAAAGCCATTGCTAAAACTCCAGTTTTGGCCTGCCCTGACTTCAGCAAAGATTTCATCATCTATTGCTACGCTACAGACAATACCCTGGCTGCTGTCTTAACCCAAGAAGATTCTGATGGACATGAGCTACCAATTGCCTTCATGAGCTATATCCTGAAGGATCATGAGCTAAAGTACACCATGATGGAGAAGCATGCTTTTGCAGTAGTCAAGGCTGTTAAGCAGTTTCGCTTTTTATATCCTCAATTCTCACTCCATGGTGCTGGGTTCCAGATATGACTGTTAAGTCAATCCTTACACAACAAGAATTTTGGATCCAAGAGGGGCAACTGGGTGGCTAAGGTCCAGGAGTATGACATTGATATCAAACTGACCAAGCTGGTTTTGTGGCAAGGGGTCTTTGTGAGCTCATTGCTGAAGGAGCCAAACATGAGTTGCTGGAGGAGAAAACTGACATTCCTACTGTTCTATTCCTTAGTTTGGTCAACGAATGGTATGCCGACATCGCCCATTTTCTCACCTATGGAGGAATGCCCCTCTCATTTAACTGCCAAGGAAAAGAGGATTGTTAAATTGAGATCAGCGCAATATGTACTGTGGGAAAATGCTTTGTTCAAGCGTGGCTTAGATGGGAGATTTCTGAAATGTGTTGATAAGGGAACAACAGAGAAAGTTGCTCTCAGCTTTTCCATGATCAGGCATGTGGAGGGCACTATTCGTCAACAGTCACAGCTCACAAGATACTCCGGGGGAGGGTATTACTGGCCTTCCTTGTTCAAAGATGCATCCAAGTGGGTGGATAAAATGCGAGGCTTGTCAGACTTTTGTGGGAAGACCCAAACTGGGCCGCTTTGCCTCTCAAGCCAGTTGTGATCGAGGAACCATTTCAACAGTGGGGTCTAGACTTCATTGGTACACTCAACCCTGTTTCTAGTGCTGGGGCACACTCATGTGCTAACTGCCACTGACTACTTCACCAAATGGGGTGGAAGCTATCCCAGTCAAGAGCACTACTTCTGAAGTAGTATGCAACTTCATCAAGGAGAACATCTTGGTAAGGTATGGTGTACCTAACAAGATTGTAACAGACAATGCTTCGAACTTCTCCTCAACTGAGATCATGGATTTCTGCTACGGGTATGGCATCTCTCTGGCTCATTCTTCAGATTATTATCCCCAAGGGAGATGGACAAGTAGAATCCACCAACAAAAATCTGGTGGACTATCATAAGGAAGTTGGTCAATGAGTCTCAGTGAAACTGGGATAAGAAGCTTTATGATACTCTTTGGGCAGACAGGATCACACCTAAAAGAGCCATTGGAATGTCCCCCCCTTTCAAGTAGTGTATGAGAGTAGAGGGCCCAATTGCCTAGTGACAATGGAACTGCCAGCCTTGCACCTGATGAAGGCCATTGAAGACACTAGTTTCAGTGATGCTCTGGACAAAAGAATCATGTACCTGCACAAACTAAACGAGGATAGATTGGAAGTTGCTGACAGAATATCTGCTCACCAGCAGAAGGTGAAGGTTCTGTTCGATAAGAAATCTAGGCCCAGAGAGTTCCAAGTTGGTGATACCGTGCTGTTATGGGACAAAAGACATGAACCTCGTGGCAGCCATGGAAAATTTGATTCTCTGTGGCTTGGACCTTTCAAGATAAGACACTTTGCTGGTAAGGACTCTTTCTATCTTGATTACATGGATGGTTCTCCCCTCCCACTTCCTTATAGTGGGCAGTATTTGAAGTTGTTCAGTCCTAGGTGACTAGGGGAGTCCCTTTGTATATTATGTACAGTGTTTTCTTTGCTTTTTCTGCTTTTGGTGTGTTTCCCTTCTGTTGTGTGTGTTGCCCTCTGTATTGGTTTGTTTTTGACTCCTTTGCCCAATGGATAAGGCACTGGTCTGCTTCTCCGAGTTCTCTAAGTTCTTGTCTTGTCTCATTCTATGAATTTACACCAAGTCATCCCCAGAAGGAGCCAGCTGTTGTCCACTCAAAATTTCCCGCTCTGATAAGAGTAAAATTTTCAAAATTTTGAGTTGAAGAGTTCTTCTCTGAAGTGCCTAAGTCGTTGAAGTTAAAAAAATTTGTGTTTTGGGTATTTTTGTGTTTTGGGTATTTAAGATTGAGTTATTCACTCGATCTTGTGTAAAAAACCTATCATCCATCTTTCAAATCTAAAAAATTCATACATTCAACAAAACCTTTACCATGGATAGGAAGTTACAACTCCAAGCCCTCGAAGACGGTAAAGTTAAGTTGCGACCTAAAAAGACCAAACCTAACTCTTCAAAGTATTTTTACAACAATGAAAAATCAAAAGCTTTAAAAAATACAATCATTTTGAAAATTTCTTATAAGATCCACTTAGACCCCAAATGCTCCCAACCCCCTTGCAAGTATACAACACTAGGGGACACTAACAGTTCTATCTTTGACAAGCTCTTGGCTTCCCACATGATAAGACTCCCTCCTATTCGACTCGTTGATTAATCTAGTCATAAACCATCTAGGTGTAGGGAAGATGACTATATAAAAATATCACCATATCTGAGGCCGATGACATTGATAGGTGTTTCTCCTTTAGAAACATTGTTCAAGGACTTATCGACTAAGGTAGGCTACATTTAAAAAATCCTAACGTACCTCTTAATCAAACCATTGATGAATTCAGAATTTTTTTTCTAAACCATCCCCCTCATAACAACACAACACAAACCAATACCATAGATCCCCAAAACTATAATGCTCATGTTATTAACACCATCAACTAGCTTCCACCGTCTTAATAACCCACATCTACACCCAAGCCACCAGTTGGATAGACAAACTTCTTTGACCTACTTACTAGTGACATCCCACATCGAACTGCCTCCTAATCAGTTATCCCCATAATAAATACCACCAATATTATCTCATAGACCTTATAAAAAATTATGTTGTAGTAAATTATCGACATACCTCCCCAAAGGTAAGGTCCCTCAAATCCAAAATGTGAAAGACACTCAAAATAAAGAAAATACCACTTTCACAAAAATATACACAAAACCATCATACAAAAGTAGATCACGTCATCACCCTTCTATTTTTGGACCCCAACCTTCATCAAAGCTCATAGTAACCATTTTAGAATCCAAACCCCCCCTTGAAAATTGTATTCAATCACACTCTTCAAAACACACTCATTGTTCCCAACACTCCTATATAATATAATAAAACTAAGATCTCCATAACTTCATCATAATCTCAACAATATTCATCAGGATACTACATGACAATCCTTGAAAAGCTTCTTCAATCTTCAGCCATAACATTACTCTTGATCAAACACCAACCCCAAAAGGAACACCAACCCCTACACCTTTGTTGATATTACACAAAACAAAGGACTCAAGTGTGAATATTACACATCACAAGATATTTATTTAGTGAGGGCACCAACCCCTAAACCCTTGTTGATATGACTCACAACAAGAGACTCTTATGAATATGACTAATCATAAGAATATTTTCAAAAGTATGACCACTAAAAATATGTTGATATCATATCTAATAGTGATCCTAAAGTTCAGCTCCAAATTCCTTCAAACTCTCTCTTAAGCACACCTTCAACTTGCTCTCTCTAGGTATTTATGGACTTGTCTTCCATCTAAAATATTGCACAAATTTCTTCAAACAATATTCAACCTATCATTCATATGATAAACCCCCAAAATATTCCTTCATACCTGCAATTTGATCTCCTCTAGGCTGTTTTCCATCCCCATGCAAGACTTGTTAGAGTAGGTATTTATCTTATCTCATGTCCACCTAGGTACTTTATTTACCTTTATTGTATTTATCCTCACCCACTAATGTGTGTGGATATTTCTTTTAACTTATTTAGATATTAGGAGATATTATCTAGTTGTTAGGTATAGTTTCTTTCCTTGATCTACGGTATTGACTAGATCTTTGATGTTTAGTTATCTCCTAAATCTATGGTCTTGACTATTTCTTTGATGAATAGATATTTCCTTAATTTATGGCTTGATCTTTGACCTTGACTGGTTCTTAGATTGTTATTCCTTGTCTATATAAGCAAGGCCCATTCTCATTGTATTTCATTGAAATCCTTAGCCTCTGGTGATATGGTATGGTTATATGAGGGATTAAGCTTGTGATTCCTACTAGTAGGTTCTTAACTCCAGCCCCTTTTAATTTTATTTGTGTGGTGAAGGGAAAGAGCATTTTATTTTGTTTTAGTGGAAACTAAAATAAATAACAGAGCATAATATTGAAAAGTTTGTATCTTTTGATTGGTAACTCAGTTTTGAGTGCCATTTTTTGCAAAAAGTGCTTGCTTTTTTTGTGCTCTTTCCATTGGAAATATTTATTTTGAAAATTTTACTATAATTATAAATTTCCATATTGTAACACGCACTCATTATAAAGTGCCAAATATGGAGGGAGTGTTGTAATCAATTGTGGACGCAATGTCAGATGGGAGTTGCATTCTTGTATCTATCATGGATTCTGAGAATGATATGTTTTTTCCATGAAGTGTGTGGACTTCAAGAGGATACTGTAAAATTTGTGGAAGAAAATAGATCACTCAAGAAGGGAAATTCTCTTCTACAATCACTCATTCACGATAATGATACACTAATACACTCTTTGCAGCAAAAATTTGCTAGCCTATAACATCACCATCATATTGTGGACAACCATATCCATGCTCTTAGTCCACTTGTAAGTATTGCTCTTGTACCCACTGACATTGATCTACCATTCTTTGAGCCTTTTACTGCTCTTGATGCTCCTAAGCCTATGAGGGCTTGTTTACTGCATGCTCTTCCACATATGTGCCTATTACAATAACACATGTTGTGTATCCTACTTCTGCTCATATGCACAGCTCTTTTGAGAAGCATACCACTGCCTTCATTTCTCGCATGCTCCATTCTATGGGTTTCACTAACGGAGGTATTGGTAGACATTCATAGGGTATTGTTTCCCCTATTCCACATGTTAAGTTGAATTCTCGCCATGACATTGGTTTTCAAGTAGATACTTCATTGGGATCACACATTGACAAAGCTCCTATTTTTGTTTGCTCGACTCTTTCTGAGGATCATGAGCAACACATGAGTTCTACACCTTCACTCAGGCTTGAGAAACCTAAGATTTTAGCTGTCAGACATGATCAACCTGACATAGATTCTGATGTTCATTTGCATGCACCCATTTTGTGTTTTGCACCAAGTCATATGCAGGCATTTTCTTCATCCATCCATGTTGATTTGGGGTGGATATCTAATCACTCGCAGCGACGACATATGAATTCATTGAGAGGACTCTACAGGTGTGGCTCCTCCTCGATTCAACCTCTTGCTCCACTTTCTATACCTTATACATTGTAATACTTTTTGTTTTGACCATTTTTATTTAGCAGGTGTAGTGTATCTCTCTTGCTTGTTGAGAGATTTTGCATCTGTATTTTCGACACTTTTGGCATGTTAACATTATCTCTTATGGGGGATCTATTCTGGTGAAGTATAGTGTTATTTTGTCAGTGTTCGAATAGTTTTTTTGACAAATCTTAAAGATTTTTAGTGTCACTCCACCCATTTAGCAGTATGGGAGGGTGTGGTGCTAATCCTATTTCTTCGGGTTCTATGTTCTTGCCTTGTTATCTTGGCTTTTATTAGATCATGACACTCTAGAGTTTGTGTCCTTGCCTTGTTGTTTTGCTTATTATTCTTGGATCGTGGCACACCTATTTGCAACAGTTGATCGAATTATGTTTGGTGTTTTTTTTTTTGCACTTTCGACATCACCCCATTGAAAGTATCCTTGTATGAAGCTATTGTGGTGAAGCCCAGTGTTAATTTTTTTTAGTTTTGTGATCAAGCAGTGGATTCAGACCACAGTACACACCAAAATTCTTAAGTATTGTACGAGTTTTTTGATTTGAGCTTCTTGGGATGCCTTGCAACGGGTTTTTACTCTTTTTACTTTGTTGTTATTGGTTTTGGGTACCTTGTGGTGTCCTTTTTCCCCAGTTATTGTACATGAGAACCTCATCAGGCCTAGTTGCCGGGACTCATACTGTGGACATGCCACTTCTATTTTGGCTCCTAGCTTCACTTGAGGGGGGGTGTTAGAGTAGGTATTTACCTAAGCTCATGTTCACCTAGGTACTTTATTTACCTTTATTGTATTTATCCTCACCCACTTATGTGTGTGGATATTTCTTTTATCTTATTTAGATATTAGGATATATTATCTAGTTGTTAGGTATATTTCTTTCCTTGATCTATGGTATTGGCTAGATCCTTGATATTTAGTTCTCTCTTAAATCTATGGTATTGACTAGTTCTTTGATGACTAGTTATTTCCTTGATTTATGTCTTGATCTATGACCTTGACTGGTTCTTAGATTGTTATTCGTTGCCTATATAAACAAGGCCCATTCTCATTGTATTTCATTGAGTTCCATAATAATATATGATATTGTTTCTCATTTTTTTACAAAGGTTTTATATAAATTTATTCTAGAAAATTGATTTCATCTTATAGATCGTGGTGTTTTATTAGCATCTATGTTCTTGGCTTGGTACAATTTGGTTATCGTTCCTTTTAAGACTAGCTCACCAAATGAGCCAAGATTTCACTTTATAGGAATTTCTTCTTCTTTATTCAAAGGAGGTTGGTACCTCATCATATTTTCAACCCATAATACTCTATAAAATTCATAAATTCGAATTACAATAGTCACATATTACCCAATTAGGTCGGCCTATCCAAAATCCTCATCACATGTGCCAAAAATGGCTCAAAATCTCATAGGCACATTCTTAAAAATACCCTAACATTAGTACCATACTTTTTCATGACCCAAAAACCCTTAAACATGATTAAAATATCATAAAAAATTCATACATGGTCACAATTAATATCAACCAATCAAATTATTTCATTTACTAGGCCCATTTCCCTTTATAATTCTCAAAACAATTATTTCCTTCACCTTTCAGCACCCTGGAAACTTCATCTAATCACCAAATCAATTCTACTCAAAAAAACATTCCATGTGATAACTCAAAAAAAAAAAGAACCTGTAGAACACTTCTAAGAAATTTATAATTTGTGACACATCCCTCACTTCAAACCACAAAAACATTTGCCTTCACCATATTAACCTGCCAAAACATTTGTTTCCAAAGGTTAACTCATAAAATCATTTCTACATACATTAAAAACCTCTAAATTGATTCATTGGATGCCAAATTAATCTCTATTTGCATTACAGGTGTTAGGAATAATCAATCAATAAATATCATGCTTCAAATAACATGAAACTTGCACCAAAACAAATGTTATCTTGAACTACCAAAAATATTATTGCTCAAAGAATCACCTGGAAACCCTACCAAATGACCTCATCACGAGGAAAAAAATATATCACTAGAAATATATATCTGAATATAATTTCCAACACAACTTTATTCATCTCAAAATTTCATGTGTAGCTTAAGTTATGCTCATTTTATTGGACTCTGCTATTTGAGACCACAAAACTTTCCTTTGACCAGTCAATATGTTTGGGCCTCAAAAAACCATGTACCTACATGAACTTGCTTTAAAGATTCATGGAAATCAATATAAAATCCCATTAATCATTCACCATCAAATTTTCATGTTAATCCTTTGGACAACCTTGTCCTAAAACCTTCTTTCCTAGAAACTGCTATTTTTAGGTGGGTCCCACATATCACCATGACCTCAACCATACTTTTCTGGAAATAATGAGGAGTCCTCTACACAATCCAGTCATATATGTTTCAAAATTAATAAAAAAATGTTGATATACTTACTTTTCTGCAATCTAATCCTAGCTAGGGTTTAGTTAGGGTTTCAAACCAACTTAGCTTCTTAATGATCGTTCTTAAAAATGTGATGATAAAACCACCTCAATATTTTTTTGAAAACTTAATAACTGACCTAATAATATGCCCCAAATATATCAGGTCCCCATGTAAATCATACAATTCACAACGATCATCAAAAGGTCCAACTTTACTTCAATATCACACTAAAACTTACCCGGTTTCACCAAAAATTACATATCTTCAAAAATATTCAGCATGCTAACCTAAAACTTGGCATAAAGCACCATGAAAACATCATATAACTGATAAAATTCACCACATATCCTAGGTATTCCTAAAACTCTCCAGCCACAATGACTTACCCATGTTAAATTACCTGTTCTCAACTGTTCGCTTCCATATGACCTCAAATATGCATCTAATCACTAAATAAAAACCTAAAACTCACCATGCACTTTAGGTACACTGTCACAAATTTTTTCTATGATTCACCAAGACTAATTTGGTCTAAAACTGACATCTCTACCTCATTTTTCTTGCACCATGGCTAGAAACATGCCTGGAATGAACTGATCTGACCATGCTGATTCAATTTTGACCCATGTATACTCATGAAATATCATATGGACCACATATGACCTCATGAAAAACTTCAAACAACTTGGGAAGACTCAAACCCTGATTCAGGCATCACTCAAACATGCATCAGGACCTCATAGAACTCTCCAAATCTTGACACTACCAATCAACCTTCATGTTTGACATCTCTCTGACACCTGATAGGGACTCAAACATCACTCATGGAATCATTTTCCATCAATGGGGGTTGACATCAATGACAAAAAAACCACACAATGGCCAAGAATCCGAGTACTCCTATGTTTATAACAAACCCTAGATCCACGTTATGCATTGTGTCTCATCGATTCTTACACTGATGCTTGAAATCTGAACTTGGAGGAAATTTTTTTATGGTTACCCTCATGGATCCTAATCTTATTCAAATCATGTCGCATGACATATCAACCAAATTATGTATTGCTTCCCTTACAAAACACCACTTCTTCAAATCAAGCCTTTGAAAGTTCTTTTGTCCCTTCTTCCAAATTGCTCCTTTGATCAATCATTTGAAGATAAGATGGAAAATTTGTTGTAATGGGGGAGTATCAACTCCTCACCCTCAAAACACTCCCTACACTCGAAAACATATGGGAGACCTGATAAAAAACCTCTTTATGATCCCAAATCTTGGAAATATCATCTCTTTTGGACCCCCCTTTCTACGGACGTAACTTTTCTATGGGGGTATAGATCGTCCTTCTTCTCATCTTGATAATAAACCACATGCTACACCATTAAATTTAGATTATCATTCTTAGATAAGCCTCAAGTTAGGCCTTGTAAACCTACCTC
The DNA here is from genome assembly GCA_019776745.2 of Taxus chinensis. NCBI lineage: Eukaryota > Viridiplantae > Streptophyta > Pinopsida > Cupressales > Taxaceae > Taxus > Taxus chinensis. The sequence goes on along the minus strand of CM034154.1, from coordinate 624,658,320 downwards.
AACCATTGCGCGTGGAAGGGTTTTGTTCTTGGTAGATACTTGCAAGGTTCGTAAGAGTTACCCACTTCACAATTTGAGGAAACCTCATGAAAAATGGTGACTTGACTTCATAGAAAATCTAGATCCACCATCCCCAATCTCAGAATTTAATCTCGCCTCTTGTAAATGTTGTCAAAATATTCTTCTCACACAGAGGAATACAATATCTATCCCACCTAAATTTTTTATGAATCAATTCGATCAGACTTGGACCACTGACCTACCAATTTAATGATAGACTCACTAGGTCCCTTCCACTATCACATTCAACTAAAATGATAAACTGAGGATTCTCCTTTGCCAACGACATCCTCCAATATCACGAAGAGTAACACAATTCTAACTTATAAGGGAGATGAAGATATGAAATATAACTTAGTTTCCCTTGACTAAATTTTCACTAATTCTTGGAAAAATCTCAAGGTAGCGGAAGAATGATACATTTTTACATTCTTAATGATATTTAATTGAGTAAGCTATATCGGTTATATTTGATTAATATTTATACAACAATATATAATAGCTCTAAGATGAATTTTCAAATTTGCGAAGTGAAAAACTTAACCGGACAATAAACAAAAATACGTGGAAGGAAGACAATATCCCATATAAGAAAGAAAAATCCCACATAAATAAGAAAAACATCTGCGGAACAAAGGAAATAGAGTAAAATCCACAAAACACTAAATAAAACCACATAATCTGGAAGAAAAATAATGAAATAAACCAAAGATTAACTTTCATAAATTTGGGTCCCTGAACAGTTAGCAAAGATAAAAGGCAAAGACAAGTGTCAATAATTCATTGGTAACTATTATAAAAGTCTGACAATGCGAAATAAGATGCATGGAACCTATTTCTATTAGTCAATAACCATTTTGTAGAACCCAATAAGATTCTTATCAAGGGTTTGCCACTATTACATCAAAAATTGTATATACGTCACTCTTTTTCTATTTGTTTGTACTTCATAGTGCAGGATAACTAAAATAAAAGAACAAGTAATAACATGAAAAACTGTTTAAGAAGTCGTATACACATGTAGATTAATTGATGGTTCTATTTTCATACTGACAATATTCTTACCAAGAAAAAAATATGCGAAGAAAAACATAGACAAATTATATTGGCTCATTTTCTAACAACCTTGACAAGAGACTGATGCTAGCAAAATCGGTGGCTAATTCTCATTGGAATTGGGTAGTTACATTTGTCAGAATCCTTCAAAATTAAGTGAAAGTCTTGATTTGTGAAGAACGTGGAGTGTTATCATTGACTCACACTTGGCAACGCTTAGAAAAGACTGACAAAGGCCTGACATTGTGAAAACTTAAATGGCGCTATCTCACTGGAAAAAACCTTCACAATAGTCAGTAAATATAGGACAAGATAATAACACACGGACTTCTCTGATTGGCTAAAGCATTCACAAAGGAATAATAGAACCCAGGATAATCTGACAACAACGAAAGACACATGGAATGTTTTAATTTTCTCGATGTTCACAATTTTTTATATTACACTGTGTCGAGGCGGAATTTAGAACATAGAATTAACAATAGTTAAGGGGACTTTTGGGTCTAAGACATAAAATATAGTAATACGATTGTGAAGAGACAGAAACACAAAATAGACATGACTATAAAATATAGAAGATAGATCATTTAGCTTGAAAATTCCATTAAAATTATTGGAAGATTTACTTCAAACATGATCAATAACATTAATACACTCTTGTTCCATAGCAATTTAAATAGGATTCTTCATTAAAAATCAACACAAATATTCTAAAATCGCATATGTTATTGACTTATTTATATAATTCATCATTCTTATTAATACAAGTATGTATTTTTATAAATATACATAGCCACATATGCATAATTAATTAGGGCCTTGCACGTTTTTAACAACAATAAACAAAAGAATTAATCTTCATATTTATTAGCTTTTGAGCTTTACAGAGCTTTTATCCAAAAAATACAGATATTTCACAGTCTAGAATACTTATATGAGACAATTCACGAGAACTCTTGTACTAAATTCCAATCATTACTCAGACAACAAACACTAGACTAAAGTTCCACATTATGAGAGGACTATGTTATACACCCTGTGTATGTGGAAAACATAACCCTATCAAGAAGACCATCCAAGGTTGTACTCTGTAACCCTAGTTAGGACACCATTGATGCCCCTCTCTGCCCACTGCCTTCATGTACCTAGTCAGCCTTGGAATTTACTGTTCCATAGACTCAATTCATAAGATTCTTCAGAATATTTTTCAATATTCTTTCTTAGAATTAATTCTATTACAATTTCTTGTCCAATATAATGAAAAATTATTCAATTAATAATGCCTAACTCTTTTCAGTTTGACATGCCTTTTGTAGTTTTTCATTGGCAGTTATGAACCATCACAATGGCTTCACACCCTTTCATAAATAAATTAATTATCTTTTCATTAATTCCTAGAGATATTCATTATATCAATATCTCTATTTACAATATCTTTGTTATATTTAATCTTTAAGATGAAACTTGTCTTTAACAATTTGTTCAAATTTTCATTGCTTATAATGCTTCGGAGATTTGAAGTCACATAACTATCCCCCCCTTGAATCAGCTAATGTCCTTACTAGTACCAAGTCTATTATGAAAATCCACATATCAAAACACAAGTCATTAGTTAAAGAGATAATTCATGATATCTTCTCTATTCAGAAAATCTTCTCTTATCCCATGTTAAATATCACAAAAATTCCATTTTACTTTAACCAATTAATAATTGATCTCTATTTCTAAGGTTCTTAGTCATTCTTTCCAAAATCATTTTAGGTTCAATTTTGAAATCATAAGTAGGCTAAATAACTATATTTTTCTTACCTCAATAACATGATTATCATCATACACATATTTATTTAACACCCTTACATGAAATACATTATGAATTCTAGACATGATTCATGATGTAATGAACTAATCTATAAGCCAAATTTAATTGTTCTGTTCTAGAATTTCAAAAGGTCCACAAAAACAAGGAGCTAACTTAACATATTGTCCTAACTTCAAAGAACTCTTCTTAGGTTTTACTCTGAGAAATGCTTTAGTCACCTACTTTAGATTCATCTGAATAGTTCTTTTAGAATCATCCCAATGCTTATATCTATTTTGGGTAACTTTCATGTTCTGTTTGGCTTTGTTAATGATTTCTTCTAAAGTTCCTTTAAGTTATCATTAGCATACCAAGAGCTATGTTAAGGATTATACCATGAAATAGGTGTAATAAGAATCCTACCATGTACAACTTCAAAAGGTGTCATTTAACAAATTGTAGTATGATAACCTTGGTTATAAGAAAATTAAATTAAATGCACATAGAATTCCCAATATTCCACGTTTCTATAAACGCAGATACAATTTTACACAATAATAATACAATGTCTTATTAATCGATCTCAAACTCATTACACATATATAGGATTTCCTATTATTATGGAACCTAATAAAAATATCTCCTATTTAGTTAATGATTGTTACTCACATAACAATACAAAACTCAAATCATATGAGTTGTTAAAACAACTCCAACCAATATATTATTGTTAATATAACAATAATATAATTATTAACATTTGTATTTAATGAATACCCAAAATAATGTAAACATTAATATTAGTCTCCTAACATTCCCCCCCTTAATGTTTACATGGTAACATTAGAACTTTCACACTTCCTTTGCAGCCTGCCACCTCTGCGCGCTCATGATCTTCGCACACACTCGAATTGAAGGTAGAAGAAGGAACACATCAACTTCTTATCGACCAAGCACTGTCGGGAACACATCTGACTGACGAAGATGGGAACACGCTCAGGAATCATCTGCTTATCAATAAGTCACTCTAGGGAACACATCTGACCTAGCAGTGTGGGAACTCAAGCAGGAACACATCTGAATAACCTTCAATGGTTTTCAGGAGGCTAACCACAAACCTAGGTACGAACAGGAACACATATGACTGTTCTACCTCATCAAGCCTCATGATGTTGTGTCTCACTATGTTATTTGTTATGCACTATGTTTTTGCATTTGGGGAAATAGGAATAGCCACATACTCAACTGAAAAACTAAAAATGGAACATTGGATCATGTTGATCATGTTTCCCCCTTAATGTGAACATTTCACTTATTCAACACACAACAGGAACTCAGAAAAAGAATCACACTAGCCATCAAATATTGAAAGCACACTCACACCAAAAAACGTGCCACCATAGCTTCGTGTGGCCCCATCATTGGTGACTAATGAGAGGTCGTTATCTGACCTCCAACCTTCAATGCCTCCACCCTCCAGTATTAATTATATAAAAGAGAAAATCTTCATCACTTTTATTTTCTGTATAAGTAGTATTTCCTTCCTCTTCATTTTCTCCTTCGTCATCAGCAGTCATGGCATTATCTTGCAATTTCCCATCAAGTAAGTCTTGTGCTCTTCTCTTGCAAATTGAAGACAAGTGACCAAATTGTCTACCGTAATAACAGGTGATCCACTTCGTTGAATCTTTATAAGATGATCCAGGTCTGAAATAAGATTTAGATCTTTTATCTTGTTTCTTACCATACAGGGCTTTTCCTCTGGTTCCGCAAACATGATTCTCTTTTCTTCATCTAGTAAAGAACAAATAAGTTCTTCTAAACTTGGATTTATTTTACTCAAAGTAAATACCATGTTAGAATAACATGGAGGCATGCTATTGAGTAATACTTCTTTAGCATCATCATCAGGCACATCTACACTTATTCTTGCTAGTTGATTGCAAATAGAATGAAACTTACTACTATGTTCCACCATGTTGTCGCCTTCTGCCATCTTGAGGCTGAACAATATCTGCTTTAAATATATTGTTGCGCTTCCAGCTTGTGATCCAAACAATTTGTTCAATGTTTCCCAAATTGTGTGAGAGGACTTTTTAAAGTCTATATGATGCAAATAAGAATTTGATAGAACCAATCCAATAATTGTAGTAGCCTTTCAATCTCTGCTTGCCCATTTTGTTGCTTCATCTGCATTTGTTGGTTTCTTTTCATTTCCATCAACAATATCCCATAAGTCTTTGTTAATTAGGAACAACTGAGTTCGTACTTGCCAGGTATGAAATTATTTAACTTCAAAATTTTCAATGTGACTTAACTTATCCATTATGACTCTTCACAACCTTTTCTTCTTTTTTTTTTACAAAAAAAAATAGGTGTTGGCTGAAATAAAAAATGCACCTTTTTACAAACAAATAGGCAATAATGACTATAAATTTGATTTGTAACGGACAATTACAAATCTATTAAAAAAGTAATAAATGGTTACTTTTTATATAATAACAACAAATACAAATTATTGACTTTTCACGGACAAATAATTTCTAATAACATGGCATAACAGAGACTACGAGAATATTATAAGTAATAAAATGACAAGGAACAAGAAATGAATTTGCACTGGTCTCAAAAATAAAAGTTTGCCAATAAATCTACAGACTGCAGTTTAGGAAGAATGACGGTACAGGTACATGGAGAGTGTATATGCAAACTATGGACGGAAGTGCATTGCATGCACAGATACCTGCATTCAGATACAGGGCAGATTGCTATCAAATCATCCGACAAAACAATGTAGAAGAGAACATAACCGCATGCAGTTGTTTGAACAAGGATGGTGGTATGAACTGTGTGGAGGTAGATGCAGACTGAATTCATGCAAAAAATGATCAATATTTCCGCAGTTGATGATGGAAATGGAGGAAATAAAGCTGAAACAGATCCACGTCAGGTTTTAATGCAAATCTTGAACATTTTACATTGAATAGTGAATCGATCCAAGATGTTATGCACAGATATGAACCTTCAATCTTGAAAGCACAAATATTTTGAAACCCTTTTCTTCCTCCAACGCTTTTGCTATGGTTGTGCTGAGAAGAGAACAATCCTTTCCACAACACCACGCCCAGCCCAATAAAGAAATGGACAAAAAATGAGACCACACGTGGATTTGGCTATTCCATGCAACGATCACGTGAGAAGAAAAAATGAGCACAAGCAGAACTGTTTACGCTGAACTAGAAAAATACAATTAGAAGAAAATTTGCACATTTCTTGAAAACTACCTGGTCTGCATTTGAAACCTCCCACCGTTTCGAGTGAGCCCAAAAAAATGAGATCCTCAAATTGTGAGCCTGGGTATGATGATTAGTCCCAAAAAAAAATGTTTTTTCATAATCTTGTAGCTGATGTCGTGGTTGGGCAACAATGGTTCTACCTCATTGGCTCATTGTCTAATGGCGCAGAGTGTGGTTCTCTTTCAGATCCATTGGAATGCAATAATCGTTACTGAAGACTCCATAATAATTTTCTCTGATAACAAATATAAACGCAGATACAATTTTACACAATAATAATACAATGTCTTTTAATCGACCTCAAACTCATTACACATATATAGGATTTCCTATTATTATGGAACCCATAATATCTCCTATTTAGTTGTGATTGTTACTCACGTAACAGTACAAAACTCAAATCATATGAGTTGTTAAAACAACTCCAACCAATATGTTATTGTTAATATAACAATAATATAATTATTAACATTTGTATTTAATGAATACACAAATAATGTAAACATTAATATTAGTTTCCTAACATTCCCCCCCTTAATGTTTACATGGTAACATTAGAACTTTCACACTTCCTTTGCAGCCTTCCGCCTCTACGTGCTCATGATCTTGGCACACACTTGAACTGAAGGTAGAAGAAGGAACACATCAACTTCTTATCGACCAAGCACTGTCAGGAACACATATGACCAACGAAGATGGGAACACGCTCAGGAATTATCTACTTATCAACCAGTCACTCTAGGGAACACATCTCACCTACCAATGTGGGAACTCAAATAGGAACACATCTGAATAACCTTCAATGGTTTTTTGGAGGCTAACCACAAACCTAGGTACGAACAGGAACACATCTGACTGTTCTACCTCATCAAGCCTCATGATGCTATGTTTCACCGTGTTATTTGTTTTGCACTATGTTTTTGCATTTGGGGAAATAGGAATAGCCACATACTCAACTGAAAATCTGAAAATGGAACATTGGATCATGCTAATCATGTTCCCACCTCAATGTGAACATTTCACTTATTCAACACACAACAGGAACTCAGAAAAAGAATCACACTAGACATCAAATACTGAAAGCACACTCACACCACAAAATGTGCCACCATAGCTTCGTGCGGCCCTGTGATTGGTCACTGATGAGAGGTCGCTATCTGACCTCCAACCTCCGATGCCTCCATCCTCCAGTATTAATTATCTAAAAGAGAAAATATTCAACACTTTGATTTTCTGTATAAGTAGTATTTCCTTCCTCTTCATTTTCTCCTTTGTCATCAGCAGTCATGGCATTATCAAGTAAGTCTTGTGCTCTTCTCTTGCAATTTGAAGACAAGTGACCAATTTTTCTGCAGTAATAACAGGTGATCCACTTCGTTTAATCTTTATAAGATGATCCAAGTCTGAAATAAGATTTAGATCTTCTTTTATCTTGTTTCTTACCATATAGGGTTTTTTCCTCTCGTTCCGTAAACATGATTCTCTTTTCTTCATCTAGTAAAGAACAAATAAGTTCTTCTAAACTTGGATTTATTTTACTCAAAGTAAATACCATGTTAGAATACCATGGAGGCATGATATTGAGTAATACTGCTTTATTATCGTCATCAGGCACATCTACACTTATTCCCGATAGTTGATTGCAAATAGAACGAAACTTACTAATATGTTCCACCATGTTGTCGCCTTCTGCCATCTTGAGGCTGAACAATCTCTGCTTTAAAGATATTGATGCGCTTCCAGCTTGTGATCCAAATTTTTTTTTCAATGTTTCCCAAATTGTGTGAGAGGACATTTTTAAGTCTATATGATGCAAATAACAATTTGATAGACCCAATCCAATAATTGTAGTAGCCTTTAAATGTCTGCTTGCCCATTTTTCTACTTCTTCTGCATTTGTTGGTTTCTTTTCTTTTCCATCAACAATATCCCATAAGTCTTTGTTAATTAGGAACAAATGAGTTTGTACTTGCCCGGTATGAAAATCTTTAACTTCAAATTTTTCAATGTGACTTAACTTATCCATTATGACTCTTCACAACCTTTTCTTCTTTGTTTTTTTACAAAAAAAAATAGGTGTTGGGTGAAACCGAAAATGCACCTTTTTACAAACAAAAAGGCAATAATGAATATAAATTTGATTTGTAACAAAAAATTACAAATCTATTAAAAAAGTAATAAATGATTACTTTTTATATAATTACAACAAATACAAATTATTGACTTTTCACGGACAAATAATTTATAATAACATGGCATAATAAAGACTACAAGAATATTATAAGTAATGAAATGGCAAGGAACAAGAAATGAATTTGCACTAGTCTCAAAAATAAAAGTTTGCCAATAAAACTACAGACTGTAGTTTAGGAAGAATGACGGTGCAGGTACATGGAGAGTGTATGTGCGGACTATGGATAGAAGTGCATTGCATGCACTGATACATGCATTCAGATACAGGGCAGATTGCTATAAAATCATCCGACAAAACAATGTAGAAGAGAACATACCCGCATGTAGTTGTTTGAACAAGGATGGTGGCGTGAACTATGTGGAGGTAGATGCAAACTGAATTCATGCAAAAAATGATCAATATTTCTGCAGTTGATGATGGCAATGGAGGCAATAAAGCCGAAACAAATCCACGACAGGTTTTAATGCAAATCTTGATGATTTTACATTGAATAGTGAATCGATCCAAGATCTTATGCACATATATGAACCTTCAATCTTGAAAGCACAAATATTTTGAAACCATTTTCTTCCTCCAATGCTTCTACTATGGTTGTGCTAAGAAGAGAACAATCCTTTCCACAACACCACACCCAACCCCATAAAGAAATGGACAAAAAATGAGACCACACGTGGATTTGGCTATTTCATGCAACGATCACGTGAGAAGAAAAAACGAGCACAAGCAGAACTGTTTACGCTGAACTGGAAGAATAAAATTAGAAGAAAATTTGCACATTTCTCGAAAACTTCCTAGTCTGCATTTGAAACCTTCCACCGTTTCGAGTAAGCCCAAAAAAACGAGATCCTCAAATCCATGTGATCGTGGGTATAATGACTAGTCCCAAAAAAAAATGTTTTTTCATAATCTTGTAGCTGATGTCGTGGTTCGGTAACAGTGGTTCTACCTCATTGGATCATTGTCTAATGGCGCAGAGTGTAGTTCTCTTTCAGATCCATTGGAATGCAATAATCGTTACTGAAGACTCCATAATAATTTGCTCTGATAACAAATATAAACGCAGATACAATTTTACACAATAATAATACAATGTCTTTTAATCGATCTCGAACTCATTACACATATATAGGATTTCCTATTATTATGGAACCTATAATATCTCCTATTTACTTGTGATTGTTACTCACGTAACAATACAAAACTCAAATCATATGAGTTGTTAAAACAACTCCAACCAATATATTATTGTTAATATAACAATAATATAATTATTAACATTTGTATTTAATGAATACACAAATAATGTAAACATTAATATTAGTTTCCTAACATTCCCCCCCTTAATGTTTACATGGTAACATTAGAACTTTCACACTTCCTTTGTAGCCTACCGCCTCTGCGCGCTCATGATCTTGGCACACAATCGAACTGAAGGTAGAAGAAGGAACACATCAACTTCTTATCAACCAAGCACTGTCGGGAACACATTTGACCAACGAAGATGGGAACACGCTCAGGAATTATCTACTTATCAACCAATCACTCTAGGGAACACATCTAACCTAGTAGTGTGGGAACTCAAACAGGAACACATCTGAAAAGCCTTCAATGGTTTTTAGGAGGCTAACAACAAACCTAGGTAAGAACAGGAACACATCTGACTGTTCTACCTCATCAAGCCTCATGATGTTGTGTTTCACTATGTTATTTGTTCTGCACTATGTTTTTGCATTTGGGGAAATAGGAATAGCCATATACTCAACTAAAAAACTGAAAATGGAACATTGGATCATGCTAATCAAGTGCCCCCCTCAATGTGAACATTTCACTTATTCAACACACAACAGGAACTCAGAAAAAGAATAACACTAGACATCAAATACTGAAAGCACACTCACACCACAAAATGTGCCACCATAGCTTCGTGCGGCCCAGTCATTGGTGACTAACGAGAGGTCGCTAGCTGACCTCCAACCTTCGATGCCTCCATCCTCCAGTATTAATTATCTAAAAGAGAAAATCTTCATCACTTTGATTTTCTATATAAGTAGTATTTCCTTCCTCTTCATTTTCTCCTTTGTCATCAGCAGTCATGGCATTATCTTGCAATTTCCCATCAAGTAAGTCTTGTGCTCTTCTCTTGCAATTTGAAGACAAGTGACCAGATTGTCTGCAATAATAATAGGAGATCCGCTTTGTTGAATCTTTATAAGATGATCCAGGTCTGAAATAAGATTTAGATCTTCTTTTATCTTGTTTCTTACCATACATGGATTTTTCCTCTGGTTCCGCAAACATGATTCTATTTTCTTCATCTAGTAAAGAACAAATAAGTTCTTCTAAACTTGGATTTATTTTACTCAAAGTAAATACCATGTTAGAATAGCGTGGAGGGATGTTATTGACTAATACTGCTTTAGCATCATCATCAGGCACATCTACACTTATTCCCGCTAGTTGATTGCAAATAGAACGAAACTTACTAATATGTTCCACCATGTTGTCACCTTCTGCCATCTTGAGGCTGAACAATCTCTGCTTTAAAGATATTGCTGCACTTCCAGCTTGTGATCCAAACAATTTGTTCAATGTTTCCCAAATTGTGTGAGAGGACATTTTTAAGTCTATATGATGCAAATAAGAATTTGATAGACCCAATCAAATAACTGTAGTAACCTTTCAATCTCTGCTTTCCCATTTTGCTGCTTCATCTGCATTTGTTGGTTTCTTTTCTTTTCCATCAACAATATCCCATAAGTCTTTGTTAATTAGGAACAATTGAGTTCGTACTTGCCAGGTATGAAAATCTTTAACTTCAAATTTTTCAATGTGACTTAACTTATCCATTATGACTCTTCACAACCTTTTCTTCTTTTTTTTTTTACAAAAAAAAAAAGGTGTTGGCTGAAACCGAAAATGCACCTTTTTACAAACAAATAGGCAATAATGACTATAAATTTGATTTGTAACCGACAATTACAAATTTATTTAAAAAGTAATAAATGATTACTTTTTATATAATTACAACAAATACAAATTATTGACTTTTCATGGACAAATAGATTCTAATAACATGGCATAACAGATACTACGGGAATATTATAAGTAATGAAATGGCAAGGAACAAGAAATGAATCTGCACTGGTCTCAAAAATAAAAGTTTGCCAATAAATCTACAGACTGCAGTTAGGGAAGAATGACGGTGCAGGTACATGAAGAGTGTATATGCAGACTATGGACGAAAGTGCATTGCATACACAAATACATGCATTCAGATACAGGGTAGATTGCTATCAAATCATCCGACAAAACAATGTAGAAGAGAACATACCCACATGCAGTTGTTTGAACAAGGATGGTGGCGTGAACTGTGTGGAGGTAGATGCAGAATGAATTCATGTAAAAAATGATCAATTTTTCCGCAGTTGATGATTGAAATGGAGGAAATAAAGCCGAAACTGACAGATTTTAATGCAAATCTTGATGATTTTACATTGAATAGTGAATCAATCCAAGATCTTATGCACAGATATGAACCTTCAATCTTGAAAGCACAAATATTTTGAAACCCTTTTCTTCCTCCAATGCTTCTTCTATGGTTGTGCTGAGAAGAGAACAATCCTTTCCACAACACCACGCCCAACCCCATAAAGAAATGGGAAAAAAATGAGACCACACGTGGATTTGACTATTCCATGCAATGATCACGTGAGAAGAAAAAACGAGCACAAGCAGAACTGTTTACGCTGAACTGGAAGAATACAATTAGAAGAAAATTTGCACATTTCTCGAAAACTACCTGGTCTGCATTTGAAACCTCCCACCATTTCGAAAGAGCCCAAAAAAATGAGATCCTCAAATTGTGAGCCTGGGTATAATGACTAGTCCCAAAAAAAATGTTTTTTTCATAACCTTGTAGCTGATGTCGTGGTTGGGCAACAGTGGTTCTACCTCGTTGGCTCGTTTTCTAATGGCATAGAGTGTAGTTCTCTTTCAGATCCATTGGAATGCAATAATCATTACTCAAGACTCCATAATAATTCACTCTGATAACAAATATAAATGTAGATACAATTTTACACAATAATAATACAATGTCTTTTAATCGATCTTGAACTCATTACACATATATAGGATTTCTTATTATTATGGAACCTATAATATCTCCTATTTAGTTGTGATTGTTACTCACGTAACAATACAAAACTCAAATCATATGAGTTGTTAAAACAACTCCAACCAATATATTATTGTTAATATAACAATAATATAATTATTAACATTTGTATTTAATGAATACACAAATAATGTAAACATTAATATTAGTTTCCTAACATTCCCCCCCTTAATGTTTACATGGTAGCATTAGAACTTTCACACTTCCTTTGCAGCCTGCCGCCTCTGCGCGCTCATGATCTTGGCACACACTCGAACTGAAGGTATAAGAAGGAACACATCAACTTCTTATCGACCAAGCACTGTCGGGAACACATCTGAACAACGAAGATGGGAACATGCTCAGGAATCGTTTACTTATCAACAAGTCACTCTAGGGAAAACATCTGACCCAGCAGTGTGGGAAATCAAACATGAACACATCCGAATAGCCTTCAATGGTTTTTAGGAGGCTAACCACAAAGCTAGGTACGAACAGGAACACATATGACTATTCTACCTCATCAAGCCTCATGATGTTGTGTTTCACTGTGTTATTTGTTCTACACTATGTTTTTGCATTTGGGGAAATAGGAATAGCCACATAATCAACTGAAAAACTGAAAATGAAACATTGGATCATGTTGATCATGTTCCCCCCTTAATGCGAACATTTCACTTATTCAACACACAACAGGAACTCAGAAAAAGAATCACACTAGCCATCAAATACTGAAAGCACACTCACACCACAAAACGTCCCACCATAGCTTCGTGTGGCCCCGTCATTGGTGACTGATGAGAGGTCGCTATCTGACCTCCAACCTTCGATGCCTCCATCCTCCAGTATTAATTATATAAAAGAGAAAATTTTCATCACTTTGATTTTCTGTATAAGTAGTATTTCCTTCCTCTTCATTTTCTCCTTCGTCATTAGCAGTCATGGCATTATCTTGAAATTTCCCATCAAGTAAGTCTTGTGCTCTTCTCTTACAAATTGAAGACAAGTGACCAGATTGTCTGCAGTAATAACAGGTGATCCACTTCGTTGAATCTTTATAAGATGATCCAGGTCTGAAATAAGATTTAGATCTTCTTTTATTTTTTTTTCTTACCATACAGGGCTTTTCCTCTGGTTCCGTAAACATGATTCTCTTTTCTTCATCTAGTAAAGAACAAATAAGTTCTTCTAAACTTGGATTTATTTTACTCAAAGTAAATACCATGTTAGAATAACATGGAGGCATGCTATTGAGTAATACTGCTTTAACATCATCATCAGGCACATCTACACTTATTCCTGCTAGTTGATTGCAAATAGAATGAAACTTACTAATATGTTCCACCATGTTGTCACCTTCTGCCATCTTGAGGCTGAACAATCTCTGCTTTAAATATATTTCTGTGCTTCCAGCTTGTGATCCAAACAATTTGTTCAATGTTTCCCAAATTGTGTGAGAGGACTTTTTTAAGTCTATATGATGCAAATAAGAATTTGATAGACCCAATCCAATAATTGTTGTAGCCCTTCAATCTCTGCTTGCCCATTTTGCTACTTCATCTGCATTTGTTGGTTTCTTTTCTTTTCCATCAACAATATCCCATAAGTCTTTGTTAATTAGGAACAACTGAGTTCGTACTTGCCAGGTATTAAAATCTTTAACTTCAAAATTTTCAATGTGACTTAACTTATCCATTATGACTCTTCACAACCTTTTCTTCTTCTTTTTTTACAAAAAAAAAATAGGTGTTGGTTGAAACCGAAAATGCACCTTTTTACAAACAAATAGGCAATAATGACTATAAATTTGATTTTTAACGGACAATTACAAATCTATTAAAAAAGTAATAAATGGTTACTTTTTATATAATTACAACAAATACAAATTATTGACTTTTCACGAACAAATAATTTCTAATAACATGGCATAACAGAGACTACGAGAATAGTATAAGTAATAAAATGACAAGGAACAAGAAATGAATCTGCACTTGTCTCAAAAATAAAAGTTTGCCAATAAATCTACAGACTGCAGTTTAGGAAGAATGACGGTACAGGTACATGGAGAGTGTATATGCAAACTATGGACGGAAGTGCATTGCATGCACAGATACCTGCATTCAGATATAAGGCAGATTGCTATCAAATCATCCGACAAAACAATGTAGAAGAGAACATAACCGCATGCAGTTGTTTAAACATGGATGGTGGTATGAACTGTGTGGAGGTAGATGCAGACTGAATTCATGCAAAAAATGATCAATATTTCCACAGTTGATGATGGCAATGGAGGTAATAAAGCTGAAACAGATCCACGTCAGGTTTTGATGCAAATCTTGAACATTTTACATTGAATAATGAATCGATCCAAGATGTTATGCACAGATATGAACCTTCAATCTTGAAAGCACAAATATTTTGAAACCCTTTTCTTCCTCCAACGTTTCTTCTATGGTTGTCCTGAGAAGAGAACAATCCTTTCCACAACACCATGCCTAGCCCAATAAAGAAATGGACAAAAAATGAGACCACACGTGGATTTGGCTATTCCATGCAACGATCACGTGAGAAGAAAAAACGAGCACAAGCAGAACTGTTTACGTTGAACTAGAAAAATACAATTAGAAGAAAATTTGCACATTTCTCGAAAAATACCTGGTCTACATTTGAAACCTCCCACAGTTTCGAAAGAGCCCAAAAAAATGAGATCCTCAAATTGTGAGCCTGGGTATAATGACTAGTCCCAAAAAAAATGATTTTTCATAATCTTGTAGCTGATGTCATGGTTGGGCAACATTGGTTCTACCTCATTGGCTCGTTGTCTAATGGTGCAGAGTGTAGTTCTCTTTCAGATCCATTGGAATGCAATAATCGTTATTGAAGACTCCATAATAATTTTCTCTGATAACAAATATAAACGCAGATACAATTTTACACAATAATAATACAATGTCTTTTAATTGATCGCAAACTCATTACACATATATAGGATTTCCTATTATTATGGAACCTATAATATCTCCTATTTAGTTGTGATTGTTACTCACGTAACAATACAAAACTCAAATCATATGAGTTGTTAAAACAACTCCAACCAATATATTATTGTTAATATAACAATAATATAATTATTAACATTTGTATTTAATGAATACACAAATAATGTAAACATTAATATTAGTTTCCTAACATTGCCCCCCTTAATGTTTACATGGTAACATTAGAAATTTCACACTTCCTTTGCAGCCTGCTGCCTCTGCGCGCTCATGATCTTCGCACACACTCGAACTGAAGGTAGAAGAAGGAACACATCAACTTCTTATCGACCAAGCACTGTCGGGAACACATTTGACCAATGAAGATGGGAACACACTCAGGAATTATCTACTTATCAACCAGTCACTCTAGGGAACACATCGGACCTAGCAATGTGGGAACTCAAATAGGAACACATCTGGAATAACCTTCAATGGTTTTTTGGAGGCTAACCACAAACCTAGTTACGAACAGGAACACATCTGAATGTTTTACCTCATTAAGCCTCATGATGCTGTGTTTCACTGTGTTATTTGTTCTGCAGTATGTTTTTGCATTTGGGGAAATAGGAATAGCCACATACTCTACTGAAAAACTAAATATGGAACATTGGATCATGTTGATCATGTTCCCCCCTCAATGTGAACATTTCACTTATTCAACACACAATAGGAACTCAGAAAAAGAATCACACTAGACATCAAATACTGAAAGCACACTCACACCACAAAATGTGCCACCATAGCTTCGTGCGGCCCCGTGATTGGTCACTGACGAGAGGTCGCTATCTGACCTCCAACCTCCGATGCCTCCATCCTCCAATATTAATTATCTAAAAGAGAAAATCTTCATCACTTTGATTTTCTGTATATGTAGTATTTCCTTCCTCTGCATTTTCTCCTTCGTCATCAGCAGTCATGGCATTATCAAGTAAGTCTTGTGCTCTTCTCTTGAAATTTGAAGACAAGTGACCAGATTGTCTGCAGTAATAACAGGTGATCCGATTCGTTGAATCTTTATAAGATGATCCAGGTCTGAAATAAGATTTAGATCTTCTTTTATCTTCTTTCTTACCATACAGGGTTTTTTCCTCTCGTTCCGTAAACATGATTCTCTTTTCTTCATCTAGTAAAGAACAAATAAGTTCTTCTAAACTTGGATTTATTTTACTCAAAGTAAATACCATGTTAGAATAGCATGGAGGCATGCTATTGAGTAATACTGCTTTAGCATCGTCATCAGGCACATCTACACTTATTCCCGCTAGTTGATTGCAAATAGAACGAAACTTACTAATATGTTCCACCATGTTGTCGCCTTCTGCCATCTTGAGGCTGAACAATCTCTGCTTTAAAGATATTGATGCGCTTCCAGCTTGTGATCCAAACAATTTGTTCAATGTTTCCCAAATTGTGTGAGAGGACTTTTTAAAGTCTATATGATGCAAATAAGAATTTGATAGACCCAATCCAATAATTGTAGTAGCCTTTCAATCTCGGCTTTCCCATTTTGCTGCTTCATCTGCATTTGTTGGTTTCTTTTCTTTTACATCAACAATATCCCATATGTCTTTGTTAATAAGGAACAACTGAGTTTGTACTTGCCAGGTATGAAAATATTTAACTTCAAATTTTTCAATGTGACTTAACTTATCCATTATGACTCTTCACAACCTTTTCTTCTTTTTTTTTTTACAAAAAAAAATAGGTGTTGGTTGAAACCGAAAATGCACCTTTTTACAAACAAATAGGCAATAATGACTACAAATTTGATTTATAACAGACAATTACAAATCTATTAAAAAAGTAATAAATGATTACTTTTTATATAATGACAACAAATACAAATTATTGACTTTTCACGGACAAATAATTTCTAATAACATGGCATAACAGACACTACGAGAATATTATAAGTAATGAAATGGCAAGGAACAAGAAATGAATCTGCACTGGTCTCAAAAATAAAAGTTTGCCAATAAATCTACAGACTGCAGTTTAGGAAGAATGACGGTGCAGGTACATGGAGAGTGTATATGTGTAATGCCATAAAATTTTGCAAACTAAAAGAATGTTTAACTTTCATTTTTATTTATTTATTTTAAAAATAAAGTAAACAACTAAAAATTACAGTTTTGATGCAACATACATGATCTCACTTTGCAGATTTATACACAACAAGACTTTCAAAATACAACATATAACTAAAAGAAAACTCATGATTCAATATGATAATATTACAATCTTACAAGTTTCTAGCAATAATAAAATAAAATTTTCCTTAGTAGAGACTAATGTTTTATCAAATACAATAAGTACAAAAAAGGGTCTTTGCAAAAGTATGACACTTTACAAAGCCACATTTATTTACAAGTGAAGGCGATGTCCTCCAAAGATGAGAAAGACCAAGATGACAAGAGGCTTTACTATCTTTAACTTGAGCTCCAACTCCAATACTCCTACAAGAATCCAACTCCAAGAGAACAAGGTTTGTTTACCACCCAACCAATAGGCATCATCACATGCCTTTCCATAGTTGGAAGTCATGCTAGCCTCCCCCAAGCCCATGGGAGAGAGGAACTAGCTTCCACAATGTGCACAAGTATAATGGGGATTTAAACACACAACAAGAGAAGACATAAGACCATTCAACCATTTAGACCTACTATACAAGAAAACAACACAAGAGGAGAACAAGGTCAACCTCACAAGGGGGAAGAGAGGAAGAAGGATGCCCAAATCAAGGTGTCCAACCATAGGAGCACCAATAAATATATATATACAAAACTCCTCATACCTCCTAATCATTCATCCTCCTTATTCCTCCTTATGCTATAAAAATCCTTCTTGGGAGGATTTTCAAACCCAAGAGGGTTTCCTCACCAAGAATGGGGAAAGGTTCAAGCCATATGAACCTTTCTCCCACCTCAAACCATATGAGGGGATGAGAAGGGACCTTCATGGCTTGACCAACAACCATGAGGTTTGAGAGAGAAATCCCTCTCTCTTCCCCTACATTCTCCAAAAACCATCAATCCAAATGATGGTGGAGAGAAAACAAGAAAACCACAAGAACAAACAACAACTACATTCATCATACACTTCTCAACACATATTCCACACACATTATTTCATTGATCAAGCATACATACAACATAAGCACAACTAATAAGAAGAAGGTTAAGAACCCTACCTCTATAATGCTTTCCAAGACTCTAAGCTTTTCCCCTTTGTCCAAGCTCCCAAAATTCTCCAAGTGCTCCAAAAAAAATGAACCAAGAAGACCCATTCTTCCCACATGAGGAAGAATAAAAAGAGGAACCCAAAAGTTTCCTCACCAATGGGAAAGTGACAAGTGTCACCCCCTCTCCTCTCAAGAGTCAAAGATTCCAAAAACCAAATAAGTAAGAGTAAACTCACCTTTTATCCCTTTTCACCCAAAATACCAAAAACTAAAATAAAACAAACTGGAGCAACTTTTAACACTTTCACACAATCCAACCATCTTACATGAATGGTGACTAAAGAGGGCTAAATGGGAGGGAAACTCCCTCCAAACCTTGGAAATAGGCCCCCCTACCTATTAGGTAGGGTCCAAGGGCCCATTTTCATGCTAAGGGAACCCCCAAACTCAAAAGGGGTCCCTAAAATTACCCAAAATAACCCAATTTCGGGTTTGGCATGCTTGGGCACATGGGTAGAGGGTGTGGGGTCCACCCAAGGTTCACATGTGGTCCCCAATCCCTTCTACCAACACACACACACTTTCCCAAAACCAACATTTAACTTAAGATAATATCATTAAACCCCTAAGCTAGTTTACTTAATAAAACACACCCTAAACCTAATTAATTTTACAAAACAATATTACATTACAATTGAGGGGTTCACCCATGGTGCCCAATTAAATACATCTATTCTAAGGCCTCAAACATTTAGCATGGTTAGGACTCAGCCCGTGGGCCGCTTGTGCACAATTGCGTAGCTGCCCTGAAACCCATGCTCTCCTATACCTGTCACCTGCACACTCATTGCACACATTAACCGTATCTGTCCAATATAATAAACATCATCTATACATTACAATCTCAATCAAACTTATAATGTCCGAACATAATTTACAATTGATAGTGCAATGCATACAATTATTCACAAATAAAATTGCAACGAAATACACTTAGGTTAGCATGAAAATTACCATCATTAAATCCAAAACACTATATCATTAATCAAATCAACCACAAGAGACTAACATCTAACCAATAAGTCTATCATATAACCCTGTTAGTGTCATCAACATCATAAGAAATATATCAGTATACGAATCTAATCCAATTAGCGCTGTGCGCCCAAAATTCCATAATGTCCATGAGGATAAAATATCATAGTAAAATGTCCAAAGTCTATCAGAGTCTCAATCAAAACATGACTAGGAATAAAGGAACCAACAGATAACTGGAGCTATAAAAATGTGGGCACTACATCCCTCTCTCCTAGAATTAGACTTCCTCTTGGAAGTCACTGGAGATAGGGATATCTAGCCCTCAGTTGTGTAGCATCCTCCCAGGTAGCTGATGACTCGTCATATCAGTCCCACTGCACTCTAACCTAGTCCAAATATCGACCCCGAAGGGCCAACCTCTGGTGCTCCAGTATGCGTACGGGATCCAATCTCCACTTCCCTCCATCCTCTACATGTAATGCCAACCAATCCAAAACATGAGAAGCATCTGGTACATATCTACGTAGTACAGAAACATGAAAAATGTCGTGGGCCCGTGCAAGGCGTGGTGGCAAAGCTAGGCGATAGGCAACTGGACCGATGACCTCAAGAATATCAAAAGGCCCCACAAAACGAGGCGATAGCTTAGAACCCTTTCCATAACAGATCAGACTCTTATGAGGATGAACCCTCAAGAAGACTTTGTCACCCACTGAGAAGTGACGATCGATCCTCTTGGTGTACGCATACGCCTTCTGGTGTGCTCTAGCCTACTCAAGACGCTGCCGAATCAGAACAACATGCTGCTCTAAATCCTGAAGGTAAGATGGCCCCAAAATAATCCTGGCATCTAGTCTGTCCCAGCTCAAAGGTGTCCTGCAAGGTCGTCCATACAAATCTTGGTAGGGAGCCATGCCAATGGAGCTATGATAACTGTTATTGTAGGCAAACTCAACTAAATGCAAATAGTCTTCCCACTTCTTCTGCTGGTCTATCACGTACATCCTCAATATGTCCTCAAGAACTTTATTAACCCTCTCTGTCTGCCCATCTATCTCTGGATGATAAGCTGAACTGAAGTTAATCTGTGTACCCAAGGCCTCCTGAAAAGAAGTCCAGAAAACTGATGTGTAGATGGTGTCTCTGTCATTAATGATCATCTTCGGGATCCCATGCAATCTAACAATGTCCTCCATGAACACTTTGGCAATGGCCTGTGCATTATAGGTGACCTTGGTTGGCGAGAAATGCGGAACCTTGGTCAACTTATCCACAGTGACCATAATGGCATCATGACGATAAGAGGACATAGGAAGTCCTACTATGAAATCCATGGAGATCACATCTCATTTCCACTCAGGGATGTCATGAGGGTATAAGAGTCCTGCGAGATGAGAATGCTCTGCCTTGACTCTCTGAAACTCAAGACACCGTGCTACAAAATCTGCTATGTCTCGACGAAGACCTGACCAATAATATAACTCTCTCAAATCGGCATGCATCTTCTTCACTCCTGGATGTGCTGCGTATGGGGCTCGATGAGCCTCAGTAAGGATGAAGCTACGCAGATCACCTACCTTAGGCACATAAATGCGCCTATGGAACCGAAGAAAACCATCTGACTCTGGCATGCATCCTGAATATCTGCCCTCAAAAGAACCCTGAGAATCCAACATCTGCCTAGCACCCTCATAAAACCTATCCTCTGGAAGATGCTCAAGTATCCTGCCTCTCAAATTTGACTGTAGTGTCAAAGAAGCAAGCACATGCCGTCGTCTACTAAGTGCATCTGCAACAACATTTTCCTTTCCCTTGATATACTGCACCTCCATGTCGTACTCACATAGGAACTCCATCCAACGCCGTTGACGAGCGTTGAGGTTCGGCTGAGAGAAGATATGCTGTAAGCTACAATGATCTGTCCTCAAGATGAAAGGTCTACCCAAAAGGAAATGTCGCCAACGCACAAGTGCATGAACAACTGCTGCAAGCTCTAAGTCGTGAGTAGGATAGTTAAGCTCGTAGTCCTTGAGCTTACGAGACTCAAAAGCAATA
Source organism: Taxus chinensis (assembly GCA_019776745.2). Lineage (NCBI taxonomy): Eukaryota > Viridiplantae > Streptophyta > Pinopsida > Cupressales > Taxaceae > Taxus > Taxus chinensis. Next base: position 624,636,448 of record CM034154.1, on the reverse strand, counting down.
ACCCGACACTCCTGCATAAGAACTGCTCCCAAACCCTCTAGTGATGCATCAGTGCAAACAACAAAATCCTCTGTCGGGTCTGGAACTACTAAAATGGGTGCCGTGGTTAACCTTTCCTTAAGCAACTGAAAGGCCTGCTCACATTTTTCTGACCAATCAAACTTCTTCCCTTTCCTCTGAAGAGAAGTAATAGGGTGAGCAATCCTAGAAAAGTCCTGCACAAACCTGCGGTAATACCTTGCTAAACCCATGAAGCTCCTAACCTCAGTGACTAATGTGGGTGCTGGCCAATCCAAGATAGCCTGAATCTTAGAGGGATCTACGGAGATACCCTCGCCTGATATGATATGACCCAAGTACTGAATCTCTGTCTGAAAGAAGTTGCATTTTTCCTAGTTCCCGTACAACTTCTACTCTCTCAAAACCTGAAGTACCTACCTCAAATGCTCCTCATGTTCCTCCTCAGAATGAGAATAAATCAATATGTCATCAAGGAACACTAAAACAAAGCGATCCAGAAATGTTCTGAATACTCCATTCATGAGGATCATGAAGACAGCTGGGGCATTGGTCAAACCAAATGGAACCACTGTGAACTCATAATGCCCGTAACGTGTGCGAAACGATGTCTTATGAATGTCTGCATCTGAAATGCGCAACTGATGATATCCTAACTTGAGATCGATTTTGGAGAACACTCTAGCTCCCCACATCTGATCAAACAAGTCATCAATCATAGGGAGCGGATAACGGTTCTTTATTGTGACCTTATTGAGCTGTCTGAAGTCTACACAAAGCCTGAGAGAACCATCCTTCTTCTTCAAAAAATATGACTGGCGCTCCCTAAGGAGATACACTAGGGCGAATGAGACCCTTCTCTAACAACTCTAACTGAATCTTGAGCTCATGAAGCTCTAAAGTCGTCATCCAATAGGGTGCCCTAGAAACTGGTGCGGATCTAGGCACTAAGTCAATTGTGAAATCCACCTCCCTACTAGGTGGTAAACCTGGAAGCTCCCCTGGAAACACATCTGCATACTCCCTCAAAACTACGTGATCATCAAGGGGTGAATGCTCTGGAGTACTGTCCGAACGATCACTGATAGTGATAGCAAACAACTGGCAACCTTTACGTATGCTCCGCTTGAGTTTCTTAGCCGATATCATGCGCAAGGAGATAGGCCTCTGCATCCCTGATATAACAACTGCACTCCCAAGATCATCCTGATACTCAATAACCTTATTTCTGCAATCCACCTTAGCTCGATGAGACTTGAGCCAATCCATACCCAAAACTACCTGATAGGATCCTAAAGGAATAACTCGGAGGTCAAGCGTAGTGGAGAAGACTCCCAAACCAAGTACACAACTCTCCACATACAAGTCCACGGCGAGTTTAGCCCCAGAGGCCAACTCAACCTGCCAACTATCTAGCTGCCTAGCCACCACTAGCCCACACTGGTCTACAACAGAAGGAGATATAAACGAATCAGAAGCACATGAATAAAAAAATACTGAGACAGAAATACCCCTGATAGTACCTGTCGTCTCAATGACTATGGCCTAATGCTCAGCCTGGCGGTTGTCAACCGCTGCATACACACGATGGGTGCGTCCCACGTCACCCACCGTCTACTCGGATCTAGGAGCTCTCTGCATATCCGTAGTAGTGGGCTTGTGCAGACACATACGCACATAATGGTCTGGAGCCCCACAAATAAAACATCCTCCTGTACCCCTCTGAGATGGGGTCCCTCCTATGCTCTGGCGAACTGAACATGCCGGTCCAACCCTAGTGGACTACTGCGAGCGGGCTGGCTGAGAGTGATGAGTACCCGCCCTCCTGTCTCTAGACCCACCAAAACCACCTCTAAACCCACCTCGCTGAAAACTCTGAGTCTGTCTACCCCTCTGATGCTGGTGTCCCTGATGTTGTGTCTGCTGTGATGGGTGTGGAGGAGCTCTCGATGCTGATGGAGAAGACCAGAATCCTCCTCTAGGGGGTGGTACTGCTCCCCGTGCTCTCTGACTCTGGAATGCCTGAATTCTATCCTGGAACTTGCTCTTGTTTCTTTCTCTGTGCTCCTGAGCCTTGGTCCTATTCTCCTCAGCCAAGTAGGCCTTCTCAACGGCCTTCTCAAGTGTGGGAGGAGATAACATCCTAATAGCTCCTGCTATATCTGTATTCAGGCCCCGAATGAACCTGTTTACCTGCAACTTCTTGTCTTGCAGGTAGTCTACATACTGCAAGAGATCCAAGAACCTGCTCTTGTACCGCGCCACTGAGCCAGAACCCTGTCGCAAGTCGTGAAACTCATCAATCCTCTTCTGCACAAAATGCTCTGACATATACTGGGCCCTGAATCGCTCCTCGAACAACTCCCATATCACTGTATCCCGAGTCAAATGGAGCTTCCGCTACTCATTCCTCCACCAAACGCCTACTGCGTCTCAAAGGAGGTGTATGGTGAACCTAGCTTTGACGTTGCTCTCATGAGAGTGCAAACCAAAGTAGCTATCCAAGCTAAGGAGCCAGGACTCTACCCCAAAGCCATCTGTCGAACTAGTAAACGTAGGCAGCTGAAGGCGAAGAAGGTCTCGAATCACACTGCCTGTGTCTCGATCCTGACGATGTGGTCTAACAGGTGAAAGAGGTCGCCTATCTCCAAATGACCCCTCGAAACTGTGTGATCGGCTGTGACGAAACGAGGCCACCCTCTCGCCAAGGATGGAAGGGCTACGTGACCTCTCTCGTCTCGGAATGTCGTGCTCAGGTGGCTCTGGACATGCGTCCTCACCAATCAACTCCTCATCTCCTAACTGAATGTCCTCCTCTATCGGCACCTGCGGTGGTGGAAGATGCTCTTGTACGACACCTGTCAGCTGCTGCAGGGTCTTCAATATCTGAGGCCCAAAATCGGGGGCCGGTGGCTCTCGTGTAGGTGCACTACATCCAGAACCTTGAGTTGAACGTCCCCTCTTGGGTGCCATCCTGAACCCGAGGTTAAAAAAAATGTTTTATAAACTTCTAAACGTTTGTTGGAAGCGTTATATTATTATTATTTTAATTATTATCATTATTGTTATTATCATTATAACACCAAATGCAATGCCCATTCCCATTAATAATTAATTTATAATAATTATTAATTAATTAATTTCTTTCTTTCTTTCTTTCCCGAAATAAATTAATACCATCCCGCAATAATTTAATTATTTTAATCTATTAATCTCCTTAGGGTTATAAATAAAAATTTACACTTTTTGTAAATAATTAGTCTTTCCCCTTTTAATTAATTTTCCCACACACCCCTTTTTAATTTAATTTGTTTCCCCCCCTTTTAATTTATTTTACCCATACACACACTCCCCCCTCCTTTATTTATTCATTCATTCATTTATTTGTTCAATTTAAAAACCCCATGACTTAAGAGGGTTAAGATTAAATAGGAACCCTAGGATCCATTTTAATCTTGGCCATTGATTTTGAATCTACCCTAAAAGTGCCCTAAATTTCTCTATGTCTCTTTTCCTCTCTATTCTTTTCTCATTTATTTTGTCATTTGAATGTGCAGGTTGTGGAGGAGCTAAGGGAGAGATGAATTCATGGAATCTCTCATTGGTTGAGATATATATAAATATATTTTTTTGAAATCCATACATCCATACATGTTTTTTTTTTTTTGAGAAATCCATGTATTTCTTTGAGAAATCCATGTATTTCTTTAGAAAAAATGGTAAGGAAAAACCCAAGTTTTGATATATATATATATATATATATATATATATATATTGTTTTATTATTTTATTTTATTGTTATTTGTAGGTTGCAGTGGATGGGCGGAGGAATGGCCGTGGGGAAGGCAGGGGACTGTGGGGTCCGGGGCAGGGTCCAAGCGCGGGACAGCCGGGGGGGGGGGGGGGGGGGGGGGGTTTCGGGGGGTTTGGGCGGGGTTTCGGGGGGTGGTCCGAGGGCGGGGTTTGGGGGGGGCCGTGGAACAAGGGTCGCAGAGGGGGGTGTCCATTTAGGGGGGGTGGCGTGCAGGTCTGGCTGCGGGGCGGGGCGCTAACAACGCGCGGGGGGCAGGTTAGGATTCGGGCTGGGGATAGGGCTGCGGGGGCTGCGGGTAGGTTGGGGGCTTCGGCCCCCCCCAAAACTGTTTTTTTTTTTGTTTTTGTTTTTGTTTTTTGTTTAAATATAAAACAAAACAAGAAAATATATATATATATATATATATATATATATATATATTTTCTATATATATAAAATTTAATATAAAAATATATATATACCCACTATATAATATACTGAATATATATTATATAATAAGTATAATATATGCTGCAATGAAAATATATATATATATATAAAATTTATAAATTCATATTTATCAAATCTTCTCCATGTTTTTATTTATTATTATTTTTTATTTTTATTTTTTTTTCTTTTAAAAAGAAAATTTCTAAAAGAATATTATCGTAAGTACCAAATAAAATACAATGATTTCATTTCATTTCTTGTTTAATACTACTATCTATTTGCAAAACAAAATTGTGATATGCTAAAAACAATGATAACATAACAATTTTTTTTAAAAAAACTTAAAACCCCATGAGCACTAGCCCCTTCTTTTTTTTTTTTTTAAATAAAAATAAAATAACTACATTGTATTTCGAATTTTTTTTCTACAATACTAACTAAAGTAATATTTCCAATTTCTGTCATACTAACTAAACAAATAATTCAGATTTTTATGCAAGGAGAATACATTTAAAGACATCCATGTAATTTTTTTTTTCTTTTTTCTTTTGTTAAATGCAAGACTAAGACATCTACAAGTTACCCAAAAGTCCGTGTGTTTGAACCACGGCTCTGATACCAAATGTAATGCCATAAAATTTTGCAAACTAAAAGAATGTTTAACTTTCATTTTTTATTTAAAAAAATAAAATAAAGTAAACAACTAAAAATTACAGTTTTGATGCAACATACATGATCTCACTTTGCAGATTTATACACAACAAGACTTTCAAAATACAACATATAACTAAAAGAAAACTCATGATTCAATATGATAATATTACAATCTTACAAGTTTCTAGCAACAATAAAATAAAAGTTTCCTTAGTAGAGACTAATGTTTTATCAAATACAATAAGTACAAAAAAGGGTCTTTACAAAAGTATGACACTTTACAAAGCCACATTTATTTACAAGTGAAGCCAATGTCCTCCAAAGATGAGAAAGACCAAGATGACAAGAGGCTTTACTATCTCCAACTTGAGCTCCAACTCCAATACTCCTACAAGAATCCAACTCCAAGAGAACAAGACTTGTTTACCACCCAACCAATAGGCATCATCACATGCCTTTCCATAGTTGGAAGTCATGCTAGCCTCCCCCAAGCCCATGGGAGAGAGGAACTAGCTTCCACAATGTGCACAAGTATAATGGGGATTTAAACACACAACAAGAGAAGACATAAGACTATTCAACCATTTAGACCTACTATACAAGAAAACAACACAAGATCAGAACAAGGTCAACCTCACAAGGGGGAAGAGAGGAAGAAGGATGCCCAAATCAAGGTGTCCAACCATAGGAGCACCAATAAATATATATATATACAAAACTCCTCATACCTCCTAATCATTCATCCTTCTTATTCCTCCTTATGCTATAAAAATCCTTCTTGGGAGGATTTTCAAACCCAAGAGGGTTTCCTCACCAAGAATGGGGAAATGTTCAAGCCATATGAACCTTTCTCCCACCTCAAACCATATGAGGGGATGAGAAGGGACCTTCATGGCTTGACCAACAACCATGATGTTTGAGAGGGAAATCCCTCTCTCTTCCCCTACATTCTCCAAAAACCATCAATCCAAATGATGGTGGAGAGAAAACAAGAAAACCACAAGAACAAACAACAACTACATTCATCATACACTTCTCAACACATATTCCACACACATTATTTCATTGATCAAACATACATACAAGATAAGCACAACTAAGAAGAAGAAGGTTAAGAACCCTACCTCTATAATGTTTTCCAAGACTCTAAGCTTTTCCCCTTTGTCCAAGCTCCCTTCCAAGCTCCCAAAATTCTCCAAGTGCTCCCAAAAAAAATCAACCAAGAAGACCCATTCTTCCCACATGAGGAAGAATAAAAAGAGGAACCCAAAAGTTTCCTCACCAATGGGAAAGTGACAAGTGTCACGCCCTCTCCTCTCAAGAGTCAAAGATTCCAAAAACCAAATAAGTAAGAGTAAACTCACCTTTTATCCCTTTTCACCCAAAATACCAAAAACTAAAATAAAACAAACTGGAGCAACTTTTAACACTTTCACACAATCCAACCATCTTACATGGATGGTGACTAAACAGGGCTAAATGGGAGGGAAACTCCCTCCAAACCTTGGAAATAGGCCCCCCTACCTATTAGGTAGGGTCCAAGGGCCCATTTTCATGCTAAGAGAACCCCCAAACTCAAAAGGGGTCCCTAAAATTACCCAAAATAACCCAATTTCGGGTTTGGCATGCTTGGGCACATGGGTAGAGGGTGTGGGGTCCACCCAAGGTTCACATGTGGTCCCCAATCCCTTCTACTGACACACACACACTTTCCCAAAACCAACATTTAACTTAAGATAATATCATTAAACCCCTAAGCTAGTTTACTTAATAAAACACACCCTAAACCTAATTAATTTTACAAAACAATATTACATTACAATTGAGGGGTTCACCCATGGTGCCCAATTAAATACATCTATTCTAAGGCCTCAAACATTTAGCATAGTTAGGACTCAGCCCGTGGGCCGCTTGTGCACAATTGCGTAGCTACCCTGAAACCCATGCTCTCCTATACCTGTCACCTGCACACTCATTGCACACATTAACCGCATCTGTCCGATATAATAAACATCATCTATACATCACAATCTCAATCAAACTTATAATGTCTGAACATAATTTACAATTGATAGTACAATGCATACAATTATCCACAAATAAAATTGCAATGACATACACTTAGGTTAGCATGAAAATTACCATCATTAAATCCAAAACACTATATCATTAATCAAATCAACCACAAGAGACTAACATCTAACCAATAAGTCTATCATATAACCCTGTTAGTGTCATCAACATCATAAGAAATATATCAGTATACGAATCCAATCCAATTGGCGTTGTGCACCCAAAATGCCATAATGTCCATGAGGATAAAATATCATAGTAAAATGTCCAAAGTCTATCAGAGTCTCAATCAAAACATGATAAGGAATAAAGGAACCAGCAGATAACTGGAGCTATAAAAATGTGGGCACTACAATATGCGGACTATGGACGGAAGTGCATTGCATGCACAGATACATGCATTCAGATACATGGCAGATTGCTATCAAATCATCCGACAAAACAATGTAGAAGAGAACATACCCGCATGCAGTTGTTTGAACAAGGATGGTGGCGTGAACTGTGTGGAGGTAGATGCAGACTGAATTCTTGCAAAAAATGATCAATATTTCCGCAGTTGATGATGGCAATGAAGGCAATAAAGCCGAAACAGATCCATGACAGGTTTTAATGCAAATCTTGATGATTTTACATTGAATAGTGAATCGATCCAAGATCTTATGCACATATATGAACCTTCAATCTTGAAAGTAAAAATATTTTGAAACCATTTTCTTCCTCTAACGCTTCTGCTATGATTGTGCTGAGAAGAGAACAATCCTTTCCACAACACCACGCCCAACCCCATAAAGAAATGGACAAAAAATGAGACCACACGTGGATTTGGCTATTTCATGCAACGATCACGTGAGAAGAAAAAACGAGCACAAGCAGAACTGTTTACGCTGAACTGGAAGAATACAATTAGAAGAAAATTTGCACATTTCTCGAAAACTTCCTGGTCTGCATTTGAAACCTTCCACCGTTTCGAGTAAGCCCAAAAAATTGAGATCCTCAAATTGTGATCCTGGGTATAATGACTAGTCCCACAAAAAAAATGTTTTTTCATAATCTTGTAGCTGATGTCGTGGTTGGGTAACAGTGGTTCTACCTCATTGGATCATTGTCTGATGGCGCAGAGTGTAGTTCTCTTTCAGATCCATTGGAATGCAATAATCGTTACTGAAGACTCCATAATAATTCGCTCTGATAACAAATATAAACGCAGATACAATTTTACACAATAATAATACAATGTCTTTTAATCGATCTCGAACTCATTACACATATATAGGATTTCCTATTATTATGGAACCTATAATATCTCCTATTTAGTTGTGATTGTTACTCACGTAACAATATGAAACTCAAATCATATCAGTTGTTAAAACAACTCCAACCAATATATTATTGTTAAATTATTAACATTTGTATTTAATGAATACACAAATAATGTAAACATTAATATTAGTTTCCTAACATTCCCCCCTTAATGTTTACATGGTAACACTAGAACTTTCACACTTCCTTTGCAGCCTCGCCTCTGCGCGCTCATGATCTTTGCACACACTTGAACTGAAGGTAGAAGAAGGAACACATCAACTTCTTATCGACCAAGCACTGTCGGGAACACATTTGACCAATGAAGATGGGAACACACTCAGGAATTATCTACTTATCAACCAATCACTCTAGGGAACACATCTGACCTAGCAGTGTGGGAACTCAAATAGGAACACATCTGAAAAGCCTTCAATGGTTTTTAGGAGGCTAACGACAAACCTAGGTACGAACAGGAACACATCTGACTGTTCTACCTCATCAAGCCTCATGATGTTATGTTTCACTGTGTTATTTGTTCTGCACTATGTTTTTGCATTTGGGGAAATAGGAATACCCACATACTCAACTGAAAAACTGAAAATGGAACATTGGATCATGCTAATCAAGTGCCCCCCTCAATGTGAACATTTCACTTATTCAACACACAACAGGAACTCAATAAAAAAATAACACTAGACATCAAATACTGAAAGCACACTCACACCACAAAATGTGCCACCATAGCTTCGTGCGGCCCCGTCATTGGTGACTAACGAGAGGTCGCTATTTGACATCCAACCTTCGATGCCTCCATCCTCCAGTATTAATTATCTAAAAGAGAAAATCTTCATCACTTTGATTTTCTGTATAAGTAGTATTTCCTTCCTCTTCATTTTCTCCTTTGTCATCAGCAATCACGGCATTATCTTGCAATTTCCGATGAAGTAAGTCTTGTGCTCTTCTCTTGAAATTTGAAGACAAGTGACCAGATTGTTTGCAGTAATAACAGGTGATCCGCTTCATTGAATCTTTATAAGATGATCCAGGTCTGAAATAAGATTTAGATCTTCTTTTATCTTGTTTCTTACCATAGAGGGATTTTTCCTCTGGTTCCGCAAACATGATTCTCTTTTCTTCATCTAGTAAAGAACAAATAAGTTCTTCTAAACTTGGATTTATTTTACTCAAAGTAAATACCATGTTAGAATAGCGTGGAGGCATGTTATTGAGTAATATTGCTTTAGCATTGTCATCAGGCACATCTACACTTATTCCCACTAGTTGATTGCAAATAGAACGAAACTTACTAATATGTTCCACCATGTTGTCGCCTTCTGCCATCTTGATGCTGAACAATCTCTGCTTTAAAGATATTGCTGCGCTTCCAGCTTGTGATCCAAACAATTTGTTCAATGTTTCCCAAATTGTGTGAGAGGACATTTTTAAGTCTATATGATGCAAATAAGAATTTGATAGACCCAATCAAATAATTGTAGTAGCCTTTCAATCTCTGCTTGCCCATTTTGTTGCTTCATCTGCATTTGTTGGTTTCTTTTCTTTTCCATCAACAATATCCCATAAGTCTTTGTTAATTAGGAACAATTGAGTTCGTACTTGCCAGGTATGAAAATCTTTAACTTCAAATTTTTCAATGTGACTTAACTTATCCATTATGACTCTTCACAACCTTTACTTCTTCTTTTTTTTACAAAAAAAAAATAGGTGTTAGCTGAAACCGAAAATGCACCTTTTTACAAACAAATAGGCAATAATGACTATAAATTTGATTTGTAACGGACAATTACAAATCTATTAAAAAAGTAATAAATGATTACTTTTTATATAATTACAACAAATAAAAATTATTGACTTTTCATGAAAAAATAATTTCTAATAACATGGCATAACAGACACTACGGGAATATTATAAGTAATGAAATGATAAGGAACAAGAAATGAATCTGCACTGGTCTCAAAAATAAAAGTTTGAAAATAAATCTCTAGACTGCAGTTTAGGAAGAATGACGGTGCAGGTACATGGAGAGTGTATATGTGGACTATGGACGGAAGTGCGTTGCATGCACAAATACATGCATTCAGATATAGGGCAGATTGCTATCAAATCATCCGACAAAACAATGTAGAAGAGAACATACCCGCATGCAGTTGTTTGAACAAGGATGGTGGTGTGAACTGTATGGAGGTAGATGCAGATTGAATTCATGTAAAAAATGATCAATATTTCTGCAGTTGATGATGGCAATGGAGGCAATAAAGCCGAAATTGATCAATGACAGGTTTTAATGCAAATCTTGATGATTTTACATTGAATAGTGAATCAATCCAAGATCTTATGCACAGATATGAACCTTCAATCTTGAAAGCACAAATATTTTGAAACCCTTTTCTTCCTCCAATGCTTCTGTTATGGTTGTGCTAAGAAGAGAACAATCCTTTCCACAACACCACACCCAGCCCCATAAAGAAATGGGCAAAAAATGAGACCACACATGGATTTGACTATTCCATGCAACGATCACGTGAGAAGAAAAAATGAGCACAAGCACAACTGTTTACGCTGAACTGGAAGAATACAATTAGAAGAAAATTTGCACATTTCTTGAAAACTACCTGGTCTGCATTTGAAACCTCCCACCGTTTTGAAAGAGCCCAAAAAAATGAGATCCTCAAATTGTGAGCCTGGGTATAATGACTAGTCCCAAAAACAAATGTTTTTTCATAACCTTGTTGCTCATGTCGTGGTTGGGCAACATTGGTTCTACCTCATTGGCTTGTTGTCTAATGGCACAGAGTGTAGTTCTCTTTCAGATCCATTGGAATGTAATAATCGTTACTGAAGACTCCATAATAATTCGCTCTGATAACAAATATAAACGTAGATACAATTTTACACAATAATAATACAATGTCTTTTAATCGATCTCGAACTCATTACACACATATATAGGATTTCCTATTATTATGGAACCTATAATATCTCCTATTTACTTGTGATTGTTACTCACGTAACAATACAAAACTCAAATCATATGAGTTGTTAAAACAACTCCAACCAATATATTATTGTTAATATAACAATAATATAATTATTAACATTTGTATTTAATGAATACACAAATAATGTAAACATTAATATTAGTTTCCTAACATTCCCCTCCTTAATGTTTACATGGTAACATTAGAACTTTCACACTTCCTTTGCAGCCTGCCGCCTCTGCGTGCTCATGATCTTGGCACACACTCGAACTAAAGGTAGAAGAAGGAACACATCAACTTCTTATCCACCAAGCACTATCGGAACACATCGAACCAACGAAGAGGGGAACACGCTTAGGAATTATCTACTTATCAACCAGTCACTCTAGGAAACACATCTGACCTAGCAGTGTGGGAACTCAAATAGGAACACATCTGAACATCCTTCAATGGTTTTTAGGAGGCTAACCAAAAACCTAGGTACGAACAGGAACACATCTGACTGTTCTACCTCATCAAGCCTCATGATGCTGTGTTTCACTGTGTTATTTGTTCTGCACTATGTTTTTGCATTTGGGGAAATAGGAATAGCCACATACTCAGCTGAAAAACTTAAAATGGAACATTGGATCATGTTGATCATGTTCCCCCCTCAATGTGAACATTTCACTTATTCAACACACAACAGGAACTCAGAAAAAGAATCACACTAGACATCAAATACTGAAAGCACACTCACACCACAAAATGTGCCACCATAGCTTTGTGCGGCCCCGTCATTGGTGACTAACGAGAGGTCGTTATCTAACCTCCAACCTCCGATGCCTCCATCGTCCAGTATTAATTATCTAAAAGAGAAAATCTTCATCACTTTGATTTTCTGTATAAGTAGTATTTCCTTCCTCTTCATTTTCTCCTTCTTCATCAGCAGTCATGGCATTATCTTGCAATTTCCCATCAAGTAAGTCTTGTGCTCTTCTCTTGTAATTTGAAGACAAGTGACTAGATTGTCTGCAATAATAACAGGTGATCTGCTTCGTTGAATCTTTATAAGATGATCCAGGTCTGAAATAAGATTTAGATCTTCTTTTATCTTGTTTCTTACCATAGAGGGATTTTTCCTCTGGTTCCGCAAACATGATTCTCTTTTCTTCATCTAGTAAAGAACAAATAAGTTCTTCTAAACTTGGATTTATTTTACTCAAAGTAAATACCATGTTAGAATACCATGGAGGCATGCTATTGAGTAATACTACTTTAGCATCGTCATCAGGCACATCTACACTTATTCTTGCTAGTTGATTGCAAATAGAACGAAACTTACTAATATGTTCCACCATGTTGTCGCCTTCTGCCATCTTGAGGCTGAAAAATCTCTGCTTTAAAGATATTGCTGCGATTCCAGCTTGTGATCCAAACAATTTGTTCAATGTTTCCCAAATTGTGTGAGAGGACATTTTTAAGTCTATATGATGCAAATAAGAATTTGATAGACCCAATCAAATAATTGTAGTAGCCTTTCAATCTCTGCTTGCCCATTTTGTTGCTTCATCTGCATTTGTTGGTTTCTTTTCTTTTCCATCAACAATATCCCATAAGTCTTTGTTAATTAGGAACAATTGAGTTCATACTTGCCAGGTATGAAAATCTTTAACTTCAAATTTTTCAATGTGACTTAACTTATCCATTATGACTCTTCACAACCTTTTCTTCTTTTTTTTTTACAAAAAAAAAAATAGGTGTTGGCTGAAACCGAAAATGCACCTTTTTACAAACAAATAGACAATAATGACTATAAATTTGATTTGTAACGGACAATTACAAATCTATTAAAAAAGTACTAAATGATTACTTTTTATATAATTACAACAAATAAAAATTATTGACTTTTCACGGACAAATAATTTCTAATAACATGGCATAACAGAGACTACGAGAATATTATAAGTAATGAAATGGCAAGGAACAAGAAATGAATCTGCACTGGTCTCAAAAATAAAAGTTTGCCAATAAATCTACAGACTGCAGTTTAGGAAGAATGACGGTGCAGGTACATGGAGAGTGTATATGCAGACTATGGACGGAAGTGCATTGCATGCATAGATACATGCATTTAGATACAGGGTAGATTGCTATCAAATCATCCGACAAAACAATGTAGAAGAGAACATACCCGCATGCAGTTGTTTGAACAAGGATGGTGGCATGAACTGTGTGGAGGTAGATGCAGACTAAATTCATGCAAAAAATAATCAATATTTCCGCAGTTGATGATGGCAATGGAGGTAATAAAGCTGAAAATGATCCATGACAGGTTTTAATGCAAACCTTGATGATTTTACATTGAATAGTGAATCGATCCAAGATCTTATGCACATATATGAACCTTCAATCTTGAAAGCACAAATATTTTGAAACCCTTTTCTTCCTCCAACGCTTCTGCTATGGTTGTGCTGAGAAGAGAAAAATCCTTTCCACAACACCATGCCCAGCCCCATAAAGAAATGGACAAAAAATGAGACCCACACGTGGATTTGGCTATTCCATGCAACGATCACGTGAGAAGAAAAAACGAGCACAAGTAGAATTGTTTACGCTGAACTGGAAGAATACAATTAGAAGAAAATTTGCACATTTCTTGAAAACTACTTGGTCTGCATTTGAAACCTCCCACCATTTCGAGTGAACCCAAAAAAACGAGATCCTCAAATTGTGAGCCTCGGTATAATGACTAGTCCAAAAAAAAAATGTTTTTTCATAATCTTGTAGCTGATGTCGTGGTTGGGAAACAATGGTTCTACCTCATTGGCTCATTGTCTAATGGCGCAGAGTGTAGTTCTCTTTCAGATCCATTGGAATGCAATAATCATTACTGAAGACTCCATAATAGTTCACTCTGATAACAAATATAAACGCAGATACAATTTTACACAATAATAATACAATGTCTTTTAATCGATCTCGAACTCATTACACATATATAGGATTTCCTATTATTATGGAACCTATAATATCTCCTATTTAGTTTCGATTGTTACTCACGTAACAATACACAACTCAAATCATATGAGTTGTTAAAACAACTCCAACCAATATATTATTGTTAATATAACAATAATATAATTACTAACATTTGTATTTAATGAATACACAAATAATGTAAACATTAATATTAGTTTCCTAACAGTTTCTCACTTATATACATCCTAAGCAAAGCTTATAAGATCGTGTTTATTATTTCAGTTTTACCATCTGACTCAGGATGACAAGCATTACTAAAACTAAAACTACTACCCAACTCATCAAACAAGGGCCTCTAGAAGGAAGAAGTAAATCTAGGGTCTCTATCAATTACTAAATCTTTAGGAAGAACATGCAAATGAAAATTTTCTTTAGAAAACAAATGAGCTATATCATAAGCGGAGGTTTTGATTTTAGTTGGTATAAAATGAGCCATTTTTTTCAATATGTCAACCACCACAATAATAACATCATTTCCATTCTTAGTCTTAGGTAAACCTGTAATAAAATCCATACTAGTTTACTCCCATTTCCAATCAGGATTAGACAAAGGTTACAATTACCCATGTTTACTACATTGTTCAGTTTTAACATTTTTACAAGTCAGACATTGTTGCACATACTTCCTAACATCTTGTTTCATCTTAGGCCAAAAATATATTTTTTACTAACAGGTAATTCTTTTGAAAACCAGGATGTCTAGCTATGGGAATTTCATGAGAATATCTCAAAATTTATTGTCTTAAATTAGGGAGACTCGGAATACACAATCTACCTTTATATAATAACGATCCATTCACACCAAGCAAATAAGAAATAAGCCTATCTTTTAAATGCACATTTGAAGTTGTATTTTACAAACCAAAATACAATTCAACAAAATAGTTATCAATAGACAATACATATTGTATTTCTTTTTCAAATTTACTTCTTTCTAATGATAAAGCATTTGTAAACATCCTTTTCCTAATTAAAGCATTTGCAACCAAATTTTATTTACCACGAACATAATGTATTTCAAAACCATATTGACTTAGTAATTCTACCCATCTTCTTTGTCTCATATTTAACAAAGGATGAGTAAAAATATATTGCAGACCTCTATGATTTGTTTTCAAAACAAATTTATGACCTAACAAATAGTGTCTCCAATTTTTCAAATCATGAATTATCCCTAACAGTTTTAAATCATGAGTGGGATAATTCTTTTCAACATGCAACAATTTTCTAGACCCAAAACATACAACTCTACCATATTTTATTAGTACACAACCAATACCAGAACCACAAGCACCAGTAGGAACAATAAAAGGATTATAAAAATCAGGAATACATAATATATGTGCACATGTTAAGGTTTCTTTCAACTTATTAAAATCGGCTTCACATTCCTTAGACTAGTGATATGAGTTCTTTTTCTTTGTTAAGTCTATGGAGGACTAGCTATTTTAGAATAGTTCTTAATAAATATTCTATAAAAAACTAGATAAACCAAGAAAACTCCTATTTTCTTGTACATTTTTGGGTGTATCCCAATCTTGCACTGATTTTATCTTAGAAGGATCTGGTACAATTCATTTTTCAAAGATAATATGGCCTAGGTAAAAGACTTTAGTTTTAAAGAACTCACATTTACTTAGTTTACCATATAACTGATGTTTTCTTAAAGTTTCAAGTACTAGCCTAACAAGTTTTTCATGTTCTTCTTCATTTTTAGAATAGATCAAGATATAATCTAGAAATATAATCACAAATACATCTATAAAAGGTCTGAAAACACCATGCATCAAAGTCATGAAAGTAGCTGGAGCATTTTTTATTCCAAAAGGCATAACCACAAACTCATAATGACCATATCTAGTTCTAAAAGCAGTATTTGCAGTATCAACATCCTTAAATCTAATCTGATGGTGTGGTGTACCTAGAATGTAAACTAGTCTTAGAAACACATCTAGCACCATTCAATTGATCTAGCAAGTCATCAATTCTAAGCAAAGGATATTTTTTCTTAATAGTTAGTTTACTTAATTATCTATAATCAATACATAACCTCATAGTACCATCTTTCTTTTTAACAAATAGCACTGATGCACCCCAGGGAGAAACACTCAGTCTAATTTTTCCTTGCTTTAATAATTCAGTCAATTGTATCTTAAGCTGAACTAATTCGTATATAGACTGTCTATAATGTGTTTTTGACACTGGTTCAGGCCCAGGAATAATATCAATAACATGTTCTACAAATCTTCTAGGTGGTAATTCTTCAATGTCAGAAGGAAAAACATCCATAAATTACTAGACTACTGGATGAACATCTATATCTACTTTAATTCTATCATTTTGTGTAATTACATCACAAAAAACTTTACATTTTTCTTTAAGACTTATTTTAAGTTGAACAACAGAAATAGTTTTCAAAGTAAGTTGTCTTTTTATTCCTTGCAAAATATGAGTATTTGCATATTGGTCTTGATTACAAACTTTTTTATTTTCACAGTTAATGAGAGAATGGTTATTTTCTAACCAGGTCATTCTTAAAATAACATCATATTGACCTAAGTTAAGTACATGAAAATATTCACTAGATACAATATTATCAATTTGAAAATCTAAATCTTCAACTAAAGCTCTTGTTTGCCTGATTATCCTTCCATCAACCAATTCTATAGCTACTAGTTCAATTTTTCTGGAAAAGAAATTCAATTTGTCAACTAAGGAGATATAAAATTATGACTATACCCGAATCAATCAAGAAAACAAGGGTTGTATTTTTAATAAACCCTTTTACTTCAATCAGAGATACTTGTTTATGGACTGTACCTATACCAACAACACCATAAACTTTCATATTTTGATTCTCTTATTTTGGTTTATCATCAACTTTCTGATCTTTATTTTTATCCCAAATTTTATTTTTCTTAGGAAAACCCCTAGCATAGTGGTTATCTCCACAATTCCAACATTTAATTTCCTCTAGTTTAGTTTTGACATACTCTTGTTTCTTTTGTTGATTTCTAATCTGAATATTTTTGCACTTGACAGTTTCACTAAATGGTCTTTTTATGTCCTTAAAGTGAACATTAGAATTATTTTTCTTATAGTCTTCCTTCTTGTTATGCACAATATCCTTATATTTTTCAAATTGTTCTACAATTTGAGCAACCTCATCTACTGAAGTCAGTTTTCCGCACCAAACACTAGCTTTATATTCATCCTTTAGACCATTGATGAATCTAGCAAATTGGTCTGTCCTAGAAATAAAAGGCACAAATCTGTTTAAGTTTTCAAAGGCTTGGTTATACTCATTTATAATTTTAAGACATTGCTTTAGATCAAAGAATTCATTTTGCTTTTGTTGCAAGAAATATTCAGACAAATATTTATTTTTAAACAACTTCTTAAATTTTCTCCAGGAGACTTTATGGGATTTAAGTTTCACATACCTTAATGTGTCTTCCCACCAGTTAAGGGAAACATTTTTCAACTGATATGAAGCTATTTTAGTTCTTCTTAGCTTATTAGTCTTTTGTAATTCAAAATATCTTTCGAAGCTTGATATCCAAGTTTCAGCTTGTTCCCTTATTCCTACTTCTTCGACATATTTAGGCAATTTAATTTTCTTAGCAAAGTTATGTCTGTCTTTAGAATTCTTACTTGAACTAGCTTGATTACTATCAGATGAATTAGAAGAACTAGAAGAATCAAAAGATTCATTTAATTTATGATGAACCGAATCATCATCATATGAAGATTTCTTTATTTTTCTTAATTTCTTTTCATACTTATTACATTTATTTTCTAATTTAGTGTTTTTATATGATTGGCTAGAATTATCATCTTTATCAGTCATAGCTTTTGCAAATTGACTTTTTAATGTTTTTAATTGCTCAAAAAGATAATTTACTTCCCTGCCCAATTGCTGGTTTTTTCGCTCTAATTCATTATAATCCATGCCATTCTGTGAGTCTAATCCATTCAAATTTGTTTTGTCTGCTATTTTGTATATATATACAATTTGAACTTTGTGTGAAATCACCATAATTTATTACTTTACAAGATTTATTTTTACTTTCATTTCCTTCCTTCAACAACATAATGTCTTGTAATGAGGATAATTAGCTCTGATACCAAATGAAATGCAAATTTTTCCATCAACTAAATTCTACTAATTCTTGGCAAAATCTCAATTAGCAGAAGAATAATATGTTTTATACATTCTTAATGCTATTCAATTGAGCAAGCTAGATCGGTTACAATCATAGTTTATTAATATTTATACAACAATATATAAACCTAAGATGAATTTTCAAATATGTGCAGTGAAAAACATAACCGCACAACAAAGAATAATATGCAGAAGGAAGACAATACCTGCATAACAAAGAAAAATCCCACATAAAGAAGAAAAACATCCACGAAACAAAGACAATAGAGTAAAAGTCACAAGACACTAAAGAAAACCACGTAAGGAGGAAGAAAAATAATGAAATAAACCAAAGACTAAATAAATTCAGGTCCAAACGGTTTGCGAAGACAAAATACAAAGACAAGAGTCAATAATTCATTGATAATGGTTACAAAAGTCTGACACTGTTAAATAAGCCATGTGGAACCTTTTCACTACTTCACATTTCATAGAAATCAATAAATGCTTATCAAGGGTCTGCCACTATGAAGTCTGTATATACGTGGCTCTTTACTATATTTTCCCACTTGACAGTGTAGGATAACTAACAAAAGAACAATTAATAACATGAAAGATTGTTTAAGAATCCGTATACAAGTGTAGCTTAATCGATGGTTCACTTTTCGCATACTGACAAGATTCTTACTGAGAAAACAATATGCAAAGAAAAACATAGACAAATTCTATTGGCTCGCATTCTAACAACCTGACAAGAGACTAACGCCATGAAATCGGTGGCTAAATCTCATTGGTTCGGGTTTTGCATTTGTCAGAAGAAAAATTACTAAAGTCTTGATTTGTGAAGAATGCGGAGTGCTATCATTGATTCACACTTCGCAATGCTCAGAAAACACTAACAAAGGTCTACCATTGCGAAGTTAAATGGCCTCATCTCACTGGAAAAAACCTTCACAATAGTCAATAAGTCTGACAAGACAATAACACATGAAATTCTCTGATTGGCTAAAGATTCACAAAGGAATAAAATAATCTAGAAAACTCTAACAACAACGAATGACACATGGAATGTTTTAATTCACTCAATGTTCACAATTTTTTATATTGCATTGTTTCGGGGTGGATTTAGAACATATAATTAACTATAGTTAAGGGGAATTCTGGGTCCAAGACATAAAAAATATAGTAATATGACTGTGGACAGAAACACAACAAACACAACTATAAAATACAGAAGATAAATAATTTAGCTTGAAAATGCCATTAAAAATTGAAAGATTACGTTAAACATGATCAATAACATTAATACAGTCTTGTTTCATATCAATTTAAATAGGATTTTCATTAAAATAGACACATATATCTAAAATCACGTATTTTATTGACTTACTTATATAATTCATCATTATTATTAATACAAGTATATATTTTTATAAATATGCATAACCACCTATGTAGAATTCATTTTCTTTCATGTTTTTAACAACATAAATAAAAGAATTAATCTTCATTTTATAATTTTTTGATGTTTACACAGCTTTTACAGAAACTTATAAAGCTTTCAAAGAGAGACTACTTATCTGAGACAAATCACAAGAATTCTTGTACCAAATTCCAATCAAACTCAGGCAACAGACACCAGACTATGGCCACACTATGAGAGGAATGTGTTATACACCCCGTGTATGTTCACCTTGCCCTGGACATGACCATCTAAGGTTGTACTTTGTACCCCTTGTTAGGACACCGTTGGTGCCCCTCTCTTTGCCCACCACCTGCCTGTACTTAGTCATCCTTGGAATTTACTTCCAAAGACTCAATTCATAAGATTCTTCAAACTCTTTTTCAATATTCTTCCTTAGAATCAAAATTATAATTTCTTGTCTCAGAATCAAAACGATGGAAATAATAATGTCCATCCTTTCAGTTTGATATGCCTTTTATAGTTTTTCATTGGAAATTATGAACCATCACAATGGTTTCACACCCTTTCATAAATAAATTAAGCATATTTAGTTTATTTCTCAAGATATTCATTACATTAATAGCTTTTTACAGTATCTTTGTTATATTTAATGTTTAAGCCAAACTCATCTTTAACAATTTAACAAGTCTTCATTGTTTATAATGATTCAGGCAAGATCATTATCTCTATAAATCCCTACCACTTTACACATCCACACTTCTCAACGAATCCACTATCAATGTCAACATAGAAAAAGCACATGATCCACTTATAGTATTGGTGGGAAAAGCTTTGGACTCTCATGAGCTCCAAAAATTTACTACCTTCTTATAAAATCATAGTTAAGCCTTTGTATGGTCCTACAATGACATGTCGAGTATTGACCCTAACATCATTATTCACAATATTGTCACCATCCCATATGTTAAACCCATGAAGAAAAATATTTACAAAATGCATCCTCACGTAGCATTACTAGTCAAAGAAGACCTTGAACATATTCTCTCACCCAATGTAACACCCTTGTTATGATAAACCAAATTAAGGCATTTTTTTAAAGCGTAACCTTAATATAAAATCAATACTACTAATGTTTAACATTATTATTTAGCTTACTGCAAAATAATTCGGCATAATTAAAATATTCGTGATCTATCTAACAACATATAATAACCGTGTACAACTGTAAGGGTATATCCAAATATCCATGATCTCCCTTAAGTCACTATAACTGAGTGTGCACACTTTTGTATACTTGGTTTAACCTTTTATAGATTATGAGAACTATGTGTATCTCCTAAGTGCCTACCTGGAAGACATTCATGTAACTTCAATTTAATACCTGAAACTGTTTATTTAGGGGATTAGTGATCAAACAATGTAGTCAACTAATATATTTCTTTGGCCAAAGTTTCAAGCATTGATTTGCAAGCTTAGTTCGGAGACTGCATACTAGCCTACGAAACTTGTTTTCTAGTCACCAATCAACCATATCAATACAATTATCTAGATTCTTTGTTGTTTAAGAAGGTGAACTAGCTAAGAAGAGGGAGAGTCCATTACTAGCTCATTTCCCTATATGTAAAGAATCTCATCCGTACCACCTTAGGATTTCTAAGGGAAACATAGGGACCATTTAATGATTACCCATCATTACGTCCTTACTACCCTTCATGTATCCATCCTAAGTTGGCACTACGCTAATATTTAAGTGAAATGGAGTAGGAAAATTATGTCGTACACTCCTTATACTTAGGTTACCTTAGTTGAGTAATGTAACTAATTCATCCTTAGCAAGTCATTTTAAAAGTATTATATCACAATACTTAATAGGTTTCCATAAAATGGTCATAGTAACTCAACAAGTTAATAACTAATATTAGTTCCTCTTGTCATACTTTTAACAACTTAGTAATTTTCGTTAGGTGTAGATTAATTATTCATTTTTCATACCAAGTCATTTAAATACATTTACTCATCATGATTAGTCCATAAGTACATAAACATATTTATTGTGTTTCCTATGTTATCATTTTTGTTTATCTGTCGATATTCATTTTGGTTTGATTATTCTATTTGAATTAATAAAATAAAAAATAATCACATAACTTAAGAAATTATAAACCTAATAAATAAATCAGCTTTATAAGTAAAATATCTACATTTCAGTTCAAATAAGATAAGTCATAAGACCAAATTTCAAATAAGGGACAAATATCCTAATCTTCGTTAATAATGATTTACAATAGTCAACAAGAATAATACATTTGGCCATAATGCCCTTTTTAAGATGTGATGCATTTCAATCACATATCAAATTGATTACTAATAATCCTTTTATATTTATTTTCCAATAAACTCAAGACGTAAAAACAATAACATAATCTAATCCAAGCAGTTACTTGAAGAATGTCATCATTTCCTGAAAAATATAGGAGAGGGAGATAGATATGGACCATTTCATATGAACTGGCATGAGTCTGCATATCATTATTTTATGTTGTAATTATAATGAAATAACAAAATAAGAGTTCAACTAAGAACTATTCTTAATCAATGAGTTATAATAACAAATTCCATAGTTTATATTATGAAATCTACCTTATAAACATATCTTAATGAAACTTCTTAATTATATAAAAATTTATGCCCATTGTTACTGTATACAACTAGCCTACTATGACTTAGACAATAATAGGTCATTTACTATATCACAAACATTAATTAAAGATGTAATAACTCGCAATTTTCCCCCAACTTTCCCACTATTAATAACAACTAGAAAGTTCATAATGCAAGCGGTCAATAACGATAACGATCTATCTAACTCATATTTCAGTAGAGTTAAACCTAATAAGGTTGCAACAATCGATCATAGCCCAATTAGAACCTAAATCAACTAAAAATGGATGAAGTGCTTTTATTTTAGAAACCCTTTTTGAGTTGGCTACACATATATATTATCATTGTTTACAATATCATCTACAATTCCTTGCAAGGACTCGTTTAATCATAACAAAAGTTAACCAAAATGTATAGTCCCAAGAAGGGAGAGAGAGTTCATCAATAATAAACAAATAATCAACAATTATACTACACATATCATAAATAAATAATAGAATAAGACATAATACTTTATTCCCTTTCTAAGAATTCCCCTAACTAACTCAAAACATTCATGCTTAGCTATCACAGAATCAACCCATTTTTCATATATATCAACAAAAGTAACCCAAAAACTATCCCAAAGTGAAATCATATACATACATAATGAAAATTTTGTTTCCTTCACTATTGTTAACAATCAATGGAATTGAACGTTGTTCCTAAAAATATCATATTCAAAATTGAAAGAAGCACTCAACTAAAATGTATGTTCAATTTATGTTTTCCCTAACCTTCCTCTTTTCAAGTTTACAATCGCCCAACAAAATATTGCTAGATTAGGACCATTCACACTATTAGCTATGGACCTTTTATACTTCCAGACCCCGATTATTCATACTTCTCACTCTGTATCATTTGTTTCTCATACAATTATCTTTCTCATTCATTCTATATTTAACCTAAATGAAAATGGACATCTTCCCATTCTGAAACGACGCTTAATTGTTCCCAAATAGAAAAAAAAATTACATCAATAATCCCATAACTCCCAGCAATTATTTTCCCAAGTCTAAAACCCACACAAAACATATTGAATTAACTCTAATACATCCATGAGGGAGAGGATTCCATGAAACAAAAAACAATCCCTACTTTTATAAAATTAGATTTCGTCAAAACCAAACCTAGTTTTTAAACAATAACCCAAAATACATTTAATCCCCGCACTAAGTTATCCATAGGGATCTAGAAAAACACACCACTTCATCAGTTCCATCTGCACTAAGAAGGAGAATTGAAGAAAATGAGGTAAACAGAGGTTCTAGACATAACAGCTGCTCTGTGCAGAGCGGCGGTGGTCCTGAAACCACCGGTCTACTCAAGGCGGCAATCCTAACAATTCTGAACAAAAAAATGAAGCATGAATGGATGCGAATTTGAAGCGCCCGACTGTGTCTCTTCCCTCCCTGACCTTTCCCATTATCCAGTGCACTAGAGGACATGGGAAAAGGCTATAAATACAAGGAGGAGCAAGATACTTGGGCATTTGAAGATCCAGAGAGATCAAGAAGCAAAGTATTTAAATATATGAGAGCAAGTGAGAAAGATCTTCAATGTTGGAGTGGAATTGTAGGAGCAAGGTGTAGAAACAAAGCAAGCAAGCATAGGAAGAGAGAGGTTTACATTGTTATCTCCATTTTCTACTTCTTGTAATCTGTAATTGTCTATAATTGATCAATAAAAGTGGGAAGAAAGAGCGTTTTCCCCTTCCCGACTAGTTTTCCTCCATTGGGGGTTTCCAGGATAAAATTATTGGTGTTTGGAATTTGAATTCTTTTCTATTCTCTACAATTTCCTTTGTATAACACTAGATAATCAGTCACTAAAGCCCTAATTGTAAATCAATCTGTCATTTTCCAAATTTGAAAGTAGAACAACATAATTGTGTGATTTCGTAGAGTTCCAAAGTAGAAGTTTACAGATCACTAAGCAGGGGTTTACTTCCACCATTTATTCATAACAACAAGAAAGAATGATAACAACAATGCTCTAAGGAGTTATAAAAACAATCAAGTTTGTTTTTTATTTCACACTAACTCCTTATTTAATTTTCTAGATCTCCCATAATAATTCAAAACCAAAATGTATTTAGTTACATCATTAAAATAACAACAATGAATAAGAGTATACAAAAAACCCATGCCTACGTATTTTGCCTCCAAATATCTTTGCACTTTTCCTAGTTAAAAAATTCAAAACACTACGTTTTCCATTAAATCTTTCAAAATCATATTTAAACAGTAAAAAAACCATAATATATGGAGATAAAAATAGTGAAATGTCCATATAACACTCACCAAAAAAAAATTCTCCTAAAAAATCTATGCACAACCCTCAAACAAAGCTCCAAAAACAACCAAATGAAAATGAAACAATGAGATTACTTGCATGACCTAGCTTCTCAAGGAAGCTAACGTTTCCCAATGCATCCCTATTGTCTACATTAAATTCACACCAAACCTCTTTAAATGTCATGCCACTTCATGGCTTATTAGCATCAAAAAATTGTTCAAACCAAAAAATTATTTAACATCCGCTACAAATATGCCATACAACTTAGGTTTTAACCTAAGTTCTATAATATTTCAAAACCACATAACCCGCATGGTTGGGTGGGTCGAATGTCCACCTCACACAATTTCATTAATCAATTAACAATCCAATGTATAACCAAACTAAACTCCATAAATACATAGCATTAGTGATCTCATGATCGATAATATGCTAACAATGACAAAACATACACACACACACACACATATGTATATACATACACACACACACACATTATATGTATATGTATGTATATGTAT
Organism: Taxus chinensis; assembly: GCA_019776745.2. Classification (NCBI taxonomy): domain Eukaryota; kingdom Viridiplantae; phylum Streptophyta; class Pinopsida; order Cupressales; family Taxaceae; genus Taxus; species Taxus chinensis. The sequence goes on along the minus strand of CM034154.1, from coordinate 624,611,051 downwards.
ATGTATATACATATACATACATATATATGTATATACATATACATACATATATATGTATATACATATATATGTAATATGTATATATACATATGTGTGTGTATAAAAATTCATTAAATCGTCATCAAATGTAGACACCCTAATTTGACATATGTCCTAAATCAATTAATTTCCCTTCCTCAGTTTCCACAAAAATAGACTTCGAATTAATCAAATCTAATTTGATTAATTATCCATTTCAAAATCAATAAAAATAACCCCATCCTCACCACATGTCATTATTCTTCATGTTTTTCTACTATTGATATAAAAATTTAAATTCAAATTCTCACCCACCCTTCGTGGTCCCCACTCACCTAAAATACTCCACTTATGAATTAAAAATATAATTCAAATCCTCACCCATTATACATGGCCCCCACTCACCTAATCTTGCCCACATTTTCAAACCACTCACCTAATCTTGCCCACATTTTCAAACCACTCACTTAATCTTAAATGAGCCCCTTGCTCATTTTGTGGCTAACTCCCTTCATTCTTCCCTCTCTTGTGCCTCAGTCATAATTTTTTGCTTTTTAGGCACTCAAGACCTTCTGGAAATGGCACCATTGGATAGAGATTTTTCTCAGCTTTCCAGAAAGGTAAAGTTTTCCTCCTAACTCCATGTATTTTTGAAGTTATGGCTCGGCGGAGTTTTTGTGGGAAATTTTCCCCTAGAAAAGCCCGAGCCAATAAGATGAGGCCACGTGTCCTCGGAGGAGGGGGGAGGAGGAGGTAAACTTGGAAATTTTACCAAATGTTTGGCAAGGTTTCAGAAGGAATTTTCAGGCCCGATGGCCCGCCATCCAATGGGAGCTCGCCACGTGTCCAAGGGGAAGGAATTAGGAAAATTTCCTAAGGGTTGACACAAACAAAATTTTTGACGCCAGGCCCGCATCCAATCACATTGTGCCATGTGTCCTTAGGCCAAAGGAGTGGCGGAGGGTGGAGATAAAATTGAAAATTTGGCGAAGTGTTTTGGTGAGAGGAAAGGAGAAATTTTGGCCCATCAGGCCCGCGAGCGAATAAGATGATGCCACGTGTCTCAAGGGGCGTCGGAGCTTCGGCCGCCGGGGAGAAATTGGGAATTTTTCCCAAAGGTTAGCGCAAAGAGAAATGTTTTCCCCCAAGGCCCACGTCCAATGGGAGCTCACCACGTGTCCCAAGACTGGCGGAACGTGGGGAAAAGTTGGGAATTTTTCCCAAAGCAAAGGTCGAAAGGAAATATTGAAAGGGAGAGCCCACCCCCAAAACCAGGGGCGTGAAAGCCAATCAAATCAAAAGAAAAGTCCGCCACGTGTCCATGTGTCCACGTGGTGAAAAAACACAAGGCAAGCCCGTAGGGAAAAATGGCAAAGGCCTGCATCCAATAAGGGACTCCCACATGTCTAGCTCAAGGAAAATGGTCCAGAGTCAAAAGAAGAATTTGAAAGATAGAGGCCCGCAACAAATCATATCACGCCACGTGTCCTCAGGTCATCCAGCCCGGCGGAGAATTTTTGGAAAATTTTCCAATGGCCAAAACAGATGGAAAATGAAGCGCAGAAGGCCCACGTCCAATCAGAATCATGCCACATGGCACCAGGAGTGGTGGAGCATGGAGATTTTTGGGAAAATTTCCCAAATGCAAAAAGTGGGAAAATTTCAAATTTTCGGCCCGCCATCCCGTTTTGGCCCTGTTTTGCCCTAAATTTTCAAACGAGCATAACTTTCGATCCAGAGCTCAGTTTTTCACGTTCTTTATATCAACGGAAAGCTGGTGAAATTATCTACATGATTCCAGGCTCAATTTTGTATTTTGATGGAGTTTGGAGAGATAAAATTGGAAAACACCTCTGGCACGTGGAAATCAACAGAAATGACGTTTCAACCACCATTTTTAATGAAGAATGGCTCGCATTCTCTCCCAGCATGGTGAAAAATGTCAGGGAATGGACCTTTAAGGATGCCCATGTTGTTTTATTACATTTTTGGTCAGTGGTTGAAGCTCCTCTCATGTTTTCCCACATTTCTCTCTCCTGGGCTCATTTTTTGCATTGTAAAAGCCAGATTTGGCTCATTTTTGAAAAGAAGGACATTTTTTATGTATTGCAGGCTCCCTCTTCCACCCTAAAAAGTGATTTTGTGGAATACCAGACCTCTTTCAAGGCTGCAACACATTTTCTACCTTTCTGTTGATGTAATGCATGTATTTTGATATTGGAAAATGACAATGCAAGCTCTGTGAATGAGTTTCAGTCCTCTTCTTGTGTTGTTTGATTTACCCATGATCTTTCATTACATTTTATCAGTTTGTGTATGATGTTTTGTTGCATTTCTATAATTGTGTCAATCTTTAGAAGTAAAAATGCTCACCACTCCTTTGGTGCATCACCTTATTAGCATTAGTTTCAGTTTTTTTTGCATTCTCTATCTCTGTCCCCTTGGAATTTAGAGTAGGATTTTGAGTTTAAAACCTCTGCAACTTGCAAGTAATACACCTGATCAGAGGAGTTGAGGAACCAGCCTCTAACCTGGAGATTCTTTTCCCATTTTTACAAGTCCCACACTTGGGGAAAAGATTCAATGTTGTGCAATCACACTGGATGTCCAAAATGTCAAACTAGAAATCTGATCAACATCCAGGGGTGCTGCTGATTTGCACTAACAGTTTTGGCACACCCGGTGGGACCTTAGAGGTCTTCATCTTCATTGCAACAAAATTGATGTGCATTTGTTGCAAGTTTCTTGCTTAAAAGAGCCCTAAATTACACATCTGGCGACTCCAAGGAAGAAGAATCAGCTGGTTTTAGCAGTGCAGACCTGAAAACTCATGAGAAGAATCACCACAAGGTCAAGAGTTGGAGAAGAAGAGGTGTTGTTTGAGTATCTGCAATTATCTCCAAGAAGAAGGCAAAGAGGGAGGAGAATTCAAAGGTCTCCATCTCCACCAAACAGAACTCTATCAACTCCTCCACCTGGTAGACCTTTCATTCAATCAACAAGGGTTCTAAGGCCAATCAGAATGGCACAACACAACCCCTATGTCAATTTCACTGGTAGCAGCCCACTTGCTCTCAATGCACAAAATCCAATCCCAGTTGCAGCATTGAAGAACATTCCATACTTTACTGGAGAGAATCAGACCACTCCTGGTGATCATGTCAAGGATATTGCTAATATTTGTGCAATCCATGAGATTAATGAGATGCAAGTTGCTGTCAAACTACTGGCATCTTCATTCAAAGGGAAAGCTTTGCAATGGTTCAGGAGTCTTGCCTCAGGTTCTATCCAAAATTGGAACCAGCTATGTATAGCCCTCCATGAGCAGTTTGGAGAAAAGGGAGATAACTTGTCCCTTTTGGAACAATTGACAACCATCAAGAGAGCTCCCAATGAGCAGCTGACTGACTTCAACTTCAGGTTTCAAATGACTTGGGAGAGAATTCCAGTGGCAGTAAGGCCAACAGCAGAAGGTGCTTTTCTATATTACCTTAAAGCTCTAAATTATGATATTTCTATGTTAATTCAATCCATGGGGGCACAACTATCCCTGTTGCTTATAGCATTGCCATTAGAGCTGAAAATTGTTTGATTCAAGCTGGCAAGCTAGCTCCTAGGCCTCCAATGCCATTGTATCCAAGTTTAGAGAACCCAAGTACTAGTCAAGTGCCTATTTTAGCTCCTATTCCCACTCCTAGAAATCAGAATTCAAGTGAAGCTTCTACTTCATCTTCTAGTGCCTCAAATGAACTTCAAGAAGTCATGAAGCAATTGCAAAATTTAGGTAATGAGCTGGTTACACTCAAGAGGCAGCAAGCCCAAGGTTTTAGACCTTCTTTCCAGCCTCAAGCTCAGCCTAACAGGCAGCCATACCAGCCTCAAAGACCACCCAATCTAGTTGCAAATCAAAATCAAGCAAGACCTCCTGCCAACAGACCATTTCAGCCCTATAATCCCAATGCTACATCTGCCTCTAAAGCAATAGTGCCAGTGCAAAACAACATAGCTCAAGAGTATGATTGGTGTTTCCCATGCAATGAACCTCACAACCAGTCTATGTGTTTCAACGGTGCCTTAAATCAAGCATTAATGGTGACAACTACTGGTGTGGAGGGTGAAGGGAGTCAAGGAAATAACCAACAACAAGAAACATTCCAGCAACAATCAGCTCCAAATGATACCACACTTGTAAACTGGCAGGCAGAAGATTTTTGTGGCATGAATCAAACAATCTCCCAAAGTGTTGCAGCCAACACAAGGTCAAAAAGGAGAAATTTGGGTGAAGAACAGCCATTGGCTCCAAGTAATTCACAACCTTCTACCACTCCACAAATTATTGGCAAACAAAATGCAGTTCCAAACACGCAAGGACTGCCTAAAACAGCTCCTAGGCCAACTCAGATGCCAGTTGTTGCTGCCCATGTGCAAGGAATGAATGTGCAGGCCAAGGGATAGTAGAGAGATGCTTCATCTCCATTCAACATCATTGATCAGATGAAGAAGACAAATGTAAACATATCAATGTGGGAATCACTATCCATCCCAGGCCAAAGAGATTTGCTACAAGCTGCCATGAAGGACTGGTCAACTTCAAATCAGCAGGTCCAAATGCAAGAGAAGGTACTCACAAATGCTGCCCAGCCTGAGAGGAATCATGGAGGACAACAAGGTAAAATGTTGAAGCCCCCTCCATTCTATGTTTCATTGATCATTGGAAACCATTTAGTACACAACTGCATGATTGATTCCAGGGCAAGTAGTTCAGTAATGCCCAAGAAAATAGCTGATCAGTTGGGGCTTCAATATGAAGTCATATCCAAAGGGGTAGTGCAATTGGATGGGACAGCAGTAACAACAGTTGGAGTGATCAAAAACTTGAGTCTTACTTTGCATGCATGCCCCAACGTTGTTGTTTTGCAAGATGTCTCAGTAATAGACCTTCCACCACTCTTTGCCCTATGTCTGTCAAGGGATTTCACAGCCAAGATTGGAGGGTACTTATCTACTGATTGGTCACACATGTTGTTCAGAACAAGATATGGAACCAAGGCCACAATCAGATCTGAACCTATTGCAAACTTTCACATTGAGCCTCACACTCCAAGCCAAATCAATACCAATTGTTCAGCGTTTGATCAAGAAGATTATCCAAGCACTGATGAAGCTGACACCAAGGTTGGAAGCATCCCAGATCTGACTCTTGATGAATGGGCAAGCAAGGTGCATGCTTTTGATCCTTATCAAGAAATAGAAGAATCTGAGCTAGGAGTCTATTGCATGCATGAAGAAAATCAGCCTATTCCTAGCATCACCAAGCCAAACCACAAGGATGACAATGAGGTATGGCAGTTGTTTTTTGATGGATCAAGGAGTAGACAAGGTGCAGGAGGGGGAGCTATGCTTGTTTCACCTCAAGGAGTTAAGTATTATTCAGCTTTTAGATTTCAGTTTGCATGTTCTAATAACACTGCTGAATATGAAGCTTTGATACAAGGATTGCATTGGTCAATCAAAAGAAGGAATAAAGAACTTGCAAGTCTTTGGTGACAGTGAGTTGATTGTCAACCAAGTTAAGGGGCAGCATGCTGCCAAGAATGATCTGCTCAAGTGCTACAAAAATAGGGTGTGGGACCTCATTGAAGATTTTGAGGGCTTTGGCATCAAATCCATTCCTAGAAAAGAGAACCAAGCTGCTGACAGGCTTGCAGCAGTTGGAGCAGCCTTTGATGTTGTTGAAAGCATCCAAAAAGACAAGGTACAGCCAAACATCCATGTGATTGTAAGGCCTTCGGTGCCAGACAACAATGTAAGTTGGCAAGTGTTTGAAAATGATCAACAAATCATCCATTTCTTACAAGAAGAGGCTGAGTTCTCAGCTAAAAATCAAGAAAAGTTGGAACAGCAGTATGGTGACCAAGTGGTACAGCTGAGAACCAACAAACTACCAAAGGGACTTATTACTTTGGAGTCCATTTTCAATCCTAATGATCAGTTTAGGAAGGAGAAAGCAAACATCCAAGTCAAGGGAGAAGATTCAGTGTCCATCTTGGTGGAAGAAGGAAAATCACTCCAAGTTGGTAAAGTGACAACTGAGCAAGAAAGGTATGAGTTCATACAACTTTGTCAAGAATTCCCTGATGTGTTTGCTTGGAGCTATGAAGATTTGAAAGGTTTCAATCCTGAGTTAGCTCAACACACCATTGAATTGGATCCAAGTACTAAACCCATCAGGTAAAAACAAAGGCCAGTCAATCCACACATGGAGCCTCTCATGAGAAAAGAATTGAATAAGTTGATAGAGTCAAGTATCATATTCCCTATCAAGCATTCTAGTTGGGTGGCCAACTTGGTTCCAGTTAGAAAGAAGAGTGGAGAAATCAGATTGTGTGTTGACTTCAGAGATCTGAATAGAGCATCTCTCAAGGATCATTACCCACTTCCTTCTATGGAGCAGATTTTGCAAGTTGTTGCCGGCTCTGAGAGGTTTTCATTACTTGATGGCTATTCAGGGTACAATCAGATTATGGTGAAAGAAGAGGATCAGTTCAAGACAACCTTTACAACCAAATGGGGAACTTATGCATACAGGAAAATGCCATTTGGGTTGTCCAACGCTGGAGCTACTTTCCAAAGGGCAATGGACATGGCATTCAAGGATTTGATTAACAACATGGTGCTGATATATCTTGATGATATCACTGTTTTTTCAAAAAATGCAGCAGACCATCTCTTTCATTTGAGACAAGTGTTCCAAAGGTGCAGAAGATTTGGAGTATCCTTGAATCCTAAAAAGTGTATTTTTCTAGCCCATGAAGGAAAGCTCCTTGGCCACATTGTCTCCAAAGAAGGATTAGCAATTGATCCAGAAAGAGTTGAAGCCATAAGAGCACTACCATTGCCAAGCCACAAGAAGGCCCTTCAAAGTTTCTTGGGAAGAATAAATTTTGTTCGGAGGTTTGTCCCAAATTTTGCAGCCCTAGTCAAGCCTATCACCAAGATGTTAAAGAAAAGCATAGCTTTCAAATGGACAGCAGAAGGCAAGGAAAGTTTTGGAGCAATCAAAGAAGCCATCTCTCAAGCCCCAACTCTCATTAACCCAGATTTCTCCAAGGATTTCATCCTCTATGCATTTGGGGGTGATGATACTATTTCTGCAATTTTGGTACAGCAGAACAAAGACAATGATGAGCAGCCAATTGCTTTCTTCAGCCAAAGCCTGGAGGACTATGAGGTGAGGTATTCTTTCATTGAGAAGCATGTTCTTGCAGTAATCAGGAGCTTGAAGAAATTCAAGCATCTAGTTTCAAACAACAAGGTTCAATTGTTGGTTTCTCATGTGGGAGTTAAAGACTTCCTCCTCAACAAAGACCTGAATGAAAAAAGAGCAGGTTGGATTACTCATGTCATGGAGTATGACATTGAGATCAAAGTCACCAAGTTGGTCAGAGGAAAAGGATTGTGTGAGCAGCTGGTCTTGAATAAACACAAGGAAGCATGCAATGAGAAGGAGGTTGTTTTGGCATTGCAAGACAACCATGAGCAAGGAAGCACTCAAGAAGGAAAATGATGGTGTCCTCACTCCTTGCTGGACCCAAGACATAATGCACTTCCTAAACATAGGTCTATGCCCTCCAGAGATGAACAAGACCAAAAGAAGACACTTCAGATTGCAGGTTGTCCCATATGCCCTTGTTGATGGTGTTTTGTTCAAAAGGGATGTGAATGGAGTGCTGCTGAGATGCATTGGTACAAATCAGATTCACAGGGTGTTGGAAGAGTTCCATGGTGGATCAGCTGGTGGTCATTTTGCACCGAGAGTGACAGCTCTAAAGATCATGAGGGCTGGCTATTATTGGCCCAAGATTTTCAGTGATTGTTATGCATGGATCAAGAGGTGCAAGAATTGTGCATTCTTCATGGGTAAGGAGAGACTAGCTGCCCTTCCATTGCATCCAATTTCAGTTGACCAGCCATTCATGCAATGGGGTTTAGACTTCATTGGAGTCATTAATCCAAATTCAAGCCAAGGGCACAAATGGATTCTAACAGCAACAGATTATTTCACCAAGTGGACTGAAGCAGTAGCACTCAAGGAAGCAAATGAATCTAGCATCCTGGACTTCTATGAGGGAATAGCAACCAGATTTGGCATACCTGCTACAATAATATCAGATAATGCATTGGCATTCATTGGGTCCAAGGTAACTGAATGGGCTGTCAAGAATGGGATCTACCTAAGCACTTCATCAAATTATTACCCTCAGGGTAATGGCCAAGCTGAATCTACAAACAAGAACTTGTTAAGGATCATTAGGAGGACTCTTGATGAGAATCAGAGGTCTTGGCATACTAAGTTGAAATCAGCCTTATGGGCTGATAGGATAACTCCCAAGAGATCTACAGGTAACTCTCCATTCAAGCTTGTTTATGGAAGAGAGGTAATTTTTCCCATGTCACTTGAGTTGCCAACATTGGAACTCATGAAACAGTTGGAGTTGTTGGAGTTTGGACCCATGGAGGTTAGATATGCAGAATTGATGGAGCTCCAAGAAATCAGAAATCAGGCATCCCAAGCAATGGAGAAGGATCATGCTTTGATCAAGAAGACCTTTGATAGAAAGGCCAAGGATAGATCTTTCCAAGTTGGAGATCTAGTGTTAAAATGGGATGCAGACAGAGCAAAACCGGGGAGGCATTCAAAATTTGATGCCATTTGGAGTGGCCCATACATGGTCACAAAGTGTAAGGACAACAATGCCTTCCAATTGTCTACATTGGATGGTGAAGAGTTACAGATTCCAGTCAATGGAATCCATCTGAAGCATTGCTACTGAAAGAAACTCTCCACCTTGTACATATTAGCTTAGGTTTTCATTCCTCCAAGTGCTTATGCACATTGTTTTGTTGTAGTTTAGCATTGCTTTCCCTAAGTGCTTTGGCACAAGCTTGTTGTTCCAGGAAATGTGTTTTGCAGGCCTTGCTCCAATCAGATGGTGTTCTACCCTCCATCTTCCTCCTTGCAGTGTTCTAATCAGTTGGGGTACCAAGCAGAGAATTTGATGACCCCATGCCCAATGATTTGCTTCAGGCAACTGGTAACTTCATCCAGCAGGCAGATGACCCCTCTGAGTCACCAAAATTGTTATCCAAAATGAGCCCCTTGCTCATTTTGTGGCTAACTCCCTTCATTCTTCCCTCTCTTGTGCCTCAGTCATAATTTTTTTCTTTTTAGGCACTCAAAACCTTCTGGAAATGGCACCATTGGATAGATCTTTTTCTCAGCTTTCCAGAAAGGTAAAGTTTTCCTCCTAACTCCATGTATTTTTGAAGTTATGGCTCGGCAGAGTTTTTGTGGGAAATTTTCCCTAGAAAAGCCCAAGCCAATAAGGTGAGGCCACGTGTCCTCGGAAGGGGGGAGGAGGAGGTAAACTTGGAATTTTTACCAAGTGTTTGGCAAGGTTTCAGAAGGAATTTTTCACCCGATGGCCCGCCGTCCAATGGGAGCTGCCACGTGTCCAAGGGGAAGGAATTAGGAAAATTTCCTAAGGGTTGACACAAAAAAATTTTCGATGCCAGGCCCGCATCCAATCACATTGTGCCACGTGTCCTTAGGCCAAAGGAGTGGCGGAGGGTGGAGATAAAATTGAAAATTTGGCGAAGTGTTTTGGCGAGAGGAAAGGAGAAATTTTGGCCCGCAAGGCCCGCGAGCCAATAAGATGATGCCACGTGTCTCAAGGGGCGTCGAGCTTTGGCCGCCAGGGAGAAATTGGGAATTTTTCCCAAAGGTTAGCGCAAAGAGAAATGTTTTCCCCCAAGGCCCGCGTCCAATGGGAGCTCGCCACGTGTCCCAAAGGACCAGCGGAACGTGGGGAAAGATTGGAAATTTTGCCAAAGTGTTTGAAGGAGGTGCGAAAGGAAAATTCCGGCCCGAAGGCCCGCCAACCAGTCAGATCACCCACGTGTCCCTTGGCATCGAGGGGTCAGGGGACAAAGGATTTTTTCCTTTTTGCCCAAGTGTAAAAAATCAAAAGAAAAGTCCACTCCCAAAGGCCGCAACCAGTTAGATCTTGCCACGTGTCCACGTGGCGAAAAATGGAGAAGGCAGGCCCGCAGAGAATTTTGAAAGGAAAATCCACATCCAATAAGATGATGCCACGTGTCCATCTCAAGGAAAATGGTCAAAAGTGATGGAAATTAGATAGAGGAAAAATCCCGCAGCAAATCATATCATGCCACGTGTCCTCGGGTCATCGGCCGGCGGAGAATTTTTGGAAAATTTTCCAATGGCCAAAATGGTGGAAAATGAAGCAGAAGGCCCACGTCCAATCAGAACATGCCACGTGGCACCAGGAGTGGTGGAGCATGGAGATTTTTGGGAAAATTTTCCCAAATGCAAAAAGTGGGAAAATTTCAAATTTTTGGCCCGCCATCCCGTTTTGGCCCTGTTTTGCCCTAAATTTTCAAATGAGCATAACTTTCGATCCAGAGCTCAGTTTTTCACGTTCTTTATATCAACGGAAAGCTGGTGAAATTATCTACATGATTCCAAGGATCAATTTTGTATTTTGATGGAGTTTGGAGAGAGAAAATTGGAAAATGCCTCTGGCACGTGGAAATCAACAGAAATGACGTTTCAACCACCATTTTTAATGAAGAATGGCTCGCATTCTCTCCCAGCATGGTGAAAAATGTCAGGGAATGGACCTTTAAGGATGCCCATGTTGTTTTATTACATTTTGGTTGGTGGTTGAAGCTCCTCTCACGTTTTCCCATGTTTCTCTCTCCTGGGCTCATTTTTTGCATTGTAAAAGCCAGATTTGGCTCATTTTTTAAAAAAGTTGGACACTTTTTATGTTTTGCAGGCTCCCTCTTTCACCCTTTTGGAAAGTGATTTTGTGGAATACCAGACCTTTTTGCAAGGCTGTAACACATTTTCTACCTTTTTGTTGATGTAATGCCTGTATTTTGATATAAAAAATGACAATGCAAGCTCTGTGAATGAGTTTCAGTCCTCTTTTGTGTTGTTTGATTTACCCATGATCTTTCATTACATTTTATCAGTTGTGTATGATGTTTTGTTGCATTTCCTGTAATCTATGTCAATCTGTAGCAGAAGTAAAAATGCTCACCACTCCTTTGGTGCATCACCTTATTAGCATTAGTTTCAGTTTTTTTTGCATTCTCTATCTCTGTCCCCTTGGAATTTAGAGTAGGATTTTGAATTTAAAACCTCTGCAACTTGCAAGTAATACACCTGATCAGAGGAGTTGAGGAACCAACCTCTAACCTGGAGATTCTTTTCCCATTTTTACAAGTCCCACACTTGGGGAAAAGATTCAATGTTGTGCAATCACACTGGATGTCCAAAATGTCAAACTAGAAATCTGATCAACATCCAGGGGTGTTTTTTTTGCAAGTTTCTTGCTTAAAAGAGCCCTGAATTACACATCTGGCGACTCCAAGGAAGAAGAACTAGCTGGTTTTAGCAGTGCAGACCTAAAAACTCATGAGAAGAATCACCACAAGGTCAAGAGTTGGAGAAGAAGAGGTGTTGTTTGAGTATCTGCAATTATCTCGAAGGAAAAGGCAAAGAGGGAGGAGAATTCAAAGGTCTCCATCTCCACCAAACATAAACTCTATCAACTCCTCCATCTGGTAGACCTTTCATTCAATCAACAAGGGTTCTAAGGCCAATCAGAATGGCACAACACAACCCCTATGTCAATTTCACTGGCAGCAGCCCACTTTCTCTCAATGCACAAAATCCAATCCCAGTTGCAACATTGAAGAACATTCCATACTTTACTGGAGAGAATCAAACCACTCCTGGTGATCATGTCAAGGATATTGCTAATATTTGTGCAATCCATGAGATTAATGAGATGCAAGTTGTTGTCAAACTGCTAGCATTTTAATTCAAAGGGAAGTCTTTGCAATGGTTCAAGAGTCTTACCTCAGGTTCTATCCAAAATTGGAACTAGCTATGTATAGCCCTCCATGAGTAGTTTGGAGAAAAGGGAGATAACTTGTCCCTTTTGGAACAATTGACAACCATCAAGAGAGCTCCCAATGAGCAGCTGACTGACTTCAACTTCAGGTTTCAAATGACTTGGGAGAGAATTCCAGTGGCAGTAAGGCCAAAAACAGAAGGTGCTTTTCTATATTACCTTAAAGCTCTAAATTCTGATATTTCTATGTTAATTCAATCCATGGGGGGCACAACTATCCCTGTTGCTGATAGCATTTCCATTAGAGCTGAAAATTGTTTGATTCAAGCTGACAAGCTAGCTCCTAGGCCTCCAATGCCATTGTATCCAAGTTTAGAGAACCCAAGTACTAGACAAGTGCCTATTTTAGCTCCTATTCCCACTCCTAGAAATCAAAATTCAAGTGAAGCTTCTAATTCATCTTCTAGTGCCTCAAATGAACTTCAAGATAGTTTTAGGTTTGGAGCTTATAAATTGGCCATTGACACAGGCCAAGATCTTGATGAACCAATGAATGTAATTCATTTAAAGAAAATTTATCCTTGAGATATTAACTATTCCGGGAAACAACATGTACATTGTTCCTTCTGTCTTGCTTATCTCCAAATAAATTTATTCATTTCCATTGGCAGATATTTTCATTTTCAAAATCACATCTTCATATTTATCATCATAAGACAAGTGCTAATATAAATCCTATTAAGTTTGTGAGCGTTATACTTCTTATAATATCTCCCATTTTTAGTCGCTTTCACCTATGGTCATACCTATAAGCTTACTGATGGTAATATATTCCCTTCAAATACATTCTCTCTTTCATAACGAAGCTCTAAATTTCTTTACCCAGTTCGTTTGGTCATCCATCTCAGTCTTCGGTGTTGAACCCTCACGTCTTACTAGTCATGTGGGGCTGAGATTGGGGGCAGACATTCCTTCCCAAATATAAAGCGCTATTGTAAAAATCCATCAATTCAATAACCTATGAATAATTCATTGTCACATCTTTCGTCCTTTATAGTCTTTGGTGCTGAGCCCACACTTCTTCCTAGTAGTGTGAGACTGGGAATGGAGGAAGGTGCCCCTTACTCATCTATGTCTTGTCTTTGGTGAAAAACCCTTGCCTCTTACAAATGGCATGGGGCAAAGCGTAGAGGGTCATTCTCATAAAAACATAAAAAACATTGCAAAATATTCAAAATAAACAAATCAAAACAAAAAAAAGAAAAAGACAAAAAGGGAATTCACTTGCCTATATTTTGCCTTTGGTGATGAGCCCTTACCTCTCACTAGTAGCATGGGGCAAGGCATAGGGATTCATTTCAAAAATACAAAATCTTACAGTGCTTGCAAATTATAGAATCCCCAAAGAAGTAATTTAGATACCTAAATGAAGAGAGAATTATCCCTTCACCTCATATCTTACTAATCAGCAGGCTACATAACTGTCTAAGCCTAGCACGTGACTCATTAAGTGAAATCCATTTTTGAAACTGGTTCAGTATCATTATGAAGAATGGAATCACAATTTACCATAAGGGATTATTTTTAGTATTTGTCTCTATATTCATTATCTAACCTCCTACATCCTTCTTGATTCTCGGTGATGAGCCCACACATCTTACTAGTTATGTGGAGTCAAGAATGGAGCTGGACTTCTTTTCATCATATCATCACCACCATATCATGTCAATGGAAAGAGAATTTGTGTTATTCTGAACATAAGTTACCACACAGAACATGCTACATATGGATAATATCCTAGTTTATCACCTCTCAAAACTAAGTCTGCACTTTGGTCCATAAATCACCAATCATAGTGTAAAAATCCACAAACAGTGTAAAAATCTAAAAATCCAAAAACATTTGAAAATCGTCAAAAAATCCAAAAACAGTGTAAAAATCTAAAAATCCAAAAAACATTTGAAAATTGTCAAAAACCCAAAAACCATTAGAAACAATCGTCCAAAATCCAACAAAAAAATGAGAACTCGTCAAAAATCCAAAAACATTAGAAACACTTGTCAAAAATCCAAAAACATTAGACATAATTGTCAAAAATCCAAAACCATTAGCAAGAATCGTCAAAAATCTAAAAACATATAAAAATCGTCAAAAAAATCAAAAACATTTGAAAATCATCAAAAATCCAAAAAAACATTAGAATATATATATATATATATATATATATATACAAAAATAAAAATATTGTAAAAAAATCCACAAAATCACAAAAACTCTAAAATAACCAACACAATTCAACCTTTGAACTATTATCCCCAACGAATGATCCAATCACCTTATGACTACCAAATTCAAACCACTTCTCCTCGCGTGAATCCTCGCTTGGGGAAAATCCAGCTCTCATTGTTTCCTTGTTTGAGGACAATGACCCAATACTTTACTATGTCCTCGTACCCCTGCTTGGGGGCACATCCGATCAATCCTCACTGTGGAACACGTTAGGGACATGTTTATTGGTTCTTGTGTTGCATTATTAGTTATAAATTATTAATTACTTTCTTGTATCTTGATATATTACAAGGGGCATCTTGATTTTATGTATCCTGGTGTTCTCTCTAATATTCTTATGTTATCTGATTGCATGTCGTACTGGGGCATCATACTTTCTTGATGGCCTCTATCTATGTTCTCTTCCATTTGCATATCGTACTGGGGCATCAAACCTTTTTGATGGCCCCTGTCTATGCTATCACGCATATTACAGTCTAGTCATCCTAATCTTTTATATCACAATGCATCATGTTATGTGCTATATTAAAATTAAGATGCTTTTCGTCACGTGAGTATCTTCCTACATGATCAACATCTTACTTTGCACCCCATCCATTCACCCATACTAATACATTCCCTAGTTTGGGAATCCTACTTGATCACCATTGCAGTTTGTGAATCCTACTTGACGATCTTTCTCAAGTAGCATTCACTATCCAACAGCTCCTTCTCCCCCACCATGATCACCATGTATTTGATCCATTCATCCTCACTCCTCATTTTTACTCCTCCGCCACTTATACCCATATTACCCTTCTCACCATTCTTGTCCCCTCTCACCCATTTGTATTCTTTCCTTTCCCCCTTCTGCTTCCCGCTTGACAATCTTACTTAATAACCCCTTCTATATGGGATCCTCAGTGGAGGTTTACTCTCTCCCTAAGATCTTCCTCGCTGTAGAAGCTTCTTCACCACCTCCCCTCTCATCAAACAACAATCACCACCAAACACATCTTCCCATTCCACTCTTCTGCTTCTCATTCTCACATCATTACTCTCACCACGCGGGCATCCCAATTAAGGATTCCCCTCACACTCTTCTGCCCTCCACTACATATATTCCTTCATCCATTCATGTTACACTCCTTTGTTTCATTTCTTTCTTGTTATCACCTCATCTCATATCATATACCACTCAGGCATACCTCACTCACTCTTTTTCTCATCCTTCCCCAAATCCGTCTTATGCCTGGTCATCCTACTTACATGCTCTCAGTAGTATGGAAAATTCACTTGAGGGTTCCCCTTCAGTCCATTTTGTCATACCCTATTCCCACCAACTCTATCATCATCCTTCTTCTTCTTCAGCTTGGCGATCTTACTTAACCATTCCGGCCACATGGCAATCTTACTTAAGACTTCCACTTAAGGTTGATCTGCCCTATGGCCTTCCCCCATCCCATCATATTTCCCCCATCTTATTTCTCCTGCCTCTCATCGCGATCATCTTCTTCAACCTACCATTCCACCCCTGTCCCCAATATCATCTTGTCTTTCTCCTTGCATATCATCCCTGTCGGTTAGGTGATCCTACGAAACCTCTCCGACAACATGATGATCTTACTTAAGAGATTCTCTTAAGCATGACATGTCATCTTACACTCACCCATCACTCTACAATCTCACCATCCATCTTTCCTCTTCATTCCCCATCATCACATATTTTTACCACCACTATCACCCTCCTCTGCTTGGCAATCTTACTTAACCACTCACCTGGCATGGCGATCTCACTTAAGAGTCCCTCTTAAGGATGATCTGTCTCCTTACCTTTCCCCATCACTACACACCCTTCACCCTTCACTTTTTCTCAGCATTCCCCATTATCACATCCTTTCACCTCCTTTTCTATTCTCGCAAACACCACTTCTCGCTTGACCACTTGTCATCTCCAGTTTCACTCGCTTGGCAATCTTACTTAACCACTTCCGTCACATGACAATCTTATGTCAGGGTCCTCCCTACACTTAACTTGTCATCGTGAACTTCTCCCCCGCCTCATTCTTCGTTCACTTTGTTGATCGCTTCTTCCACCTGGTATCTCCTACTACCCACTTTTTCCTCCTACTATTATCCTTTCTCCACATATCCTCTTACAACATACATCTAATCTCTTCCGCCTACAATCACGTTCTTTTCCCCCATTTTCGCCTTCTTGATCCATCATCCTTCATACCATTTCTTCCCATTCTTTTCATGTCTTGGTTCTTCATCCTCACCTCGTTCATCCTCATCACCCGCATCCTCTCCTCGCTTTCACCTAGTCCCAACTCATCCCTCCCATTTTCTTTACTCTTTCCACTTCATCTTCTCAAATTCCCCCCACATTTCTACCCACACACGCATTCGCCATTATTGTTAACATTCCTCTATCATTCTTTCATCATCATCTTCTATTCCCGCGCTAATAATTGTAAATGGGTTTTCCCTAAAAATCATCAATCCTCATTCCGCACGACCTCATTCACTCCCTTAGACCTTCTAGAGTTTCCCTTCATTCCTTCCCTCCTCTAAGCCCACCACTCATTGTAAAAGAGCTTTCCCTAACGTCCCTTTGTTGGCGTTACCCTTTCCAATCCTCATTAGCTTTCTCCTTTTCTTCATTTTTTCTCTCACCCTTCCCCACCACTCATTGTAAGGGGGATTTCCCTAACATCCCCTCATTGGCATTGCCTCTTCTATCCCCCATTCTCTTTTCTCTCCTATTCTTTTCCCTCAATCCCACCCTTTCTTGTCGCTTCTTACCCATCTCTCCATCTTCTCTTCGCCCTCTTCAATATCTTTACTGTCTTCATCATACATCCTTTTTCTATTTTCTCGTCATCCTAGTATCCTCATTTCATGCATCTCCGCATCTTTTTCAATCGATGTCATTCCTCCCCTCTTTCTTCTCTGAACATTCCTTATACTGTTCCCTTTCCACTTATTACCCCCTTTCTATATTCCCTTCTTTCTACATCATTTTCTTTGTTATCCTCTTCTCTCTCCCACCCCTCGTCTTATTTCCCTTCCCCTGTATCATCTTCTTCCCCTTTTTCCATCACGTTTCCTCCTTACTTCCCCATCAATAACCTGGCTTCTTCAGCGTTGTCCTGTCTTTTTTATCATACCACCCTCCACATGCATCTCCATATGGTCTGTTCCATATTCTTTGCCTTGGTCTTCCTCGCAATGACACGATTCCTTCAATCTTCTCCCTATATTCACTCTATCTTCCTTTCCTCTCCCCTAATTTTCACGTTTCTTCTGACCACTTCTCCTTTTCTCTACCACCCCTACCTTTTCGTTCATTCTGTATATGTTTCTCTTCTTTTCTCTTTTCTTTTTCACACTTTCCTCGCCCCTCATAGTTTCTTTTTTTTCTCCGTTCTACTTCTTCTTTCGTCCTCTTTCCATTTTCATCCATTTCACCCCCTACTCCCACCTCATTTTCTCCTTCTTATTTATCCTTTCTCGTTTCCTACTTTTCTCAGCTCTATCATTTTTTTCACTTTCACGCATCCCTCTTTACTATCTCTGTTGCTTCCTTCATTTTACACATCTCTCTATTTTATCCCTTCACCCTCTACTCTGTCATTTTCCTGTTTTTGCCTTGTTTGTCCTTCATCATTCCCTTCTTCCCCTATCATCCCTCTCTCTTATTTCTACCTCTTTCATTCCTTTTTTTCCCCTCCCCTATCTCCCTTACTCTTCTCGTAATCAACCCCCAATCCTATCCATTCCCTTTTCTCTTTCCCACACACCCTCACACCTAACATTCAAGGCCGATTGAATCCTTTCTCCATTTACATCGTGTGGTCATTCTAGTCTCTTCCACTCCATTATCGTCCTCTTCTCCGTAGAATTCATTTCTCTTCTTTTCGAGAGTTCTGTCGTATATTTCATTCTCGTTAGTCCTCTCGAGGGGGCATCACCACATCTATCCATAATCACATCTTCTCATGACATTTTTGTCTTGGAGGATACTATGACATCTGTCACTCACCACTTTCTATTCTCCCCAACAAACATTCACTCTACCTTTTGCTTAAAAAAAGTAGATTGAATTCTTCCCCCATACCGTCTACTTTCTTTGAAAGGACACTACTTTCATAGTACCCTTCCAAAGAGGGGCAAATGTAGACACCCTAATTTCACATATATCCTAAATCAATTAATTCCCCATCCTCATTTCCCACAAAAATACACTTTGAATTAATCAAATATAATTTGATTAATTATCTATTTTAAAATACTAAAAAATAACTCAATCCTCACCACATGTCATTATTCTCCATGTTTTTCTACTATCGAATTAAAAATTCAAATTCAAATCCTCACCCACCCTTCGTGGTCCCCACTCACCTAAAATCCTCCACTTATGAATTAAAAATATAATTAAAATCCTCACCCATTCTTTCGTGGCTCCCACTCATCTAATCTTGCCCACATTTTCAAACCACTCACCTAATCTTACCCACATTTTCAAACCACTCACTTAATCTTGCCCACATTTTCAAACTATGATTACTTAAATTACTCTAAGTTAATCACTCTCCCAAGCTATAAATACAACCTTATCCCTTACCTCTAAAGACACGATAGAATAAGCTTGAATGCCATATCTAAGTTCTTTCATCTTTTGAGTAAAGAAGCATCCTTCTACCTCATCCTAATGCCCAAATAGTCTCATAATCCTTTTTCCCATCTAGTGCAAAGTAAGAGGATCATTGTTACAGGAAGGTCTTGCTCCATCTTGAAGAAAAGCACCTACATATCACACAATCAAAGCTCAATCCAAGTTTCCTAGCCAATTCCGAGTTTTCTACGAAACGCGAAGAAGGAAACTTAGTTCCATATCTAAGTTCTTGCTAGGAAATAGAGAATAAGTTTGAATGCCATATCTAAGTTCTTACATCCTTTGAGCAAAGAACATCCTTTTTCCTTGTCCTAATGCCCAAATAATCTCATAATCCTTTTTCCCATCTAGTGCAAAGTAAGAGGATCGTTGTTGTAGGAAGTTATTGCTCTGTTTTGAAGAAAATCACCTACATATCAGACACTCAGGGCTTAATCCAAGTTTCCTAGCCCATTCCGAGTTTTGCTACGAAACACGAAAGGAGGAGGTATGATTATTGGTATTTTACTTCCTTGTTAGTAGTGTATTTTTCCTAGCTTACACCAAACACTTATTTACTAGAAAAGTAATAACACAAACCTAATCAAACACTCATTAGTAAAGGGGGTGTTAATATATTTAATATTTATAGTTCACAGTGCCTGGAAAAATGCTATGGCATCTTTCTAATATTTGAAAGATCGAACTTAACTAGTAAAACTAATTCACGATACAAGTTTCCTTCATAATAGCTAGTGGTCAATAAGTAATCTACTAAAGAAATGTCCATAAAATGGTTAAAATTTTATAATAATGATCTTAATAATATAATAAATGAATTTAATTAAATCCAAGATGTTACAACCAATTTCATTCTACCCATTGATTATCCACAATGGGTTTCTAACATCATACCTATAACAAAAACCTCTAGTAAATTAAGCATTTGCACAAACTTTTGAGACCTTAATCTCACTTGTCCAAAAGATGGCTTCCCTTACCCAACATAGACCAACTTGTTGATTTGACAACATGCCACAAAATGATGTCTCTCATGGATGATTTCTCAGGTTATAATCAAATCCTCATCGCACCAGATGCTCAACATAAGACGTAATTTATCACACCATGAGGAACCTTCTATTATAGAGTAATGCCTTTTGGCCTAAAAAATGTAGGAGGCATTTACCAATGCACTATGACATATGTATTTCATGATTTTATACACAAAAGCGTAGAAGACTACCTGATTGATCTTTTAGGAAAGTCCAAACATCACAAATACAATCTTGTCATCCTTGATGTAATATTCACTTGTCTTATATAGTTTTTCCTTCAACTCAACTTTGTTAAGTGTATGTTTGGGGTCCTAATAGGTAAAATCTTAGGATTCATCGTCTCCATTTGGGGGATTGAAGTCGATCTAGCCAAAATCAAAGCATTAATCAAAATTCCCACTCCATCTAATCTCAAACAAATCCACACTTTACAAGGAAAACTCCAGTCCATTTATAGTTTCATCTCTTAACTATAATATTGATGTTAGCCCTTTCATCACCTGCTTAGAAAAGACATCCATTTCATATGGGATCATGACTGCCAAAAATCCTTTGATGCTCTCAAACAATTTCCCCTATCGTCACCCGTGCTCATACCTCCACGCGAGGGGGAGCCCTTTTATCGATACATCTTTTCTATCAACCATGCCTTTTGGGATATGTTGTCACATCAAGACAAACTAGATTGGGAACAAGCCATTTATTATAAAATTCATACATTTCATGACTATAAGACCCATTACTCAAAATTGGAAAATTTGTGTTGTGGCTTATACTTTGAAACTTATAAACTTCGTCATTACCTCCTCAATCATAAAACCTACGTAATCATAAGCATCAATCGACTAAAATCCATGCATTCCAAACCATATCATAATGGCCACATAACCAGGTGGCTTATGCTCATGACAGAGTTTGATCTAAAATTCATCTCTAAAATATCCATTGAAGGACAAGTTATCACCGATCAACTTGTAGAAGCCCCCTGGCTGATAATCATCTACCCTGTGAACATTTTATTGATGAGTCAATCAACACGCTCGATATTGATGAATTTCCTCTTAAGATGACCCTATTCTTTTATGGGCTCAAATGTAAATAAGGGGGAGCTGGGATAGTCATAATACCTCCTTGGGGAACTCCTATTACATTATCCTTCAAACTAAATTTTGCATGCACAAATAACATGGCAGAATACAAAGCCCTCATTATGGGTCTTCAAACCACCTCATTTCTCACTGTGGAAATCCTTTCTATCAACGGATATTCCCATCTCATCATCAATCAAATCAAAGGGACATATCAATGTTAAAACAAAATCCTACAAAAAATTAAAATCTACTCCGACGATCTCTTGGAACTCTTCAACCATTATGAAGTTCAAATAACTCCATGATCATCTAATAAATTCGCAGATACTTAGCATCCCTCACATCTCTTATCCATCTATCACCAGATGATTCTAAACTCTTCTTCGTTGTACACAAACTTGATCAACCATCTTATACCAACACTGATCTTCCCACTATCAATCATATAAAAGATAGCCAATCTACTATTCAGTACACTCAAAGATATGATTATCTTTCCACAAGAAAGATACCCTCAGATCTATCCAGAAATGGTAAAATATATTTTCAACAACATACATCCTACTATGTCATACTATGGGGTATTCTTTATAAAAATATGGTTTGGGAGCCTTCTTCTCCGATGTCTTAAATCTCCAGAGGCTCATCGAGCTATTTAATAAGTCCACGATGAAATTTGTGGCAGACACTTTAACAACATGACCATTGCTAAATGAATCATACATATGGGATACTCTTAACCTAGATTGTTGTGATTATGTTAAGAAGTGCATCAAATGTCAACAACAATCCAGCCTTACACACATTCTCAACCATGCTCTTCAACCGACTCAAGATTTACGGCCCTTCTCACAATGGGGACTTGACCTCATTGGCCTTATCAATCCTCAATAAATCTAAATACAAAATTCTATCATCACAGTAACTGAATACTTCACTAAATGGGTGGAAGTGATCCCTCTTATCTCCAATAAAGCATATAAAATCATCGATTTCCTTTATCATCATATCATCTATCACTTTGGCATCACTCATAAAAGCATAATAGACAATGGTAAATCATTTAAGAATAGGAAGGTTTAAAAAATATGTGACACTTAGAATATCAAACTTAGTTTGTCCACACCCTACTACCCGCAAGCTAGCAGCCAAGCCAAAACATCTAATAAAATCCTCAACAAAATCCTTACCAAAACTATTGACCAGGATGGTAGATATTGGTACCTTCAAATCCCCTTTACATTGTGGGCTTATCGAGCTTACATTCAAAACCCTACAGGTGCTACGCCTTTCTCACTAGTCTACAACACTAAAATTGTTCTCCCCCTTGTATTCCAGATTTCATCATTACACGTTTCACTCAAATATTTCATCCCTGAAGAAGAATATCTTCAAGAACGTCTATCAAAACTTGAATTGTTAGATGAATGATGACTAACCACCCTTAAACATATCAACATTTATCAAGAAAAATAAAAAAATCATATAATCAACACCTCAAAGAACACAACTTCAATGTTGGTGATCTTGTACTCAAAGAAAATCAACATGTCAATAATATGGAAAAGAGTAAACATGTGAAGTTTTTTCTAAATTTTATTTGACCCTACATCATCACTCACAAATATGGATCTGGAGCCTATCATTTGGTCTCTCTTGAGGGTAAACTTGAAAAAGGAACCTCTTAATGCCCTACACTTGTGACCTTTCTATTGTTAACATATATACCTACAAAACCTTAATCTAGCTAAAATTCTCTACCCCCAAACCAACCACTTAAAATCCCTCGTCGATGTAATGATATGGAATCATGTGGTCTTCTATCAGTATATCTACTACGATCTTAAATATGGGCACCATGACCCTGATCATAACATATTTCACATGGACAAGTCCCCTTCACACTAAGGGACCCCTTAATCATTACTTCCCCACTTCACCCTATCCATCAAAACACATGCTAAAGATACACATGTTATCTTATACACTGAACACACCCTCCTCAGATGGTCTCTTAGGCCCACCCTCAACTAAAGGAATATAAATTACTAAGGGATGTAAAAACATATTATAGATTACTCCCTCGAAGGAAAACTATCAAGCCATCACCATCAAAGTAAAAATATTATCATAGACCACTCCCTTAAAGGATGACTACCCATAAATTCAAAACATATATATTGTTGAGGTTGGGGAAGTGTTGGGTGACAACTATAATTTCTTAGGTGCTTAAACATGAACCTCATATACATATGAATTTGGATCTATAAAATTGGGGTAGGACTGAGTTCTTGACTTATTTTGTAGAGTTTTCCATGGTAGAGGAGACATATTATCTCTTTTGGGAGGATAATAATAGTCAAGAGTGGATGATAAATGGCTAGGTAAATGGAACATAGGCTAATAGGAATGCAAGTCTTCAAATGGATGAGTGGGAAGGCTATATGAGTGAGGTGAAAGATTTCCCCATTTATAGGGTTCCTTAAAACTAGACTTCTCAACTTTCATCTCATCAAACACCTCTAGCATCTCATTCAATATCTCAACCATTACCTCTACCTTTTGTTGAGGGCTATATCAACTTAGTAGAGGACCACCCCAAGGACAAGGTTCTCTAAGACTAGGTAATCTAGCTACCATGATTTTAAACAACTTTTTTTATCTTTGCATACTCTTCTCCATGTTTTTAAATTGCAACTGAAAAATTGGCATCAGAGTTGAAGTTATCTCCATCATAAGTATACTCTTGTGCCTGAAAACTATCATTATTAGTAGGATAATCATATAAATCAGTGGGGCTTGGGGCATATGTTCAATAATCATAATAAGGCTCATATGTTTGATTTGTAAGGAAGTATTTTATCATAGGGGATGGAAGAGGATTATACTATTGTATGTAGAATTCCAATGAGGGGAAAAGGAAGCCATGACTACATAAGTTCATCAAACAAGAATAATATGAGTGAAAAATGGAAGTGAAATTGGTCTAAAAATGACATAAATGGGTCCTCTAAAAAAAATAGAGTCACCAAGTTTTTTAGGATGATGCCTCTAAAGGAAATATATCATGAATACACACACCAATCTTAGTGAAAAGAGATACAAATGACTCAAGGTTTCCCACTAGTCATACAAAAAATTGTTGTCACCTAATATTTCACACTTTGTTGAAGCCAAACTTAATACATATGTGAAACATTGGAATTTTCCCAAGGTGTGGGACCTTGCTCCTTGGGAAAGACCTCCAAAGAAGGTTGGTTCCCCTACCCATCCACTCTAATGCTAACACTACTTTTAAGCTAATATATTGATTGCATGGGGAAACATGGAAGAAGAAATGCATAATATAAGTTAAGTAATAAGGGTAGTGGTTGTACCAAAATAGAAAGTGGATCATTCTCCTTGATATGGGAACAAGAAGATAAATGTAAGGCCAAGAAGGCATAAAAAACCATAGTTTAACTTTGCACTTCATTAAACTTGATTCCCTACATGATTGGCACAATGCAATGAAACCATGCAAATATAGATCACACACAACATGAAATGGAAAAACAAAGAGGTAAGAAAACAACAATATGAGCTAAAGGGTAGAAGAAATCCTGAATAAATATCGTATTGTTTTCCCTGAATATACACAATCTATTTTCAGCCATTTAGAAGGAACTGAACGAATTGCATAAGTCAAGATCATAGGTTTCCAACTCAAAATGTTCAACCACCATTTGGGCATGGTAACTTTACATTCGAAAGAGGTTCCTTTAAAATGAAAATTGAGTTGCATTATATAGAGAAAGAAGAGAAGAGAAAGGATCATAAGATCTCTAGAAATGAATAGGATCATCCACTTCTCAACCACCAATGGAACAATCAACATTAAAATGTGCATACCAAGTATGGGTGTCATGTCTTTCTTGGATGATGCAAATCATACCAGATCATGCTAAGTCTACTCGGGATAATTCATTGTTCATTGATGAGGGTGATCAAACCATTATAATTGATCTGAGCACCACTTTGATTGAGAAAAGAGATAAAAATGCCTACAAAATATGTAGCAAAGTTCTCTTTGATCTCTCAATTATTCTCTATGAAACTAGTCCTATATTAAATCCTTGATCAAGATATTTCCAATGATGTATCGTGCAGGTGAATAGGATCTTTGAATCAAAATATATGATCATTAGAAATTGGTTCAAAATGTGGTCACAAAGCTCATATTCAAAATGGTTGTGGGCTCGTTTGAATTGAATTTTTATCATAAAATGCACCTAAACAGAACCATGAATACTCTAATCATGATCTAATCCTCTACAAATTTCCAAAAAGATTGATTTTGCACGATTTGGTGTTCCTGATCAAAAGATATGACCATTCACAGATCTTATGTCGTTTTGTACCGATGACAACCACATAACCATCAAATTTATCCTCTGGGTCACTTTTTATTACGTGTCAATATCTTATTGGCACTTTTTATCTAGCCTCCTCATATCTTATGCCACGTGTCCCCATTTTATTGGATCTGGGTCATCTTATGTTCTTTCTTGGGCTCGGCCCCATCCCTTAAACTATTTTGGGGTTTCCATATAGTATCGTCAGGATTTCAAGATCTCAGGATCTTAGGATCTTGAGATCTATCCCTTGGCCGCTTATATCACTTTACTAAGATCCATAAACCCCTAGAGCCCCACTAGCTAGGAATTAATCCATGATCCTTTGACTGCGACCCACGACCCGAACTTGAACCCTAATCCTTTCTAATCCCCATTGTCATTGGTCCATGTGGACCAATTACATGATTTCTTGATTCTCAGGATTGTGATTCCTTTGATCCAACACTTAGCCGATTTTGGTTGATTTATCAACTCACCTTGAAGTTGGGTGATCAACTTGATCAACTTGGCTCTTAATCTTATCGATCTAACTAGTGATTTGGCTTGACAACTCGGGAAAAAGTATAAGTGTGGAGCCCTCACTCTAATTGGGCTTGATGACCAACATATTTATGTATGTGACCCAATCCTTCCTTCCATCACGTATGGGATTAATCTCAAGTGATAAAGGGTGAACCAAGCGACCAATGACCACCAAATGTCCTCTTGTTACTTGATTAAAATTTGATGGCTTGGATCCTTAAGAGAATGAATTGTTAAATGTCGCCAGCCCATTTTGAGGCCAAAACACCATATTTCAATTAAGTTTTTCTCTAATTTGTATGTATGATCTTGGAGCTGATATGTGTAAATGAATTTTATTGGTTTGAAGATACCAAGGTGTCCAATATGAATCAATAAGCATGATCAAAGCCTCCAAGTCTGGAATTTGTAATCACTTGCCCAAAAATGAAGTGTTAGACCATTTTGTGCAACATGTAATAAAACTCTTGATGTAACATGTATGTTATGATCCACACCATTGTCATTGATGAAATTTATTTCATTGATTTAAAACACACATGCTAGTGTTTCATAAATATTCTCACATTTCTAAATAAATAGGGTCTACCTGTAAAGTATCTATGTTGGAGTCATTTATGAATATGGCTATAAAGTATCCTTTAGTGTATGTTTTGAGGGAATATTCCCCATGAGTTCTTTGTGTCTTTTTTATCCATGCATGTAGTTCCTCTAAAGACAATTGGGCACCCATAAATATGCAAATCAATCCATTTCCAAGCAAGGCATCAACATTCCTTCCAATCTCATCCTAATCTAAAAAGATAGCTAGATTTTATTCCATTATTAGCATGTAATTATTTTTCACCCTGTTGTTTATCCATTATTTCTTCCCAATCACTCTTATTATTACATCCACCTCTTTTTAGGAGATTGTCCCTATGGATCCTACCACCTTTTCTCTAAAGTCGTTTATTTGTGAGGGATTGAATCCCCCCAACTTTTGCTCATTACACTTCACTTCCACATGATTGTAATGAAACTTGAAACTAAAGAAATTGGGGAGAAATATTCACTCCAAGTTATCAAAAGATATAAACCCTAGCATATTCTCATTCTCTCACCGTTAGGGCCCATTTTTGTTTCCACATGCATTTGATTATTTTATTTCTTTCTATTATCTCATATTTCTCTTATTTCCTATAGTCTAGTTTAAACCCTTCATTCCATGCATTTAAGTTTGATTTATTAGATTATCCTTGAATTACTTAATTGCATAGCTTAGGTGTGGTCAATTTACTTTAATTGTGTGGCACAACCACTTTCTACACCTATACATTGTCCTTTCCAATCCTTATACAAACATTAATTAGTTTGGTAAAATGTATCCACTTGAGAATAAAGAAGGTTCAAGAGTGTATGCACTAAGGAAAAATATTATATCTCGTTGCCACATATTGATATTGTACATTTGAATTCCTTAAATTAGAATAGAATATAAAGCAAGGTAATGCCAAAATAGTTGGTTAAGGATGAGATCCCATAGAAGGGGTTTGGGTTCTTATTTTTACTGTGAGATTTGTTCCTCGGAATTGAAACATAATAACTACAAGAATAAAATATTTTTTTTCTTATTAAATAGGAGGTCCACATTGTTTAGTGCATAGACTTGCAACTACTGCCAAAGAGGAGAGGGGATGCGAGGAATATGAATATGAATGTATGTATGCACATGTGCATGTTTATCCAATAGTAACATTTATAATATGTTGATCGGACTGCAAGAAAAGTATATTTCAAATAAGAACTTGCAAGAGAAACAAGATAAAAAGTAAAACACAAGAGTTAAGTTGTCGAGTCTTTCTCTTGACAATTTGAGGTTGTGGAGTAGGACAATGGATTGTTTACATCTTAGAAATTGAGGTTGAAGAAAAGACTATAAAGTTGGACCACAAAACAAAGACTTGTGCGAATGACACTTAAAGAGACCACCTCTATATTGGGTCACCATTTTAATGAATAGAGTTGCACATTTTTAATCCTCACAATGACTGCAATTTTGCAAAGAACCCAATTTCTTTTAAATAAAGAATAACCCAACCCCAAATCTCATTAAAAAAACATTAATACAAGATACTCTTTATAATTTATATTCATTATAAGAAAATATGTTTGAATGTTTCTTCTACCAAATGAGAGGCTTTATTGTCTTCATAATACCTTATTTCAAATTTGATAAAAATCTAAAGCATCTATTTATACATAATTCCTAAAAGTTATTACCACAAAAGAACTAATAATACATGGTCCTAAATTAGCTCACTAGGCGGTAATCGGTCCATAGGAATATTACGAATTTAGAATAATGTTCGAGTCAACACCCATCATAGGCCATTATAAAAATGGTCAAAATCAACGATTCTCTTGAATTATTGCCTCGTTGAACGAAGTTAAACCATTGTAAACATCACGAGTCAAGTGAGCACAAGGACTCCACTTTGGAAAACGATTTATACCAAGTAGAGACCATGACCAACCACTCAAGAAAGACTAAATAGAAATAGGTCTCGGACAAATATTTTTAGGGGAAAAAAAATTCGTATGTTTAGGATCATGTAATTTGAGGTTTTGTAAAATATTGTTAGAGTTCTAATTGTTTATTTTTTAATTTTTGTTCTGATTTGTTATGTTCTCAACAATTTTTATATATGTTTCACATTTATTTCAACCACTCTTAAATACTCGGAGATTTGGTTTTTTATTTGTATCTCGAACTTACTTTACAACTTTAATTTGGGGTACAAATAGAGGGCCAAGTCTCTAGTACAAATAGAGGGCCACGTCTCCAAGTATTTAAGAGTGACTGAATTAAATGTGAAATATATATAAAAGTTGTTGAGAGCATATCATTATTTATTAAAGTTGTACGTTTGGGATACAAATCAACGACCAAGTCTCCGAGTATTTAAGAGTGATTGAAGTAAATGTGAAACATATATAAAAGTTGTTGAGAGCATAACAAGTCAGAACAGAAATAATTTTTTTAAAATTTTTTATACATGAAAACTCTCTATTTTTTTAACTATTAAGTAAACAGTTTTTCACCAGAACCGGAACCGAAAACTTATATGGGGCACAAACGGAGGCCCATCCCCCAAAACAACAAAAGCACAAAAGTCAACTAAATAAACCACAAACAAACCGAAAACAATTTATAAACAAATTAATTATATAAAATGATAGATTGTATATTATAATCGAAAACATAGTTAACTACATATAATATATAATTTTTTTTATAATAAGAAAATAATTCAATTATATAGATATCAACATCTGTACATTCTAAAAATTTGATTATATTAAATAACATGTTAAAATAAAATTAAAAACATACATCTAAATCAATACTTTATTTTTAACTAAATTGCCACAACTAAAAAGATCAAAATTATACAAAAACCAACCATACCCTAACTATTACCAATTATATGTATTCAAGTATTTTCAAAACTTTGTATCCTAATAAATAACATAATAGTCATCATCCTCATTTGTCAAAGTATAACCCTTTAATTATACAATTTAAAAAAAAAAAAAACGTTTTCTCACTCATATTTTTTATTGATTTAAAATATATATGCAAAAATTTAGGGGAGACCCAAACATATTTTGTACCTTCCCTACTAAGTAGGGATGTTGAATTGAAATCCTGCCCTACTAATCATGAAGGCATGTTGAATTGAAATTTTGTCCAACTGTGTTGAAAACTAAGAGTGCTTGTATAACATACCGCAATCATGCTCACCTAATTTGAAAATGTGCCAATTTTATGACTTTTTTGGGTGCAAACATGTTAAAATTCATGACTTGTTCTAACCATATAATCTAACATTCATTGTTCAAATTTGGACTCTA
Organism: Taxus chinensis; assembly: GCA_019776745.2. Lineage (NCBI taxonomy): Eukaryota > Viridiplantae > Streptophyta > Pinopsida > Cupressales > Taxaceae > Taxus > Taxus chinensis. Next base: position 624,581,192 of record CM034154.1, on the reverse strand, counting down.
AATTGGCCTCCCTTGACGTCTTAACAAGGCCAAAGAGGACTTACAATTTTGTGGGAAAACCTAAATTTTGGGAGATGTCTACCTACCTATATCATTTTCATCTTGATAAAGACCAACTAAAAACAATAATTTAAAAACACTATTTTATTGCATATGTAATATATATAAATACCCAATGTCATTAATAGAAGGATTGTAAATAATGATAAAAAAGAATTTGACATCACAAATTTATTACGCATCTTATATATAATTAGAAAATGCCAAAGGGTTGTTATCCATTTAAAGCGAGATAAGATTGGGTTTCTTTCAATCAAGAAATAAAATGTCTATTTACTAAAGATATTTTTTTAAAAATCAAAAGTTGCATCGAACTAAATGACAAACATTCTTACATCAAAACATTATAATTTCAAATAAATTTCTCCTATCGATTTAAAAAAAATTCAAATGTCCATGTTTTAAATAAAAGTGACTACCAAAGTGAGTGAGAAACTTCCACTTGGAAAAACTTTCGAGTGTTTCTACACGCCACGCAACTAGATTGTGAACACGTGTCCCTTAGATTCTCAATTTATTTCTTTTCTACGAAGGTTCATTGACATAATTTAAGAGCCACTACATGAGTTGGATTTTTATAATAATCATTTTTTGATTTGTAAATATTTATATTTTCAAATCTTAAAGTTAGTTGTTGATTAAGTTACTACCAAAAAAAATTGATACTTAAAGTATCATCACTATTTTTTTAATTAACTATATTTTATTTATAGTGCGTGAAATTTAATTATTATTTTGAATTATTTATTTTGTATGATTTTTAGTTTTATTAAATTTTTTTTTTTAATAATATTTTTGTTCATATATTTATAGTGATGATCATTCAATAAGAAAACTTGATTTTTTAGAGTGTAAATAATCTCTTTTATACAATTAGATATATAATTATTTACTAAATTTGAATTAGATATGATTATTTCAATACATTTGTGACTATAAAACCACGTCCAATATCTACAATTATAATTTTAATTGTTATATATATATATGTGGGATAATTTCAATTATTTCTTAACATGTTTACCTCACATTCGTCCTTTCTCTATTCCCATATTTTTTTCAAAATAATCTACTATTAATTTAGAGTTAATAATTACGCCGAAAGGCGTGAACTCTGTGAGGAAACCTCCTCTCGGCTGACATCGATGGAGACACGGACGGTGGTGATGGAGAGGTCGACGAAGCACGGCAGTTCTTAGGCCTTACAGTTGGCAATGGGGTGGAAAGGATAAGGCTCCTGTCACTTGGAATTTCGAGAAGGAAGATACACCTGCGCAAAGGAGGGAGATCCATTCCCGCAGTCAGAAATGGAGGACAGGAAACAGTGTCCTGCACGTCTTCATTACTGAGGAGAGGGGACGAATAGTGCCTCCATTTACTGCGAGTAGGTATGGGGCTGGAAAAGGGGAGAATAAAATCTATGCGACCCCTGCAAAATAGATACGATTTTAGGGCTTTTGTGTTAGCTTGCCTTCGGAGATAATAAAATCTGATGCGACCCCTGCAAAATAGATACATTTTTGGGTTTTTATGGCGTGCGAGGTTATTTGCTGCTTGTTGTGACCAGGTTGGAAGAGGGCGGCGGATCCCTGTGTGCACTGACTCTGGTTTAAGTGGAGACAGCTTGATCTGGAAAATACAGTGGACCTGGCCATACTTGTGCAAGGTGAGGAGCACCTCCTTTTTTCAGAAAAATATCTTCTTGTATCCCTCTCTGAAATGTTCTGTACGTTTCGTTTACACTTATTCCTGTAATGATTGAGTATATGGTTTGTCTGTTATTGTTATATATCTTGGTTGCCCCTAAGTTCTGACTGTATTTTATAGTTATGCTTGCACATTTAGGTGAGGTCGATCCATGAAAATCATTTACTTTGTTACTCGTTAGTGCTTGTTATACGTGAACGAAACTTGCTAATGTTCTTGTCCTGGCCGAGATTCGATCTCTAGACCTGTCCGTTCTTAAATAATAAGGCTGCGTGAAAATACGGTTAAAAGCCCTAAATTTTCTCCTTTCATCTCAGAAAGGAGAGAGTGCAGGGTCTGCAAACTAGCATAAAGCAGCGCTCCCATGAATGACTGGTGCCTGCATCCAGAGAGGCTAGGACAACGACATTAGTAATATTAACACCGCCTGCGTGTGCCATGAATTTACACCTGCATTCTGCAGCGGCGTCAGTTTGCCAGACCACTAATTCGAACACATGCAACTTTCTGGTGATTAAATTTCATTAATAGAATGTACACAGCTGATTTCAGCATGAGAAAGATGTGCAGGAGGCATGCTTGCTCAGCACCACCCAAAAGCACTGGTATATTGATCGGGAATTTCGAAGGCATTTTGTCTTTGGGACACAACTTGTTGCATTATTGATCACACTGGCACAGGCAGAAATAGCACCCACAAGAAATAACCATACACAAATTTTTGTATGGCAACCGAGTGGTCCAAACAGTCTCTTGGGACCGACCAGGCCGCCAAACTCGACATGTGGTATAGCATTTACAATGCTTCCACTCTGATCCTGTATCAACGACATGATGCCTCAAAAACAATCCACTGGGAAGAAGCTCACTGTCCATCCAGATTCTAGGAAAGCCTGCATACTTATCCCTGTTGCCAAAAGAATTCACCATGAAGCTAGAATGGAAGTAGACGATTATACAGACTACATCCTCCGAATCCAGAAGCAAATGTTGCAACTCAGGAGAGGACAATTTTGACCTACACCTGGGGCAAGGACAGGAAGCAAGTGCAGTGATCTATCTCATTTGAGGACTCTTCTTCTCACTACCCAAACTAGCATAAAGCAGCACTCCCAAGTGTGCCTGCAAAGAGGCTGACAAGACATAGTTTGCACCTCTGCCACACATCCTTGTCCTCATGTCTGAAATATGAACTAATTGAAGCCTATTGGTAAGCACCAATGAAAAATCCATATCAATGTTGACCCAATAATAGGCATTTGCAACAACATTCCCAAAAGCACTGGTTGCTATTGATAATAAGAAACCATATATGTTTTAGGGAAGAATCTGTTTAGAGTCCACACTGGCACAGGCAGAAATGCACTCTTACAAGAATAACAATAGCAGTAGTTGTCTTTTCATGGCCCAAGAGGAACTCGAGACATTCAATGTTGGTACCGACCAAGTGCCCCATTTCATTTGATGCAAACAAGATTAACTCTAATTTCTGTACATAGTCACATTCAGAGCTGTTTTCACCGTCGAAGAGCTATTCACATCATAATCATGTTCTATAAATGTTATGCACACCATTTGTATGCAAGATTAATGGCTGTGCAAGTTCAGTGGTGTTGCTTAACAAGAGAAAGCAGACGAAAGTTAGTACATCACAAGTGCAACATTGTTTGGTAGCACTTGTAAAGCAATCGAATGGAATTACAATGCGGAAGCAGATAAACACGAATATGAAGTCATGAACTTCAGGGATCTAGGAAAATGTGACCCTAATAGCCATGCCTGAGAATACATAGGAACTTAAAAAGGCCAGTCGTGGAGTGAAATGTGTTCATGTAGTGCCCAAGCTTGAGATCAGCTAGGAAAGAAAGTGCATGTGTCGTACTTATCCTTCCATATGTCTTGAAAAGTATATTGGCTATTGGTTTTCCTGGTAACAAGTACCCAATAATAAATTCCGCAACAACATTGTAGCCTGGTTGCTGTTTAAACAACAAAAACATAGTATGTTTTAGCAAGAATCTGCTTTATTCCCAGTAGCCCTGTTTACTCTTACTGGATATTACAATAGCAGTAGTTTGATCTGCCCTTGAGGAAGGAGAATTATGTTGGTAACTGCCACCGATTTACTTGACATTTGGGTGCAAACAAGATTTAACTTTAAGCTTTCTATACAAGCACATTCAACTTTTTTCTTGATTTCGAAGAGCTATTCCTCATAATCATGTTGTTAAATGTACACACAGACATTTGTTCTCGAGTAACTGTGTTTCAGAGGCCTTCTTAACAAGAGAAAGAGACGAAAGAAGGATCCTCAACCTGGTTTGTAGTTGCCTGAATCACTCCGATGGGAAGGCTTAGTATACACGCAATTCCGATGCTTAACAACATACCCCACCAAGGAAGCTGAACATCATCCTTCCATATAATGCAGAGCATGATTGATAGAGCCATACTTCCCACCAGTAGGATGAGAAACCACCACTGAGGTACACCCCTGTAATTCCTCATTAACCGTGCATGCACATCTGGTCTGCCTGTGTTCATAGAAGTTCTGCTCCGCTTAAGGATTTCACTGTACATATGAAGCTGTTGGTCAGATTTTTACTTGTAAAGGTATGATTCTCAGAAATTTGAGCAATGCAACTGCAAAGATTGCAAAAAGAATAGGAAGCCTAATGCATGCCATTGCTAAATACTTGGGGATAGAGCTGTAATAATTGTTGATGTATTTGTGCTAGAATTTTCTGCTAAACTCGTAAAAATAAAAGAAACTTGTTTTCATCATGCCAATTAAAATATGACTGACAAAAGGTTTTGTGATGGAACCCACCTCCCATTGAAGAGCATAACATGGGTAAGAGTTTGCAGCAATTCTTGCAAAGCCAAATCCAGTAAAGAAAGCAAAAAATGTGCTCAGGTTTAGTTTATGTTTGTTGGGTCTATTTGAACTTTGCTTGTAAATGTGTTTTATATCGGTTTTTTGTGTATCCTTCACTCTTCATACAGGAGTCCTTGGTAGATCATCTATAGCTTACTTCCATAGTGTATGGATCAATACAAAGTCGAGTCTCGTTTGTCAAAGTATTGGAAATTTATTTTCATGTTCTGTGAAATATTTCAGGTTGTGTGGGTATTAAATTTCAATAAGTGTGTAATGTATGACTATTGAATTTATGTTATTATGCAAATCCTTTTTTTAAAGGCTAACCGTGTACTATTTTCCTTTGTGGGATGAAGAACTCCATAATAGTTCGTGTGGAGAATTGGTTATTGAATATGTTTTTTTTTTTTTCCATTATTTCCCCTTTACATTTTCATAGATTCTTGCTTGTGTGGTTGAAGTTGTCTGTCTACAAATATGTTATTGTAGTATGTGCTGCATAAAGAAAACTATTTCCTGCTTTCGGAATGCAAACCACGGCATAGAGGGGCAAGTGCCTTCGCCATTGGCAGGATTCAGTGTGTGCTGAGGGGTTTTAGCCCTTGGGAAGCCTCATCGAAACGCCCATTGTTGGGTGTTTGACTGCTCTTTGGAAAGGTTTTTAAAGTTGCCTGCCAAAACAGACATTGCCCAAATGTTTATCTTGGAATGCTTGTTTTTGCTCTGCAACCATAAACTGTTTGTTTTATTTCCATTTCCAGCATTGTACTTAATGCAGTTCGAACAGCATCTATGCATTTTGTTTTTTTGCAATTTTATTGTTGTTTGTTGCTTATGGGTTTGCAGCAATGAAGACTCGCAGTACAGTTGTTGTTCCTCCGCACGGTGTGACAATCACCACTCCGCACTTGGAACGGGAAGATTCTTTCAACCGGACAAAGTTTGTTGTTAATGTGCTCCACTGCAGGCAACCAAAGCCTGTAAAACCTTTGGTCGCCGAACTGGTTAGAGACCGTCTCAAGTTGCATCCTTCCTGCCCTCTGTATCTTTCCAAGTTTCGTACGGCGGGGTTCAACTCAAGGGGGTTTGGGCTTGTATATGATCGCCCCGAAGATGCTGTGAAATACGAACCTGGTTACAAACTGAAAAAGATGGGCATAGCTGCAAACAAAATACATACTGGAGGGAAAAAATCCCATGCTGCAAAAAAAATTGCTAATGTCAACAAGGGAAAAAAACTAGCAGCCAAGAAAAAATGAAATACTTTCAGGACGTACTCTATTAAACTTATGTACATAAGTGTGCTTTAGGTAGCTATATATTACAAACATCTACTATGTTCTCTTTTTGTTCCTCGTTCGAAATAACACTATGTTATGTTTTTTATAGCCCTTGCTCATCGGTCACGAAAATCGATAAGGGGTTTTTATTGTAAATCTATGTTCCTGGACTTCTATACACTTCGAATCTGTGTTTTGGAGAAATCATAAAATGAATCTGCCTTTTGTATTGTTCGTCAAACTCAAAATACATAGAATGTTTAGTGTTTATCAAACAAGCGTTTTGTCTTATGCGTGAATTAGATTTATGGATATAGGCCTACCTATAGTGGTGATAGGAGTATCAGATATGTATACAAAGATTCGAAGCAATGATGAATTGTGGTTATGTTTATTTGTGATATTTATCTTGGCTGTGTTTTGCTTGTATCCAATCAGCTTTGTCTATGCATGAATTACCTATATGGATACAAGGTCTCAGCCAGATTAGGAAAATCAGATACAGATGTACCTGCAAGTGGTTGCCAGTAGCTTTTCATTTTACTCTAATAAAATTATCTTTAGAATGGTGATTTATCTCTTTCTACATCTATTTAAGGGTCAGGCAAACAAACATATAAATAAAAGTAACATTGTCTATACCATAAATTTTGCAAAGTCGCGTTAAAGCCTGCTCAATGATTTGAACTTTGTTTTGTTTTTAGCACCATGTTAATGAATTTTGTTACATCGGCAGTTTTTTTATTTAATATTTGCAATGCTATTTGTCGTTTTAAATGCCTGCAAGCATTAAAATTTTATTGCTTTAGATTGACTTGGTGGTATGAGATTTCATCGATTTGTGCTTTTATTTTCTTTTTCAATGTGTTGTTTATAGCTCTTCCACTATCATGTCCATTACATTTGTATTTTGTTGTCTGCATATTTGTATGCTTTGGGTTGGACTTCATATGAGAGATTTGTAAACAGTCAGAGACAGTGCTATTAAGTGTGTTCCAATTTGAAGAAAGTTACTACCATCAGGCACAAAGTAATTGTATCATAGATAGATGGTACTTATTTGTCTTCAAGATGCCGTAACTTCCATGTTAAGGCTATAATAAGTTTCATTCTCTTTTAGAATTTGGACAGCTGCATTTTTTTGACACGTATTTGGACACCAATTGACATGGAAAATTTGATCTGTGTTTGGTAAAGTTTAATGATTGATCTGATTTGCACAAGTTTAATTATTGTTGTTGTCTATTACTTTGGTTCTGAATTTTGAAAATTTTCCATTTCAAATAATTCTTTATGATCATCTAGACTGTTACAGACTCTGCATCCTCTACTATGAATATGTGTTACTACTGTTAGTAGTCCTAAGGAGATCCTGGAATCTTTTAATCAGCGTAAGACCTGTACACTAAATAGGTTTCTGCAATTTTCTTAACTGGAGTGACCTACCACCACTTGTGTTCCTACATTATCTACTCCATCTAAGACCAGAGCATCATCATAAGGGACTTTTCATAGTCTGTATTGGAACTTCAATTGCAAGATTTCTCATTGCTTCTCTCTCTTTTTTTTCATTGAGGATTCATCCTAAAAGGATTTTTGGTATCTACTTCCCTCACTTGTAAGTGACCTCCATCAGCATATTGGTCAAGTCTTGAGCCTCACCTTCAAGGGATTGTCAGAAAGCGAGTATGAAGACCCATTCCTCAAGTACGCTGACAGTTTCTATTTAGTGAAGACTCTACCCATCCTAAATTTTTATATGCATCTCAACAAAATCAGACAAACTAGGACCAGACTGGTTACATCTAGCATTACTTGTGGGACTATTACCCTCATCAATGCTCCATAATTAGAAGGTTTACTTGTTTGAATCGCTATCAATTTTATTCTAGATTATATTTATCAGAGGTGAATCCAATATATGCTAAAATTGCATGGCAGTGAATACAATCTATTGCTGATTTAAAAATCCTACAGAGCAGCTGGTGGAACCTTTGATTTGCCTAAAATCGAGCTGAAAGATGAATCTTTACAGGACTACAACTTCTGAAATGTCATTGTAGATGTCTTCCAGCATTGGGGTGATGATATGACAGACTACTATCTGGGTTGTTAATAGCTGTGTTTATTTTAATCAGTGCTACTCAGATGTATGAAAATTAGTACTACTAGAAATTGGGGAATTATTATAAAATAAATGGTACGGTTGTAGTTTTGTTGAATTTGATCATTGGAACTCCAGTGCACTGTAATCTATTTCTCAGAAAAATCAGAGATCGATGTGATGTTATCAATAAAGTGATATAATCCTTACTGATAAGATTCCTGTAGAACAAGATATGATCATGAACCGTATAGCTTCAAAAGTAATGTATTGTTGTTTGTCTCTGCATGTATTGAGCGGCGAAATAAGAATTAACTGGGAAAAATAGACCCATGTCAGCCAACCCACCAATCGGGTTGAACGCCTTTTCGAACCCAGAACAGAACATGGAGGGCAAAGTCTCTCTCAATGTCGAGAATTAGTCTTGTACCTCTTCTCTATGATAGTGGTTATAGGGAGATGAATTCAGAGACTTGCTTTCAAGCATCGGCTAGATGTAAAAGGTGTAGATTATAAGTCCATACAACTTTTCCTTTCTGTATTTTGAGTGCGCGGAAGTATATATGGCCTCCTCCTAGATGGGGAGTTCCTGTGGCTTCATTTTCAGCAAAGAACATTTAAAATGGAGCTCAAATGCAGGCCTTGCACACCTGTGTTGAAAGGAACCGATGCAATGAACATTATTGGGAATTTGACGACATCATGGAGTTGGGGTATGGCTACACCTGGGTTAGAGCTATTGTGATGCTCATGATGATTGGGAAGAAAATTGGGAACAGATATTTGACAATGAATAGCCGGCCCTAATTATTGCTCGATCTTTTAAACAGATGGTCATAGAACAATACTCTCACTTATTGCATCAAAGACTTTGATGCCATGAAACAGAAGACAGCTGAGTTGAAATGCTCCTCCATCGAAAACCGTTTACAGGACTACATACTTTCAGCATGTCATTGTAGATGTACTTCCAAGCATTGGGGTGATGATATTTTGTCAGACTCATATCTGGGCTATATCAAAAGAATCAACTGCCTTCCATATGTTCAATACATCAAAGCAGACTGGTAGAGATGTATGAAAAACACAATATAGTAGTATCATAACAGCATCTGGGGATCTTATTAGAAAATAAGAGCAACCAGTGGGTGCAGTTTGTGGTTAGAATGGAAGATGTTATCCGGGCTCCAGATGCATGCTGTAGATCTTTTTCCCAGTAAAAGATTCAGTTAGATTCCTAAATGTGGATATTGGAAGGACCGGCATACTTGGAAACACGATATAATCCTTAGTACATAAATGAATTTCGCCTAATTCAGGTGGTTAAAAGATATGCATATGAACCGTCATTTTCTTCAAAACTTTGTATTCGTTTTATTGTATCCACCGAATTATGTTCGCTCTGCATATTATTTTTCCCTTAATGGACATAAATGTCTAGAAAGATATAAAATGGGCAAAAAGTAGACCTCCATGATCATTGACAACCCACCAATCGGGTTGACATGAGCCTTTTCAAATTGACGGTGACAACCAAGTTACATTTTAGGGCTTAGCCCATGTGCCTACACGGAATTTTGTACATTTTGGAAGTGTCAAATTTTGATATATGCAATACAATGCTTTACACGGGTCTAGATAATCTTCGAATGTTTCTCAGAGACCGACTTGGATGTTTGTTAAGCTTTGAAGCTGAAAATAAATGCTATGCGTGGTATTAAAAGTGCACTTGTTAGTAATTTACGATTTTTACATATAACATAGTTCGGGTAGTTTAGGTTTAGAACGTTATAAAATACTTGGTCATGTATATTATTATAGTATATAAACCTTGAGCCACATAACGTAGAAAGGTTTAGTTTTAAGTTATATTAATATAGGTTAGTACATAGGATATTTTCATTATATGGAAGATATAATAGTGTATATATAACTACCAGTCGCACGCGGGGTGTGTGAGGATAACATCAAAAGTTGGAGACAGAAGTGAGACAAAGGAAACTGGAATATATAAAAAAGGAGTATGATAAATGCATGTGGGTAGACAATAAAAGGAGAAACAAGTTGAAACGAATATGGAGTAACACAATAAGAGACGAGCAGAGGAGCAACATATGGAGAGGGAACCGACAATACCGCTCAAGATGCGAGAAATGAAAGAAGCGAATGAAGGTGCAGAGGACATTTCAGAGTAACGAATGAATGAAAATGGAGGATAAATATGAACGAACGACAATGGGGGAACTCTTGATATATCCATGAAGGTTGGGCCTTGTTTTTCCGTTCCTCCTATGTCTGTAGTGGCTCACTGCAGAGTACACCCTTCAAATTTGTGTATTGAAAATGCCCAAACAATTTTAAGTGGTGGTTTATTTCGGTTTCCTATCAAAAATGGTGGAGTAGGAAGATGGAAGGTGGTTATTCACGGAAACCCTTATACAGACATATACCTAGTAATCTGATGTTTTAATTCAAAAAAACTTACAAAAACATCAACCCTTTAAACCATATATTATAATTATTATAGTTTTTTGGACGCTTGCAAAGCGTTTGACAATTAGCCAGATTTAATCATGTGTTTGCATTTCTATTAGCGTTCAATTTTACACTCAGCGGGTTCAAACACAAATTCCTTTGCCTGCTTTTTACTTTCCTGCGAAAAAAAAAAAATTACAAGAGGATTGCCCACTTTCCAAATTCTTTTTTCAGAGTTCACTCTTCGTTTCATACCATACTGTGTTAATTTTACAGACCCTGAGAATTTTGTGGTTTGCTATAATTTTGTGTTGTTCAAGAAATCTCATTAGCTTCGTTTAAGTCAGCAGTCTTAATGCATTATGTCCCGCAAATTGTAGTTTAAAATAAAAAAAGATAATGACGCTATATCATTTAGAAAATTATTCATCTACATAGACCTTTTTATCTTTCTTGCAGTTTATTTTTTCGTACCGCACACACTGTTCAAGAAAATAATTGTTTCATTGGGATAAATGTAACCGTTAAGGTTTATACTTTTTTTATTTTTTCCGCCAAATTTATAAGTATTGTCGTGCGGGTTTGTTCACTGTGCAGGCACGCATATTGTGTTGGACAACAATCTGCGTCATGTCTACACCTTTGAAAAATGGTGGCATCTCCATGTTGATTGAGGGGAGCGCGAATGCAGAACCAATAGTCCAACTTCTCAACATTTGTCCCCTTCAAACTGCGTTGAACACCGAGCTCCAACATCGCGTGCATCTCTCCGATGGTGTGCACTTTCAAACAGCGCTTTTGCCCTCAAAATTTGCAAGTCAAATTTCAAATGCTCGATTGCAGCACGGAACCATTGTTCGCTTGTGCAGAACCCTTTGCAGAATGATAAAGCATGAATTGTAAGCATCCATTTTCCTTTGTGCCTGTATGCTCCACTTTCGTTTCTTTTATATACACTGAAATTTTTGTCCCTTTTTACTTTCATCCTTTCCAGGACTGTTCTTGTTTCCGACCTGGAAGTTGTGCTACAAACACATCCACAGATTGGTGCTCCTACTCCTCTTACTACCAGTGTCATTCGCGGAAAGCAATCAACCGACGATGCATAGCATGGAGCCGTCAGAAGTCTGGTCCTGCAAACACCTACCCAAAAGAAAATAGGCCTGCCTAAGAAATCAAGAATGCCTCTAAAAATAAGTGCTCTGAATACGACCATGCGTACATGGTCTATTGAAGGTCGTGCCCTTGGGAAAACAACACTAAAGGAGTATGCTAATGCAAATGGCTCCGGCTCTTATTTTGGCTTTGATTTTGTGGACTGTGAAGGTGGGGAAATACGCATTACATGCTTCAACGAAATTGCAACAAAGTTTTTTGGACAAATTGAGGCTGGAAATTTATACACCATCACGAATGGAAGGATAGGGAATGCAAAAGCAGGCTACAACCACCTTAACAACGAATTTGAGATATTCCTGCAAGCTTCTTCCACTATCTCTCTGTTGCTTGTCGATAATACCACAATTCCTTTGCATAACTTTCACTTCACTGGAATCAAAGATATACCTGCAAAACCTGTTGGTTCCTTCATTGACGTTATTGGCATTGTTTTGGCAATCTCTCCTTGCTCGACTATCCGTAGACGAGATAACAGTGAAACTAAACAAAGAAGCTTGTAACTAAAGGACATGTCTGGATTTAGTGTTACTGTAACTTTATGGGGGCTGCATTTACACGATCTTTCTCAACAACTTGAGGAATTACTTTCTATTCCGCAACTCCCAGTATTGGATTTGAAGGCAGCGCGTCTTTCAAGTTTCAATGGCGCTTCCATAGACACTGTCTCCAGTACAAAATGGTTTGTTGATCCTCAAATTCCTGAAACTAAAACACTGCACGATTGGGTTGCCTCTGAAAATTACACTGTTGAAACTCCTTCTGTAACGAAGAAATTTCTAGGTCCTCCTCAAAGCTTAAAACCTGTGGCAACAATTGCTGAAATACTTCAAATGGGCAATACAGAGAGCAATGAATGGGCTACGCTTAAAGCTATAATTGCAGACATCGCAATGGATAACTTCTTCTACATGGCTTACCCCCTTGCAATCGGTGACAAACAGTGCTGAAAGAAAGTGAAACCAGCAAATAATGGCTCGTGGTTTTGTGCAAGTTGTAAGTCTCATGTGCGTCAGTGTGATTACAGATATGCTCTCCGTATAAACTTACAAGATGACTCTGGAGAACTGCAATCGGTTACTGCATTTGACACAGCTGCTGAAGAAATCATGGGTATCGCAGTGGTGGACCTCCAGATGTTATGCATAGACGACGAGGCAACAACAGAAATTACAAATCAGATAATTGGCTATGAATACAAATTCACTCTATCTATGAAAAAAGAAACTTTTCATGGAAATACGCAGCTGAAATGTGTCATACTTGATTCCCTTAAATTGGACGAATCGAAAGTCATTGATTGACTTTGCCTCTCCTGGGCACCATAACACTTTCCTATATTTTACTTTCTTCAATTTTTGCTCATATCTCCCCTGTAATATGGTTTTGTCCGCAGATACATTTGTAATATGCTTTTGTCCACATGTTATAATGGACTATAACTCTCCAACTTTTTCCATTTAATGGTTGTTACTACTGGTTTGCATGTGCATCTATATCGCAAAGAAACCTTTTTTGTACTTGAAAAAAATGTATGATCCAATGTCTATATATATATAGACTTTTTGCTAACATTATGGAACGCTTTATTCATTTCTTTACTTTTTGTCTATATTTCACATGGATTTTTTTATTCTTTCTAGCTTGTTCCTTCTTGGTCCGTATATAAAAAAAATGAAACCATATCTATATGTTTTTTCCTAATCAAAATCTCGATACACACCCTTCTAATTCTTCCTTTGCTTCCTTAAAAATATATGCAACAACAAATCGTTTTGCCTTTGTTTTATTGCCTTTACCTACCAAAATATAAAACATTTACAACGAGCTAGCATTTACAAATGGTTTTTGCATTCATTTCCCTTTATGCAAATACAAAATGTAGCACTCTTTTAATCTTCTCTTATGCCACCTTTATTTTGTGATTTTCGCAGATCGTTTTTTACACAATGCCTACCCCGGAGCAAAGACAAAGAAGGAGAGATATTTATGCCTTGCACAAAGAGGAAATCAATGCTTCCCGACGTGAGCGCTACCGCCAACTCCAGCAAATGCCTTCAACTTCGAATCCCTTCCAAAGTAGTCGCCGCCCCCCCCTTTTATGACGTTCCCCTACTACTTTCCCCTCCACATCGCACAATTCTCCTTTACCCCTTTGCATTAACCGCGGTGCCTGTGTCGAACCACAACCCTCTCCATCGCTGCACAGTCCTCCATTTTCACATTCTTTTGAGCATGCATCCCCTTCCACCCAACCTCTTCATGCGATGACCGCACCCAGGATTCCACCTTCCCTGCGCCGCTCCACAAAACAAACACTTCAGTGCCATCTTGGGCGGATGCCCAATGCAGATTCCACCGAAGATTGGATCTTTTGTCGCAAATCCAAACCTGCTCCATTTGTCTTGAATACTACCTAGGCATACATACTACTTTCCATGAAGGACAGCATGTATGCATTAGATGCAAGTCCGAAAAAAATGGACACCGTTTCTCCTCTTGGAACAATATGGATCCTGGCATTCAACCTGCTTTCCTAAAATCTTTAACCCAAGTTGAAGAAATGTTGATTGCTCGCATTAACCCTATTTTGCAAGTCACACAAATGCGCGGAGGACAATATAAATATTCAGGTCACACAATAAGTTTCCCACAAAACATTTCTTCCATTTCCAAATCCCTTCCTCGTCGACTAGGAGATTTGGATCTCTTGTTGATTCAAAAAAATGGAAGTCAACAAACAAAATACGACTTCTATTTTAGTAGGTCCCGTGTTTGGAATGCACTTCAATATAAAATTATCCATGACCCCTACTATAAGGATGTTCTTATTGACACTGAGGCTCTTTCTTCTCTCCCCTCAGAACCAACAAACATATCCTCCTCCCTTAATTCTATTCCTATAGACCTTCCAGCCTCTCACTTCTCTGAAGCACAAGATAATCACAACCCTCCTTCCAACCCCTACGAGTATCCAGAGGAGTCGTCCTCTGTTGTTCCTTCACACCCTAACACTGGCACCGAAGAAGAGTTGATCAAACAGTACCTGCTTTCAAATGGTCGGCCTACACCTTGCACCTTGGCTTGGCCTGAAGTCGGAAATTCACCAATAAATGAATACACCACTGAAGGCCTTTTCTCAATGGCTTTTCCAACTTTGTTTCCAATTGGTGCAGCATTGTTTAAAAAACCTCGCATGAAGGATGTTCAGATGCATGAATATGCCCTCCACCTTATGCGCTACCATGATGATCGTTTCGGGTCGCACCCTAGGTTCCGGTATTTTTTACTTAACCTTATTATGAGACATAGGAGCCAATCTACAGCTACAGTTTTCATGAGGTTGAACCTCGAACATGGTGTCCCCCCTACTATAGGCCAACTACGACAACGCCTACATGATTTCCCTGATGATTGCCTTCCACGGAGTTTAATGAGATTTGGAGCCAACCTGCAAGGGACCCGAACATTTTGGTCAAAGAGTAGAGGGGAGGTCTCAGACATGATTGAACAATTAGGGGCACCCACACTGTTCTTCACTCTTAGTGCAGTGGACACAAAATGGCCTGACCTGCATAGCACCATGCAAGGTTTTTTTCCTGCTGAGGCCTGTGCTGCACAATAATGGAGGACCCAGAACATTGTTAGCCACCCGCATCGTGTCGCTGCTTACTTACATCAGAGATTCACAATATTCCGCGAACAAGTGTTAGAAAAACATCTTCAAGCCAAGGACTACTGGTACAGGTAAATTTCTTCATTGGTCTCTACTTTTTTCTCTGCTTAAATACATAACGCTTAACATTCCTTTACCGTAGGTATGAATGGAAACATAGAGGTTCCGCACATGTTCATGGTTTCTTGTGGCTTGGAGATGCTCCCGACGTTGATTGCATCGACTGGTCAAATGATGAATCTGTGAACAAAGCAAGACAATTCTTTGATACCTATATATCTGCATGGAATATGCGCCCTCCTTCCATCCACTCAGAATTTGTTCACAGGAATATCCAGGATGACCCTTGCCTCTTAGTTTCGTCTCAGATCCTTGCAATTTCACCGCTACAGGATTTGCAGGAGTTGATAAATCGAGTGCAGCGCCATACCAAGTGCTCCGAAAATAGTTGCCTCCGGAAAAAGAATAACCGCCTCCAATGCCGATACAATGCACCTTGGGAGAGTAGACCCGCTTCTCTTTTGTTTGTTGATGAGACTGCTTCTGTTAAATACCTACCTACCAGGAATGATAATAGATTGAACACACACAATCCAACAATGTTATCCATATGGAGAGCCAATATCGATTGTCAACCTGTGCTATCTCGCCATGCTGTCCTCAAATACATTGCCAGAATATGCTTCCAAAGCAGAGCAAAGGTCAGAAACATACCACCAAATGCTTTCTAGATTTTCGTCAAATTTAGATCCTGATCAGCCAGCACATTTAGCCATAAAGAAGATGTTAACTGAGGGTGTGGTTGAACATGACATTAGCGCATAAGAAACATGCCACATGCTCCTCAAATTGCCACTTGTATTGTGTAGCCGCACTTTTGTATCGCTTAATGTAGGCAGAAAAATCTTGAGAAAATTGGTTGAAGCAAAATGTGAGGATGCAGAGACATCCCTCCTTTTAGATGCATACAAGGTCCGGCCTTCAAACTTGGAAAGCCTTCCACTCATTGAAACTGCGCGTGATTGGAGTTACAACAAACACCGCAGACACGATAAATGGAAGCGTCGTCCCGTACCGGCTGTTGTTCGAGTGCTCCCTAGGTTTCAATGCATTCCATCTAAGGATTCCCCCTCTTTTGAACTTTTCTGTTGGTCAGAACTCCTTCTATACAAAATTTTCCTCAACATTTCTATTGATATTGGTTCGACACCTCAAGAAACCATTTCTAGATGGACCTTGTTCAAATAGAATTATAAGCCCTGGCATATTAGACGGCATGAGTCAAATCCATCACCCCCCTCCAGCAGTGACACCGATTTAGACATCGAGCCTCCCCTGCCGGTTCAACAGCTACATGATTGGCAAGTTTTGGCTCGAAGCCACCCAGGGGAACACTTCATTCCTTGACAGCTTGCAATTGTTGGGCCTTCGTGAATTTGACACCCTTCACAATTGGAGTGTGCACCGAGTTCCTGTTGCTCTACAATCTCTTGGTGCCACTTTTATCAACGACAAAAAGGCAGAGTATGTTTCTTCTTACCTCATGGACAGATTGCACCCTCCAGCTTCAGGTTTATCTCCTGAACAGCAGCAAGCTTTCAACATAGTTACTCAACACTTCGCTCAAAAAAACAACTTGCCTCCGCTGAGGCTTATTATACAGGGGACTGTTGGTACGGGAAAATCTTTTCTCATTAACATTTTGAAGTCTTCATTTGCTTCTTCATCCAGTGAAGGCCTTTCATCTCTCCTTCTGCTTGCCCCAATCGGGGTTGTTGCTTTCAACATTTCGGGCTCAACAATACACGCAAGCCTTCGAATTCCCATTAAAGAACTCAAACCCTTAGAGGGACAAGCTTTGTCGTCTCTTCAAGACTCCCTCAAACACATCGAGTACATACTGATTGATGAGATGAGTTTCGTCGGGCCAAAGTTACTTTCCAGAATCGATTACCGTCTTAGAGAGGCTTCCCCGCACTTCAAGAATTCTACATTTGGAGGGAGATCTATGATATTTGTAGGAGACCTCGGTCAACTGCCTCTAGTTATGGACATTCCTCTTTATGCCAGCAAGTCTTACGGAGCTAACCTTTGGCAAGAATTCAACATATCTGTCTGCCTTCATTCAATTTTCCGACAACAAGGCACAGATCCAGCTCAGACATCATTTCGTAACTTGCTGCTTAACATTCGCAATGCGATGCCTCTGGTACAGGACTAGGAAACTCTCATGTCAAAATCCGTTTCCTCCCTTTCCGAACAAGAAAACATTGATTTTAAAGATGTGCCTCATCTTTTTGCTCAAAATAACCTTGTGGACTCTCACAACCTTGTTATGTTGAAATCCCTTAACTCTCCTATTGCCAGGTCAATTGCGGAACATACCAGACGCTCAGCATCGGGCGACACCGAAGATGATCAATTGAACCCCAAGGTTCTTCTCTGCATCAACCAGAAAGTAATGCTTTCCGCAAACTTATGGGTTGACAAAGGTCTTGTCAACGGTGCTACTGGTTCTATCATCGACATAGTCTATGGGGATTCCTCTGGACCTCCTGCTTTGCCTCTTTTTGTTGTCATCAAGTTTGATCGTTACACAGGACCTCCATGGGATTCGAACAACCCCTTCCACATTCCTATTCCTCCGATTTCAAGAGGGGGTCGCAGGCAACTACCGCTCAAAATGGCATGGGCTTTTTCTATCCACAAGTCTCAAGGGCTTACATTACCGCGTGCTACAATTGACATTGGTAGAACTGAGAGACAAGGCCTGACGTTCACCGCTGTATCGAGGGTTCCGTGTCTTTCTTCGCTCCGTGTTTCTCCAGCATTCTCCTTCTCCCGGTACTCTCGCATGTCCTCCACCCCGCTTCTTCAATCCAGGCTCAACGAAGAATCGTGCCTTCGCTCCCTTCCATCGTCTCTCCCACCCCTCCCCCAACACTTGCCTTAATTCCTTCTCCTCTTCCAGCTTTCTGGTCCTCAGTCTTCGATTGCTGCAATGACTTCTTTATACCGTCCTCACATGTACATAGCAAACACATTTTGTATCCTTTTCACTTTTTTGCGAATGTTATATATATGTCCAACTACTTTCAACGCTCTATTAGAGGTTCGGCACCTTTCTTCAACCTTCCAAAAAAAGGTCAAACATTTCGCTAATAATGAATCCACTAGACCAAAGCCTTTTCAGTTAACTCCCTGTTATTCTTTTCTATTTTACGTTCACAAACATAACTCTCCTCAATTTTTCTTTCTGTTTCAATAACTTCTACGTCTACCGCTTCTCGTCTTTCGGCGTTTTCATTGCACCCATCATGTGCGATTGCTAGTATATAACTGGTTTAGCTTTTGAATTCCCTACGGTGTGTTTCTTCTCCATTTCGTCATTCGAATTTTTACGAATTCTATAATTTCATAGGTAGACTTTGAGACTGAGAATATATTGCAAGGTATCTCTAGAAGATTCGACAAAAGTCGGTACGATTCTTTTCCTCGTTTGAATTTCGTGGCGTAATCTTACACGCCATGCTATTTTAAAATTAAAAAACATGGAAAAGAGGTACTTCGCAAGTTTGCGGTGTTGTAATTTCGGTAAACCTCGACGTCGGCAGTAAAAGGTTGACAGTTCCTCCGTCAATTGCGCGAAAACCGTCAAACATCTTCCCTCAAGTTGCGCTAATTCCTAAGGGCGAGGTCCCATGGAGGGGATTCCCCTAAAAAATACTTAGGGAGTTAGAAACACGTTTTACAATGCGTTTAATTTGATTTGTGATTTTAGTTGTAAATCATTTGTAAATATTTGAAATAATATTACATACGACTTACATATTCAAAACGTAACAGTCATTTTTTATATAAATATATATGTAAAGCTATATTAATACATATATTAAATAAATATTATATGTGTGTACTTATGTATGTGTTGGTAATCTAGAGAGATCGGTGAATACGTTGCAACTAAGAGTTTCGAGGAGCAAGGTTCTAATATAAGGCAAGTGCCATCAATCAACCTCATTTGGAACAACGTACATCGAGCTCTCAATGTATGTTCTAAATATATTTCGAGATTTGAACCCACGACATCTTTTATATTTTTTATTAATATTATACAAATCACAATTATTTAGTATTTTTTAAGGGCAATATTGAATAATTAATGTTGCCTAAAAATTGTTTCACATGCATATGTGTCCATCAAATTTAACCCCTGGTGGGATGTGATGGTGTGATTTGTTAGTTCGTTAGCTTGGACAACTGTTTGTCCATTTGCTGAGATTAGATAATAGTTATCTTATTGTTGAGTATGAATTAATTATTTTCTAATTATTGATTTCCTTTAGTGACACCTTGCAACCAAATTTGTTATGGTTGTTAAGTTGTTATGTATTTCAGTCGTCGATTGAGAATCGATCTCGGCCGTTGGTTTTCCAATGAGAGTAGTATAAAAGGAGGTCATTGGGCATTTGGAGTACACAAGTTTGGAGAAGCATTTGCAGTGCTAGCAAATGAGTTTGTAAGTTTGCAATGATAGCAAATAGTCTTGCAGTGTTAACAAGGGCACAGTGATAGCATTGGGGATAACAGTGGGGGAATATCAGTGGGAGAAGTTGGGAGATTGTCGGAGTTCTGCCAGTAAGAGGCAAGGAATCTTTGTATCTCTTAATTTTCTGAAGTTAATATAATTCCTCATATGTAGAACTAGTTTTCCCTTAGGGGTTTTTCCAGGGACAATTTGTCTGAAAATATTGTGTTCTTTGTGTTACGCATTTCTTTCCGTATTTTTATTAGTGAAGTTACAGTTGTGTTATTTTTTGATATTAGCTGTGAATTAGTTTTCGGCAGTTAAATAATCTTTAAAGATATGAGATTAATAATCAATGACTGCAATAGAATTTTCACATGATTGAGGAACTTTCATTTTCATTTGACTATGACATGGCAATTTTAAGACTAAATTTGATGTTCATATAACAATGACTTAAAATATTTTTCTTTTCGCTTGGAGAAGTCAGTCAGAAAATAGTAATATATTAACCATTTGGTAGAGTTTGGGGCAATTGTGCCTAACCATCACATATTTTGCATGGTCAATTTTATTACTATAAAGTCAAAATTTCCACAAAATTTTTACTAAATTATTACAACGCAGTGGTGGGTTATGCAACTTGCAAGTTACTGTCTAGGGTTCAAATTTTGATATCTTTGGTTCTAATTTTGTGTAAAAAAATGTGATCTTTACGCTATTCTATTTGGGGCACTTAGGTTTTTTCTTAAAATATTTTGTCAAGACCAACACAATAGTGCAACTATGTTGATGTCATATCACCAACCATTGGAAGCTTAATAGAGAATGTAATTGATATCTATTTTCTTTCTCTAACGAATTGGAAAAATAATTTGTGAAATCCATTTAACTAGTATAGATATCTTTAATACATGTATATGAAATATGACACTCTGACAAATAGAACCTATATTTTGGTTGGCTCCTTCCATTTAGGGTTTGATTTTGATGGTTACTTACACATTTTTTGTTTTTTAGCCATAAAATACTTGCAAAAATTTAAATTATTGCCCCTTCCAACTTGAATGTCTAAAATATGGCCATTATTTTTAAACATATATCTAACACAAGTTTTATTGATATGTATAATTGGCAATTGCACATGAGTTGCAAGGTATACTAGAAGGGATACAAATGTAAAGCTACTTGGAAATGTTTTTTGATGGGAGATTTAAAGGTACCTCATATTTTAATTGAGTTTGCTTCACCCTTACCACCCTTAGATAAATTCTATATTCATTCATACATCTACAAATTTCTAGTCTAATATTTGAAAGTTTTGTGATATATTTGCAAGTTTGAAACTCCTGGCGATCACACTTACACCCTTCTATATTCCCCAATGCAATGCCACCTAAAAAATCAACTTTACAATGAATTAATTATATTCCAGTCTGGATTTATACATAGAGTCTATACCAATGGGATCCAAGCATTTATGTACGCCCATAGTAATGTTCACTTTTAGAACATTGTGGCTCCAACAGATTAATTTCATTTAATTCAAAAAAGTGTGAGATGTGCAATAATGTATTTATTGTTTTGGAGAGTTATCCTTATTAGGACTATAAATTTGATATAGAAATAAAAACAACTATTATAAGTGCATTTCCATATAATTGTTACATAGTTTTTGAGTTGGTGATGCTTAAGGTACATGTGCTTAGTTAGCATAATTTTGAGTTTGAACTTTGATTGACTACCAAGGGAAATCCATGAGCTCACGCCACATTTCACTTTCCCTAGGTAATGTGTGTTATCATGTCCATTGCACCTTGTTTGCTTGTGATCCTAACAAGGGAGAAATTTTCCAACCACATATGAGAGCAGGGGGTTCACCATTTAAATAGTTTCCCTGGACTATGAATGGTAAAGCTAAAATCATACTACCTCTTCTAACTCGGCGAGAGGGTTTCCCCATCTTTTGACTAGGTGTTGCCTTATGCATTCATACACATGGTGGAGGGTAACAAATGTGATAAAAGATATACATATATCATATATAACACAATTTATTCATTTGTGGCTAGTGATAGAAGTAATATTATGTATGTTTCCTCAAGTACATACAAATGTATAAAAATATTAAAGATGGAACATGTGGGCGGAGTGCACCTTGAATTTGGAAAGACAAAAAAGGGGTCCAAGAGCATTGGGGGTGTTTTAGATAGACCTCTGCAATGCAAATGGGCTCTCTAGACATAACATTAAAAGCCCAAAAAGAGAGGCGTGGTAGATGAGGAGGAGGGGACATAAGAAACCACTATGCATTGGCTAAACAAGGCGACGGCCTTATCGTTTGCCTTTCACAACCAACTATTTGTCTCATGTTTAACACGCTTGCCACATTTCTAGATCAGGGCATACATACCCTTAAAATGACTAGATTCTTCCATGTCTTACTTTAGGCCACTACCACTAAATTTGACTTAACTTCTCTTTATTAGACCTTAGTTGATTAGAGTTAGGGCCCAAGGTGAGGTTGAAATTAGAACTAGTATGTTTTTATGTAATCAACCACCATTGGCTTGTTATGAGACAAATAAGTAGAGGCAATTTCAAAACCAATTATTATTCGTCTTCTTCACTACAGGGTTTGATCATCAATCTTCTAATCAATGTTGTTGCATAGGGGTTTTGTTCAGGGGCCACCTCTTCCCTTCTCCCTCCAGAATATTGCTTTCATTGGTTAGTATGACCTAATATTGTTGACATGCCCATCTCAACCTCCTACTACATCATCTTCTCTTTAATTGTCCCACACCAAACACTTCCCTGACTTCGAATGGGCCAAAGATGACAATAACATGTGTTTCTATAACCAAATTTATCTTTTCTTAAATAAATAAATAGGAAATCCACCTTGGATTACAAACCTAGATAAAGACCATGATTTCTCCTCAACCTTCACTTATGTAGGGCAAACAAAAACAAAAAGATGGAGGTTTTTTAAACTACCAACTCAAGGAATCTTTGAATTGGTAGGCCATGTCCCATCTATTTGTTTGGATCGTCTCAGTATCTCACCCATGAAGATTGCAAAGTGTTGTTGATGCAACCCATTTCATGAAAACTCATAAACTGAAATTGCATATTTTATTTTTTTAAATTTCCTTAAGGGGATTTGAAAACATTAAAATTTCAATCCCTTCAAACACACCCAAAACATATAATTATATAAGTGATGCATTGTTCACACAAATTAGGAACAATATACTCATTTATTCAAACAAAAATGGAAAAATCAAATGTAATTTTTTTTAGCCCAATAATTGACCCAGAAGGTGAAAGTAAGAGAATGTTGTCGAATTACATGCACAACTTCCACATGGAATGGTGTGAAAAAAATGTCTTCATTAGCACTTTTCATGTCTCGCTTGCCTTCGTAAGGAAGAAGTCATGGACCTCTAATGTGGCATAAATAGATCAGAGGTGTGGAGTTTAATGTTCCAAGACCAATAGGAGGAGGAGGTCAAATCATTTCAAATGTCCCGGGGCAGTGTTGTGGTATAATAGAATGTTGTCTTAGACCATGAATCATGTTTTACATGATGTGCATAGTTGGCCACTAGAAATGAATAAGAGTATATTTTTAAAGGGTGGCGACTATAGAAATCTGTTGTAAACAAATAAAACAATAAAAATGACGAACGCTGCTTGAAAAATATAAGCTACCTTTTTAAAATGTAATTGTACGTGTGTTTTCACTTGTCAAATTTTTTTTATTTTAACTCGTGAAAAAACTAAAGTTTACTACAAAGATTCTAATAAAAGTGTTCCCAGAAAGACTTGACACTTTATGATAAACGTTTCCCATAATAAAACGCCTTCAACGTAAATTTGTATAAAAAATCCTAAAATAAATGAGATTCTACATTTTGAGGATGGATCACATGTGGTGATCCAAAAGGTTTCTACACAATTTTTCACAAGAATAATTTTCTATTTTTTTTTATAGATTTTGAAACTTGAATTCATTAAATGAGGGTTGTCTTTTCTATTTTCATCAATATTACATTAATAGTAATATTTTATACAATTTAAAAGGTAATACTGAAAAATTATTGTGACTAAAAAACTTGTTTAAGGCTCGTAACATTGTTGTAAACAAATAGAATAGTAGAGGATGCTTGAAAAATATAAGCTACATTTTTTAATGCAATTGTACATGTGCTTTCACTTGTTAAAAATATATATTTTAACGGATGAAAAAACTTAATTTAGCGCAAAAATGCCAAGAAAAAATACTACCTACCATAAAGGCAAGAGTCAAGCATCTTCACCATTGAGTCAATAGTCATTTTTCCTTTTCAAGGTATAATTTTGATTTAAAATTAATGTCCAGAAATATACCAAAATTATGTAATCTATATAACCGCATATATTTCTAAATACTCCAAAATTTTCTCACAACACATGTTAGCCTCCGCCTGGCACGGCAGCCAAACTCCGTTAAAATTAAGTCAAACTTTAACCTTTTAAAAATGAGTCGACATTGACGCAAATTTTCAGGAGCCCGAAGTAAACGGAAATTCCGTACGGTTAATAACGAAATACAGTCAAACGACGTTTTTTAGTTCTGTTAGAGATAACGGCAATGGTGAAATAAAGGTTAATTAAATTAAACTCCGAAACAAAACAAAAATCGTTTTTTTACTGTCACAGTGTTACCTAAGTAGACGCCAAAACAATTCCATGGATTCCAACGATGGAATCATTTTGTGCTACAGTACGGAGCCTCTTATTCTTTCCTCCCTCGTGAATAGCAATGCTTTAAAAGGGGGATGCGGAAGAGGAATATAACACCTCAGCGCTAGGAGTTCTGAAAAATATTGCTGATCAGAAGCAAAACCAAAATGCGCAGTCGAAGTACAGGAGCTTTGTCTCCAAACTGGATGGCGGTTCTTTGTATTTTGTGCTTCTGCGCAGGAACGCTTTTCACAAACAGGTTTCTCATCCGCCTTGTTAAATTCATTTCCATTTTATGGCAAATCGTTTTTATCGTGGGTCAGGATTTGTAATGTTAAAGAGAATTTAGGTATCCTGTCATTAAATTTCAAATTGTTGGACGGCAATTTGAAAATTTTCGCTTCAGAGCAATAATTTTACACGAGTTTCCCGTTTTTTTCTTTTTCTGGTTTTTTTCACCGGAATTTTGAGTCTGCTCCTGGCAACTTACAGAGAGTCTTGTTCTCTTAAATTTATACATGTGAAATGTATTCTCATTGCCGGAATCATGTGTTATTGCAGTTTGCAGCGTTTTCCGGCTCTCTTCTTTTTAAATTAATTTCCCGCATTCGTTACTGCAGTAGGTTTTATTGTTCGTCGCTCCGTTCTCTGGAATTGTTTTTCTTTTCGTATTACAATTTATAAAATTGAGCTAAATTTGGAAAAAAATCTTGCTGCACAAGAAATATTTTACCAGTAAACCTTCAGACGTCCGGATTTTTTTATTTTGCCGGCATTTTGGATGTTTTTTGGCCGGCATTTCAGATTTTAAAACCAATCCGAGAAAGCCATTCACATAATTTTCCACCATGTGTCATAAATGTTTCTGTGTTGATCGCAACAATTTTCGGATCAGATATGATTGGAATTGAATTTTTCTGTTTTGTCTGCTTTTTTAATGTGGATATTTAGGAATCGTTGTAGTATTTTCGGAAGATTTGTTTTCGCCGGCCTCATTTTCGGTAAATGCACAGCGTAATTTTCACTGTTAATGTCCAGAGCATAATTTTACGTTATCTTATTTCTTCTGTACCTCACTCTACTGATAATCCGTGTTTGATTTTTTCTATTTCGATTTGTTAGCCATCGATTCCACAAGCCATTGCCTTATTTCTTTTTCTAGAGATATTTTTTTCGAAAAATGGGAATTCTCCTATGTTACATCAGTTTCAATTTTTTCCCCTTTTCCATACTTTTTTAGGAATGACACACATTTCATCTACTCTTTCAATTGGAATGACAATCATTTCATCGTCATCTCTTCTAATTGGAATGACAAGCATTTTTTTATTTTTATAAGAATCTATGATGACATTTGTTCCGACAAAAGAGGTGCTTCACATTGACTATCATAACATAAATCAATTAAGTTAATTAGTTATTCGCCGGAGGCGTTTACTTTGAAGAAGGTATTGCTGGAAAGTGTCAAATTCCGGTGGCTTAACTTTACAGGTTGCCGGATTTTAGATATTTTTGTAAGTCATAGATATTTACTATTCTTTGACTCCACATCCTTTAAATGATATTTTAGACTTGGCAATAACCATTCTTTGGTGCCCTTGTTTTTGGGAGTGGCCGGCTTGAGAACATCATGAGTGACCGCGATGTTAACTCATGGTTAATGTTTTTTATTTTACTTCATTGGTAGCGATAGCTGGCCGACAGAAGAACCGACTCTCTACACCTTTCCCTTCTTCATCTGTACACTGGAATTGTTCTTTGAGTAATTAGTTATTAATCTTCTTTCACTGAACTTGTGTATATTACATATATAGATCAAAATTGTGTCTCTCTTCTTGATATAGGTGGATCCAATTCAAATGATTGGGAAATGTTTATCTTTTTATTGCATGCAAGGAGATAGTGTGGATTTTTTCAATCTTTGGAATGTGTGTGCAAAAGCTCTACAATTAGTTGCTTTGTGGTTACTTTTCTCTCTTGTGAAGGGTCATTCTAAATAATCACTAGTCTTTTCTCACCATTGATACACTTATGTCTAAACTATTTACCCTCAAAATGCCAATATAGTTATATTTGTAGAGAGCTTTGTAATTTTTAAGTTAATTAGCTATTTATCTTTAAGTCAATTATCTATTAATCTTCTCTCAATGAAATTGTGTATATTAAATATAGAGACTAAAGTTGTCACCTTCCTCTTCTTGATATAGGTGGATCCAATTCGAATGATTGTTATATGCTTATCCCATTCAATGCATGTAAGGAGATAGTGTGGATTTCTTTATCTTTGGAGTACTTTGCCTAAAATAACTAAATTAGTTAAAATGCCACTTTGGGGAACTAACTTTCTAAAAGTATAATAATTTAATAAAAGGAATTTAGTATGATTTGGGAGAGCCTTGCCCTTCTTAGTTATATACATAATTGGTCATAGGATTTATGATGATTTAGGAGAGCCTTAAAAATATGTAAAATTAATTAATAATAATTATTATAGTCAACATAAGTAACACTTTTATAACATGACATGTTTTTTTAAAACTAATTATAATTATAAACAAACATTTTTAATAAAGTTACGAACCACACAGAGATATTTGAGAATGTGCTTATGAAATTATTTTTGGATATATAATGCTTTACATTGGAGAATGATTCCCTTCACTTTACTATTATATGTTATAATATAAATTCCTCAATAATTTATTTTATTATATTAATTTAATAAAATTAAATTATTCTTAATTTTAATAAATTTAATCAGAAATAAGTATTAAATATTTACTATATATTTATATATCATTCATAATAAATTAATTATTATTGAATAAAAATAATAATAGTAATAATGTTGCAATGAATTTAATAGACCCGATTCATGTATATTTTTGGAGGATTCTATTCCAGAATATTCGTAGATATCGAAAGAATTCTTCTCTCACCCAAATCTTCGAATTCAGTTATTTGATCATACACGCCATGCTGATTAATGGCTATTAAAAACTTCGGAAAAAGAAAGTTTTTACTCAATTTCGTACTTCTGGTCCGCGGGGGACAAGTTCTTCCCGTCGAAATAAAATCCGTAGTGGCATCGGTGTTTTTCGCCTTAGATTTCAATGAAAATAAAGGGGTAACGAATCAACCAATGACAACGCGAGTTCTTAATGCCACGTCATATCATAGGGCACTTATTTAGGCAAGTGGCAACCCAATGGGGAAATCCCGTTGCCGAAGATAACGGATACACTGTTAACGCCGTCGTCTGTAATCTTGTTCCATATAGGAAATCGCCCACTAAACTTTAACGGAACCAGGTCGATAAAAATATTCATTTTCCATGTCTCCGAACAGAAGAACACGGCAAAAAAATTCAAAGTATACCGAAAATTGAAGAATTGTCGTCTCACCACTTTGTACAGAGGCCCTTCTTCTTTCTTTCCCCCTCCGTGTGGAACAAAATCTATTTTTAAAAGGGGGGGAGTCTGAAGAGGGCAAAGCCATACTATTCCATACTTATTAGGAGTCCTGAAATTTTATATTTTGGCCGACTGAGGGAAAAAGATGCGCGGTCGAAGTACAGGGGCGCTGTCTGTGAAATGGACACCGATTCTTTGTATTTTGTGCTTCTGTGCGGGAATGCTTTTCACAAACAAGTATGTGATCTCCCTTATAAAATTCTTTTCTGGTTTATGTAAATGGTTTTGCTGCGATCCGCAATTTTTGATGTTTGAAAAACTCGGGTTTCATGTTATCGTGTGAATCCTGAAATGTTAACTGGAACTTTTAAATTTTCTGTCCAGGGGCACTAGATTTGAAATTATTGTTCTATATTTGTAATTGTTGGACGGAAATTTGAAATATTTGAGTATTACAAGAAACTGTTCAGAGTGCCCCATAAATTTTCTGTGCAGGGGCACTAGATTTGGAATTATTGTTCTATATTTGTAATTGTTGGACGGAAATTTGAAATATTTGAGTATTACAAGAAACTGTTCAGAGTGCCCCATAAATTTTCTTTTCTCACACTCGAATTCTAATATTTTTCATTGGTGCCCGAAGAGTAGTGATTTTGCATTGCAGTTAGAAAAATGATGTTGCGGACAAGTATTTTCTTTTTGTTCTGGTGGAAGAGCCCTCTTTAATTATGGAACTCTTTTGGTAAAGTGCCAAGATCTGAGGAGTGATTATTCAGTCAAAGTCTAGGGCTCATCCCTAATGATATCATCTGGGGCCAATTATTACAGCAAAATTGGAACCCTGGCGGGCTCTTTAAGAGCATGGAAATTTCACCAATTGAACCATAAAAGCTTGATATTACTGGTAACTCCTAATTTATGTATCCTAAATATTAACTATTAGTCACAATAGCATTCCCAGGATCATGTGCGATTGCAGTTTTGAGGGCCTTTTTCTTCTTTTATATAAAAATTGTTACTGCAATTGTATTTTCGGGTTTTATGTGCCCTAATTTCCAGTAAAATCTTCCTTTACACCTTCCCTTTCTTGGGGGTTGGCTCTTCCCTTTGTATTTGTAGGCTGTGGAACTACTGTATTAGATATTGATACTTTTGGTTGCCATTCTATATTTCGGATTGATCTAGAGAGTTTAGATTTGGGTACGTTTGTCCCTGTCACAATGCATTCTCGACTCCCATCGACCCCCCTTTGATCCCTAACGGACATCAACATTATTTCTTTCTTTCTAGGGGTTTAAAGGAAACACTTTATATTGACAGTATTTATTTAATCTTTGAAGGCAGTATATACGACAGATTTTTCACATTTCCCAATATTTTCCATTTGTTTTGTTTCCATCTCAGTCGGATAAATGGAATTACCTGCAGCTTTGTGGGATATGTTATCTAAATTTTCGTTGTTAATGCTCAAACGAATCAGGATTACATGCAATTTTAAGCACTATTTTCCAAATGTTTTTATTTTTCATTTTTCCAGTATTTCTTGTCGACATGAAATTTTATTTAATTTATATATCTTCTGTGTTTTCATTGTACTGTATTTATACAACGTGTAACTATTTTGATGATGTTTCAGGGAGTGTGATCTGAAATGCTGTTTAAAATTAGCCTGCACGGTGTTTTCCAGAAGTTGCTCTCTAATACTCCATTCATATGGACTGTGGAAACACCCTATCTCTCATATTTATGATTTATTGCCCTTCATTTTTCTTATCTTTTATCAACAATTATTTGATATTTGGGAGCAAATTTCAGCTCGTAAGCAAAATTTCCAGGATTCAAAATTTTAGTATAAACTTATTTTTAATGGTAGCTAGTTCTATCAGTTTAGTGATTTTAATCCCTTTATTTCAATTTCTACTAAGGACACTTGATTTGAGGTCAATATTTTGCATTGGTATCCAGAAAAAAAGGGGGGAATCATGCTTCCCACACTACAATGCATTTATAAAATTCAGATTCATAAAAATTAAAAGATAATTGCCCTCTGCAGACAGTTTTCTGTTTATGCATTTCATACCAGTTGGAATAGTCCTTTATGGCACAAGTTGTTATCCTCAGTTGCATCCTTTCGTTTTCCCGAATAGTTTCAATGAATTTTCTGAAAATTATGTGAATAGATTTTCTTTTTTCCATTCAATTGATTAATTTGTTGCTGAATCTAAAAAATATGCATTAATAATATGGTATTAGGACAATACTTACATCTTATAATTTATTGCACTTTTCAGTGGGGGAAATTCATGAAATTCCCAATATTTGCTCCACAAAATACTAACATACTCGTTGCTGTTACATACTCTGGCATATATGTTGCCACAGAAAGGTGTTAAGGAGGCATTTTAAGGGTCTTGTCTTATAATTGTTTTAGGGGCAGTAAATCTTTTGATTTGTAATAAATGTGTCTCCTACATCATTTTTTTTCTTCGTTATGGGTTTGCTCATAGAAAACTTGATACTTATAACCTTTCAAATTATGCATTTGGATTTTATAAGCTGAATTCTCCAGTTCAAAGCTGATTAAACAACCCATTATCTTAAAGCTTGCAAATTATATTAGTCCTTAATGTTTGGGTGATGTAAAAGATCCTGAATCATGAAAATTTTGAAGCACAAATGAAAAGGAGTGGGTAGTCGTGATGAATGCTTCAGAAATGTAGAGTTTCTGTAAGTTCATAAGAAAGTGTCAACAAAGACAAATACAACTGATTGTGTGTTTGTTGGGCCATTGTGTACATTCCCCTGAAGTAGTTTTAGTACGAAAATTCAGTATAGGATGCAGCTGATTAGAAAACAAAAGCCTTATGGCTTTCATAATAAAATATTCAAATTTTTGGTCTCGTTGATGGTTTTAGAAGAAGTGCTATCTTTGTTTAATGCAATGTGCTTTTATATTTTGGCAGGATGTGGATCACTCCTGAGGCAAATGGTGATATAATTTTAGCAAATAGACGCCAAGATCAGGAACTACAAGTAGTCCATGATGGCTGTAAACATAAACGGGTGAGTATGCAGATTAAACCAAGCTATTTAGCTTTATAGTACAGAATTATGAGAATGGCCACATTGTATTTCAAATTTTACATTCATGGAACAAGGTGCATTACAGAATCTGTTAAAGAGCAAAGGCAAATCTTGTGATGCATATGGATGTATTATTAGCCTCTACTCCTTGATGAAATACAATTGTATTATGTTTTTACTCGTGCACCAGAAGCTTGGTGAAGAGAGGGATATTATTGGAGAAGTAGAGAACACACAGAAAACAATTCAGTAAGTAATAAAAAACATCAAATAGAAATCAATCAAAATTTATTATTTTCTTCCATCCGATGCAAATCCAATTTTTGGGTGACACAAGCTAAATTTATTTTACAGGATCTTAGACAAGACAATTTCTTCATTAGAATCGGAATTGGCTGCTTCTAGAGCTGAACAAGGGATAAACCTCAATAGTTCTCCTGTTCTTGAAAAACCTGCCGGTGAAGATTCCACTGAACAACCAAAGGCTTTTATTGTGATTGGGATCAATACAGCTTTCAGTAGCAGAAAACGACGGGACTCTGTTCGAGAAACCTGGATGCCACAAGGTTATACTGACTTTTTAAACTTGCTGATGTGTTAAGTTCACAATGATCAAACATCAAAGTTGTACTGTAGATTTGTTGTTCCTTATAAAATGTGTTTTTTAACAAAATAAATTTAATGAAATGCAAGTGCCAAAAATTATAGGACACTATTCAAAGCATTATTCACACACAATTTGCTTCAATCTTGTCACCGTGCTGATATGTTGTCTTGCAGGAGGAAGACTTAAGCAGCTTGAGCAGGAAAAGGGAATTGTTATTAGATTCGTTATTGGGCACAGGTGAATATATATTCAAGGATAAAATTTCTCTCAAAAATTAAAATGTGTGATCTGCTTGGAATAAAGACATGAAGACTTGAACTTTCAATGAAAATATACTAACTTCCCAACTCCACAAATTATATAAGTATTTGTGTCTAAAAAAAGTTAAATTTACTTTTAGCTAGATTAAGGTGATTTTTATGTTGATGTAGTGCTACACCTGGTGGTATTTTGGATCGTGCGATTGATGCAGAAGATTCTCAGCACAAAGATTTCCTGAGGCTTGTATGGATTCTTCTCAACAGCCATAAATAGTGTTGTAATTTCTGAGTTCATAAAGCCCCAAGTCAAGCTTGTAAAGCATTCTGACTCGTTTAACCTTGCTTTGTCAGGAACATGTTGAAGGCTACCATGAACTATCTGCAAAGACAAAGATATATTTTGCTACTGCACTGGCCAAATGGGATGCTGATTTTTATATCAAGGTTGATGATGACGTGCATGTAAATCTAGGTACATATGTGTTTCAGCTTTATTTCTTGAAATAGCTTGAATAGTTGAGATTATGCTAAGAGTATGCATACAGGGTTCAAACTTTCAAGGCATATTCAAAAGTGCCCCCCCCCTTAAATAGTAAATAGCTAAGAGATTATAAGTACAGTATTACACCTTAAGAACAATCTAAATAAGGAGCATTTGTAATAAGAGTATGGCCCTTAACAAGGGCTACGGTTTTTTTGCAATCTTGATTATTGGAGTAATGATAATCTATCTGAAAAGGGATTGGACTTTAAATGTTGTTCATAAACATGTTCACTTGATCTGATCACTAATAGAAAACTATTTTCAGGAATGTTATCCACCACTCTTGCACGGTACCGATCTAAACCAAGAGTTTACATAGGGTGCATGAAATCTGGACCAGTCCTTTCACGAAAGTAAGTATCTTAACACCCTGAATTGACGTCTTCTTTGCTTTGTCTCTCCATTCTGTGATCTCGGCAAGCCAAAAAAAACTGAAAATGAAAACACATGGTTAATGCTGTGAGTTTGGTAAACCAAAAAATCTGAAAATGATAAAACATGGTTATTGCTATGAATTCGGTAAGCCAAAATATTTTAAAAACTGAAAATGAGAAAACATGTTTAATGCTGAGTTTGGTAAGCCAAAAAAAAACTGAATTAGAAAAGATTGTTATTGCTGTGAGTGTGGTAAGCTGAAAAAACTGAAAATGAGAAAACACATTTATGCTTACAGTGACGTCAAATATCACGAGCCAGAGTACTGGAAGTTTGGAGAAGAGGGAAACAAATATTTTAGACATGCCACTGGCCAAATTTATGCTATTTCAAAGGATCTGGCAAGATACATATCTACAAATTTGTAAGTATCAATTTTTAGTCGGTAACTAAATATACTCTGATTAAGCATGCACTGCTCTGTCTTTTCTCAAAAATATATTTGAAATGTCAATCCATGTGATCATCTGAAGAACATCATAGATAATCCTCTTTTTACTATTAATTTAAACAAAGTTTCAATAATTTTTTATAGGGATCAATAGCTTCTCAAAACAGGCAAGATGTCATCAGGGTTAATATATTATGAAGTTTCATGATTAAATTGGCATAAATCACCCCCAGTGCAAAGTTTCCCCTTCATCTTTCTCCTTGACAATCATAAAAATTGGAGTCTTAATCAAGATAATTATCGTTATGATGCAGGCCAATATTGCATAAATATGCCAATGAAGATGTATCATTGGGAGCCTGGTTTATTGGACTAGATGTTGAGCACATAGATGATCGCAATATGTGTTGTGGGACTCCCCCAGGTACATTAGGCCCCTAATGTCTGTGTTTATATTTTGGCTGAATTATGTTCTAAAAGCACCTGACACAATTCTTGTGTTTTTCTTCACTGATATGTTTTTCAGATTGTCAATGGAAAGCACAAGCAGGAAATGTCTGTGTTGCTTCCTTTGATTGGTCTTGCAGTGGGATATGCAAGTCTGTTGAAAGGATAAAATATGTACACGAACACTGTGGCGAGGGAGAGGGTGCTGTGTGGAGCACATTTTTATGATCAGTGTGTAGATCATTCAGAGCACGCAGTATCTATTTATCAGCCAATTTAATTGTTTGAAAAGTTGCAATTTTTTGAATCTCATCCTGTAAGATAGGAAGGTCTAAAGATATATCCAAGTAAGCAAGGTCAAAATATCTATCCATGTACAAAACAGGGACAGGATATTGAACAAAGACCTCTTTATACTCTGTTATACAGTAGGGGTAGGTAAAGACAGGTGTGAACTAACCTTGTAATATCACCGAAGCAGGTGTAGTTCCAGGTATCCATGTTGTGTTGTTGGGATATTATATACAGAGGAATCTTGTCTTTTGAATTCATTCGGGTCTATAGTACGGGAGGTGAGTTGATGTGTTAGTATTACCTGGTCTGTGATGTAGCGAGGCAGCTATACTCCATTAGTTTGTCTAGAAATTGTCTCAGGACCTTCAAAGTCTATTGACAACCGAAATTGGTAAGAGCTTGCCGCTGACTTGTTCTGTATAAGACGAAGAAAATTGAATTTAATATTTCATATCTTATTTTTTGTCACATCCACACGCTATTAAATTATTTCGAAAAAATTGTCATCCTTACATCCTATAAGCATGTCAGGATCTGAAGGGTAAAAGGGAATTGCAACAAAACTACTGGTGAAAGAGAAATTTGTATATGGTAACATAAAGAAGTGTAACTATTTGTTCCTGCGTTCCAATAAGTTACATTGGATTAAATTTTAGCAGCAACAAGCTGTTCTGGAGTACTATTAGTTATGTTGGATTAAATATTAGCAAAACAATATATAGTGGGGGTATTATAAGCTATGTTAGATTAAATATTAATAACACAAAAGCATTAATTATCCTGGTCATAATCACAATTCTTACAATGTGTCATTGGATGGGAATTTCGAATGTCAGCATTATGTCCTTGTGGGAACAAGAATTTATCTCTCTTGGGCTTTTGGACCTCGTGAGTATACTCTAGTTTAAATAAGGCCTATTCTTGGCTGCCATTCAGCAATGTATAATAACTCTAAAAGATAGTTTGCAGTCACATACAGACCCATCAATTGGAAAATCAAACTAAAGGAGGACTGCTCATTAGTTTTGTATTTATGTACATACATTTGATACTCTGCACCTTGTTTATTTTCAATGCTTCCAGGCCAAATTATTGTTTATTTCCAATGTTCCCAGTTCAAATTGAATGAATCTTGACCCTTGTCAAACAATCAGTCTTCTGTATAGGTATTAATAGTTGAAAAACACAATCTTTCAAGGTCGTATAGTTATTTGGATACAAATTGCATTCAACTCATCATTTCACTCCACAATTAGAGTTTATCAAATCATAATTGCAAGCGTACAACCATAAGATAAGATTTAAATAAAATTTCCCTAAGAACTTCCCCAAATCCTTTTTTGAGACAATTTTTGACTGTGATTGATATTGTTCTACAAGATCATCTGAATTTGATTAAATTCATCTTATTATCTTATGGCCTAATGGTGAAGAACATGTGCTCTTGAAATAGAGGTCACAAGTTCAAATCCTACAGGGGGTAGGGTATGTACGCCTCGTTTGTAGCAAAGTTAGTTGCTTCCCGCATGTGAGTACGAGGTAGTCCCATATGCTATAAGACGCTTGTAGACCCAAAAACAGGCTTCCCCACGGCATCGTGGATTGTAAAACCTATTATTATTATTATTATTATTATTATCATCTTTGCATGTGTGAGGTTTTGTTAACTCTGTGTTAATCACTAAAAAATGGTATTCGTCAAGCCACATCTCAACTAGTACTCTAATTGAACTTAGTGCCATTCAATTTTCCAACCAAGATATCTTTACCAATTGGCACTCAAGGGGTTGGATATGTGGCAAAATTCTTTAATTTTTAAACCATGGCAACTGTATTTTGGAGGGGTACCAACTCCCATTTTTCCAACCCGCACTCTATTCTATTGTCAATGGGCCAATGCCCAGTCGAGTAGGGCAAACCCTCTTATTGGATACGCAGAGGTGATGGAAACTTTGGGTGTTACCATGTGTGTGTCAAGTGCATTGGGGTGGATGCCTCTTGCATCGGTCCATGTGTTAGAGCATTCCCCAGAGAGCGGAATCGGGAGTAGTCGAAACATAACTACGCCGGTAGCGCACGTTTGGGATAACTCTTGAATGGTCGGGTCTCAAACTCGGAGGTGGATATAAGTCAGTGCATGTGTTGTCCTTAAGCGTCACCAACTCAAAGTCAATCAAAACACCCTTTGAGTGACTAATTTGAAAATGATATATATTTGTGCCTCTTGAAAATGCGCTTGGTGCAGGTTCCATTTGTCGTCTACATCACCTAATTAGTTTGTTTATATTTACAAACTTTATAAAGCCATTGTGAGCAATCTCTCTTTGTTAGTGGTGATAGGTACTACAAACACTTGTTCTACCTTATTTTCCTTCTCAAACAAATTGTGCCTCTAATCTTAGGTTTATAGCAGTATGACTCTCCAAACTGGTCCCCGTGGGGTGATGCAACTCTTTCTTATGTAGAACCAACCAAGTGAGCAAATGATTGCCTCTGTTTTTACAATTCTTCATTGCATACCTAATAACCATAGATTTTGCTCTAAATAGAACCTAAACTAATTCAACAAATAATTCCCTATATTGATTGCATTCTTTGTTGCACGCTTAAAACCACCAATTTGATCACAACAATTATAAGTTCTTGTATACTTGCATACATGACTATAAATTGATGGTCTGTATGTTGTTTTTAGCGATTCAAACAACTATTACGTTTAACAATTCCATTAGATAAGTGTTTAAAGCCCCAAAAAATATTTTATCATAAAATATAAGACCACACGACCAAACTTGTGTCGATAACTATTTTCGTATTAAAATATGCTAGTTTCATATTAAAATATGCTAGTTATAAATGGTTTTACAACTACCCAAAAGAATGCTTTCAAATTACAATATGGGGATAAGATGGACCCAAGGTTCCTCTTATCTGAATTTGAGAATATAAAAAAGAATGCAAATGAGTCTATCCAGGATTTCAATACCAGGTTCAACAAGACTTTAAATAGACTACCTATAATTTTGAGGCCTGGTAATGAATCCTGCTTAATAAAGTATTCTGATGCTTTTGACAAAAAATCTTGCTTATTATTTGAGAGATAAGAACCCTAGAACTTTAAGGCAAGATTTTACAATGTCCTTGAAAATTGAAAATAATATTAAAGCAGCTGGAAAACCACCTAAGAGGGGAGGGTGACAAATTGATTAATCCTGATAGACCTTATTCAAACAAGGCGGTGGATCTGGAGGAGATTGTGAAAACTTTGGTCTGGAGTAGTTAAAGAAATATCCTATAAGATGGACATAGTTGAAAAGGGGATAGGAAAAAGTTCTCAAGGTAAGTATAAACTGCAAAGGCCTAAGATAGATTTGGAATTCATCCTAGGAGTGATCAAAAAATAGATGAAAGAGGAAAAGGACCCATGGGATCAGGAAGTAAATAACCACAACCTAGAGAAAATAGACGGGTCC
This sequence comes from Taxus chinensis, assembly GCA_019776745.2. Taxonomy (NCBI): domain Eukaryota; kingdom Viridiplantae; phylum Streptophyta; class Pinopsida; order Cupressales; family Taxaceae; genus Taxus; species Taxus chinensis. The sequence continues at coordinate 624,543,626 of CM034154.1, read as the reverse complement.
TTGATCCTTTGACTGCTAGGGTTGCTACAATGGAAGAAGATCCATGTTATTTTATTGGCGTGACAAGGTGTTTCTTGCCACATTCCCCTTGCATTAGCCTATTGAGAAAATTGAAGAGACAAATGATGATGAGACCTTATGGTGATGTATGTATGATGGAAAACCCTAAAAATTCACATCAAGAAGCCAATTCAACTCGAGCTAATAAGTGCCAAAAATTTAGAAAGTTTTATGGGATTGCATTTTTTAGGATATTACCTTTTCCCCTAATGATGATGTTGAAGTTGATATGGTGCAAGCATTTGATTTACCTAATCATGATTTTGAATATATGAGGGCTTTAATGATCAATAAGTATGATGGGGTAATTCCTTCTGAGGGAGATAGAGCAATTACTCATGAATGCAGTTGTTGCTCAAGAAAAGGAATACAATCTCAGAAGTCGAATTGTTAAAGGAGGAGGACTACAACCAAAACCCAAGACCCCGTTTCTTACCAATATTCCAAATGAGTCTCCTAGAAAGGATACACCAACTAAAGGTCCAATTATCCCAAATAGAAATTATACCCTAGATCATGCCCAAACCTTGAAAGGTCTTGTACCGCCAGAAGGAGTTGTTACCCTTCCTCCTAACACTGTCTTACCCAAATATGTCCCATGTGACGTTGCCCATATTTTGAGTCAGATGAAAGTCACAGTTCCTATTGTTGAATTACTTTGAATCCCTGAACATAGAAAAAGAGCATTTGAGTACCTGGGATTCAAAGAGGATACATTACCCCCATGTAAAAATATGAATCATGTGGATACTCCCCCTGTCATTGCAGAATTGGAAGTACCTCAAGTATTAAAAGATTTGGGAGAACCTCCTAAGGTATATTTGGGCACTTCTCTTGTTGAATCCTAGCTTGATGTTGACCCTTTTTATACTACTTTGATCATAAAGGATAGGTTAGTGCACAACTGCATGTTTGACTCAGGGGCCTCTTGTAATGTGATGCCCCTTGAGGTTATGAATGAATTAAATATCAAAGTAACAATTTTTTTGGAAAGTGCACTGCTATGGATTCACGAGAAGTGCCGGTGATTGGGTATGTCAAAGGTTTGGTTGTACAATTGGCGGCTTATCCAGGGTAAAGTTTTTAACCCTGAATGTGGTCATTGTGGATTGTTCTGCTAAATGGGGAATGTTGTTGTCAAGGAAATGGGCTGCTAGTGTTAGAGGAAGTGTGTAGATGGATTTTTCATATGCAACCATACCAATAGACAAAGCCTTGTTAAACTATGTGGAGAAAAAATAATGTTACATCTGATTGAGGATCCTAAGAATGCATCTTATGAGGTTGTTATATACTGACGTAGATGTTGATAATTTTGTGGGTTATGCAGATTTTAAAGAGCATAGCATGGATGAATGTAAGTATCTTGGGAAATTGGGTGACCCTTGGACTTTAATGTTTGATGGAGCTTGTTCCAGTTTAGGGAATGGTGCCGGAGTTGTCCTTATATCCCCAAATCATGAGACTTTCAAGTTTTCCTTTAAACTTAAGTTTGAATGTACTAACAATATTGTAGAGTATGAAGCGTTACTTTTGGGTTTAAGGATTGCTTGGAGGTATGGTATCAAATATGTGGTTGTCAAAGGAGATTCATATTTGGTGGTTAAACAAGTCAGGAAGCTCTATGCAACTAAGAATCAAAGGATGAAACAATATAAGCACGCAATATGGGACTTTATTGAGTTGTTTGATTCCTTCAACATATTTATCACAACAAGAGATCAAAATGCTGCTACAGAAAAGTTGGCAGTATTATGATCCAAATTTGACAATTGTACAATGTCCCCTTACTATGAGTATGATATAGAAGTGTTGGCAAGACCATCTGTCCCTGACAATGTCAAACACTGGCAAGTTTTTAAAGATGATGCCCAGATTCAGAGGTTTCTACAAAATAAAGGAGAATTTACAAATCAAAATATGGACTGGGAACCAATGGTTTCTATATGTGATGGTAAGGAGACTCTTTTCGGCCAAGAGGTTATTCAATTAAAAACAAATACAATTCCAAGAGGGTTAGTGGCCTTGGATTCAAATTTTGACAATGCTGATAGGGTTGTTCATAGGCATGTCCATGTTTTGAGAGATGTAGAAGAACACAACTTGGGGACTGTTGATAAACCTAGAAAAATATGGTTGGGTAGTAACTTGAGTAAAGAAGAAAAACAGTCATATGTCCAGTTGTTGAAGAGGTACCAAGATTGCTTGGCGTGGTCATATTCAGAATTAAAGGCATATAGGGAGGACCTTTTCCAACATGAAATACCTTTAGAACCCAATGCCAAGCCATTAAAACAAAAAAAGAGGCCAATTAATCCCCTCTTATCCCTGAAGATGCAAGAAGAACTCAAGAAACTCAGGGATGGAGGTATTATACAACCTATAAGGTATTCTTCTTGGGTGGAAAATTTAGTACCAGTCAGAAAGAAGAATGGGGATATAAGACTCTTGTGTAGATTTTAGAAATTAGAATAAGGCCTCAATGAAAGATAATTATCCATTGTCCTAACATGGATAATATGTTGCAATTAATCACTAGGTCAGAGTTTTTGTCTACGTTAGATGGATTTTCAGGATATAACCAAGTGGTTGTGAAGCAATCAAGAATGAATCAAAACTACTTTCACTACTCCTTGGGGTACTTATGTGTACATGAGAATGCCATTTGGTTTGATGAATGTTGGTGCCACCTTTCAAAGAGCTATGGATGTGGCATTCACTGGATATATAAGTGATTTTATAGTTGTATACCAAGATGATGTGACAATATTTTCAAGAAAAAAGGGTGATCATTTGCAGCATTTGGAAAAGATGTTACAGAGGTGCAGGGAATACAATATCTTGTTGAATCCTAGAAAATGTCATTTTGGGGTTCATAAAGCCAAGTTGTTGGGGCATATCGTATCAAAGGAAGGGGTCATGATTGATCTTGAGAGAGTGGAAGCTATTGGGAAAGTTCCTATCCCCAGGAACAAAAAGGGTATCCAGTCTTTTTTTGGCCAAATCAATTTCATAAGAAGATTCATTTCTAATTTCGTGGAGATGACTATCCCCATCACAAAGATGTTGAAGAAGGATCAAATTATTAAATGGGAGGACAAAGCTATCCAAGCTTTCATCAGGATCAAAGAGGCATTAAAAAATGCTCCTGTCCTAGCGGTCCCTAATTATAAAAATATTTTTCAAATTTTCTCTTTTGCATTTGAAAACACCATCACATCTGTATTATTGCAAAAAAATGAGGAAGGAAATGAAAGACCAATTTCCTTTTTTAGTAAAGCATTGCAGGGAGCTGAGTTGAAGTACACCATTATGGAAAAACATGCTTTTTCCTTGGTCAAAGCAAAAAAAGCTTTCAGGTCATATATCCTAAGCTCAAAGGTCATAGCTTATGTTCCTCATACAATGGTCAAAGACATTTTATCAGAGATGGAGGTTTCCAGCAAGAGATGTCATGGGTGAATAAATTATAGGAATATGATATGGATGTTCAGACCACTAAACTGGTTAGAGGTATGGGCTTAGCAAAGTTGATGGCGGAAAGACAACTTACAGGTGATGGAAGTAAATGAGGTAGAAGGAAGAGATGTGGAGGTACATGAGAAGTTAATCAATTCTATATGGTACAAAAATATCATATTCTACCTCAGAAATTTGGAATGTCCAAGGCATTTGGATAAAAATCAAAGGACACTTAAGTTGGATTCCCAAAAATATGTCATCACTGATTATGGGTTGGCCTGGAAAAATCTTGAAGGGGTCCTTCTCAGATGTGTAATGGAGGATGAAGCCCCCAGGTTAATTTCAGACTTTCATGAGGGAGTGTGTGGGGGGAATTTTTCCAGAAGGGTAACTACCCATAAGATACTGAGGGTGGGCTATTGGTGGCCCACACTCTTTAAAGATACAACCTTTGTTGGTAAGAAAATGTGAAAGTTGTCAGAGATTTTTAGGAAAAATGAAGGCTTCTGGTGCTCTCCCTCTACAACTAGTATCAATTGAGGCTCCTTTCAAGCAGTGGGGCATGGATTTTATAGGAGAACTATCAGAACCTTCTAGTGCAGGCCACATATGGATATTGGTGGCTATTGATTATTTCACCAAATGGGTTGAGGCTATCCCCACCAAGAAGGTGACTCATCAGGTTGTTATTGATTTCATCTTGAATCATATAATTTGTAGGTTTGGTGTACCTGCAAAGATAGTTGCTGACAACGCCATGAGTTTCTGAGCCAAACCATTAGTTGTTGTGTGTGAAGAATATGGTATAAACTTAACATATGCATCCAATTATAACCCACAGGGAAATGGACAGGTTGAATCAAGCAACAAAAATTTACTAAAGATAATTAGAAGGACATTAGAAATCAACAAAAGAAAGTGGGGAGAGTAGTTGAAGTTTGTTGTTTGGGCAGATAGGATTACTACTAAGAGAGCCACTGGGAAAATTCCATTCAAACTAGTTTATGGAGTCCAAGCTCTCCTTCCTTTACACTTGTAATTACCTTCTTATCAGTTCATCCAACAACTTGAAGATGAGGAAGTTTCCCCTATAGTGTGAGGATAAACCAAATCATTAAGTTGGATGAGGAGAGACGGGAGTCCCACCAAAGGCATTTGAAGTTTAGGGAAAAGCTCAAAAAATTATTTGACAAAAAGGTAACTCCCAGAATCTTCAACATTGGAGACCTTGTATTGTTATGGGACAACAGACATGAGGATAAGGGAAAACATGGAAAGTTCGATGCATTATGGATGGGCCCTTATTCCATTGATATCAGGATTGGTGAACATACTTTCTTCTTGAAGGACCTAGATGGAGAGTTGCTCGAGTTTCCTGTCAATGGTAGGCACCTAAAGCATTTTCTTGATTAGCTTTCAGAGAAAGGTATGAACCAATGTACAGTGTATAGTCTTCCTGCTTTGTTTTTGCATTTTTGTGTGTGCTTTTGTTTCCCTTTTCTGCCCCTGGTCTTCTGTGACCAGTTGCTTTGGTTTCTCGGTTTGTTTTTTGGAGGATGGTTTGTTATCACTTGACCTGGTACATATGATATTCGACTCCATAGCCCAATGGATTTTTGGCACATGGTCTGCATTGAATAGTTCTTGTGGCACCCGCAAGGGGTACCCATCCCCGAGTCAGAGCCAATGTTACCCATTTTATTTGAGCTCAAATAATCTCACCTCTTTTCTTTGATTAATGCCTCTAATGTTTGCATGTCCAATTATTCTACTTTAAAATATGTTGAGAGGAAAATTCATGACTCGACCATGTGGGACCCTATATCTATTTTTTTGTAAAAATCCCTTTTTAAAGTTGAGGGTCATAAAGGTTATAGAAAATTTCCATAAAATTGGCGGAGGGATTAAAGACAAAATTCGGGAACCATTAAAAGGGAATCCCCCATGGAAGATGAGAAGAATGTCCACGTGTTTCCTCAGCACACTTTTGAAAAGGAATAACAAGTTGGCCTCCCCCAAGTTGCGAGCATTCACCACATGGCTTATGCGCAGCAAGGTAGTTCCAAGCAAGTTGAAAAGTCAGAGAAAGGGGTAGGATGCAGATGTTTCCATGTGTCACCCAGGCATAATTTGAAGAAAGGAAAGGCCCGTGGAGGGAAGGAAATCCCCACGAAGTGATGTTTGGAGCCACGTGCAACTCATAAGTGTTGTGAACTAACAAGACAATGTGAGGAGAATTTACAAATCACCATGAGATGAATCATTTGTTCTAGATGAGTTGCAACAGGTTTGAGATGATGTAATACATTAAGAGGTTGAGGCAAAGTGCATAATCGTGAACCATTGAAAACACAGTACTAGTTTCTTTTCATTACTGGTGCCAATACTAAGCTAAGGAGTCTGTAATGTGGAAACAAAAAATAATTGCATATCAGAAGGTGAAAATATAAATGTGACATCATTTGAAAGTTGTCTCACATATAATTCAAAATGGGGATTCTATAGGGGCCCCAGCCCATGGTAAAAGGGTCCATTTACATAACTAAAAAACAAAGGCATAAGAGACAGGCATACTACTCAGAGACTTCTCACTCCTTTGCAAGCTTTCCCTCCTAGAAGAGGTAGTTTGTTCAGAAGCTTATTCTTCCTCAGCGTGAATTCATCAGAGCCCTGTGTTGTCTGGATAAACATGATAGACCCTGCTAAATCTCACGACATCCCCATATCCATTAATGACTCAAGAGTCATTCGGGGTTCATGCATGATCTTCTCCAGCTCAATCTTCTTTTGGTAGGAAGACACCCAGTCTAGAAGATCTAGGCCACCTGTGAAGAATGTTGTCTTCCCCTTCCCTTTGTGAAGGGTAGACTTGTTGAGAATAGACTGAGGGGGAATGAATGGAGTGGTTGGAAGACCAAGAACTACATCATGGGGGAAAGAAGGAACAAGAGACTTTGAGCTAGATTCAGCTTTCCATCTCCTTGAAAAGGGTGGGTGCTCTCTTGGAGAAGGGATTGGCTGAGGACCTAAGAGGCCATGCCCTGATGAAGGAGCATAACACCCTGAGCGAGTGGAAAACCAAACTGAAAACCTACCCCTGTTATCCCGAGTAGAGGAGATTTCTTCTCTTGAACGATGAACAGATAAGGACAACTCCTCTTCTCCATCTGAGATAATGATTGGGGGCTGAGAGCTTGATTCACCCTTTCTCTTGCCCAAAGATGGTGCTGGCATTGAACTTGGTTGTGAGGGTTTAGGTCTCATTTTCCCCTTCTCCAAGAAAGGCAATCCTCCACTCTAATTCATCCACCTTGTGAGAAATGGCAGGCATGGTGTCAATGGAAGATTTTTCATATAACACATAAGATTCCTTGGGAATCTCCTTTAATATAAATTATTCATCACATAGGAATGGACACTGAAATTCAGTTTTCCAGACACTTGGGGCCTCCTTTCAATCCATAATTTCTTCAGGTTTTCAGGAGTCTTCAGATGTTCCCATCAAAAGAGATGAAAATACATGAATTGGAAGGCTGCAAAGATAAAATGATCCTAATTAGCCTTGTGAGAAGTGCGAGCCAAACTTGCTGATAAGTCAAGGGCCCTCTGGTGTCTCTTGCACATTCTATGTCAAACAAGGCCCTAACAAAAGCTTCATCAGGACCACACAGGTCGAAGATTTGATTCAAATCTTCTGACGAAATTTCCTTCAAACTATTTTCCACGGGTACTCTCACCATGTCGCTGGTAGAAGGTAGTAAAAAATTTCCTCACTTACAGGATAAGAAAAGTAATGCATCCTGGTGATGGGATAAAGCTGGGTTTTATAGTAGAAGTAGCACATATTGATTGAATTGAAAGAAATCATTTTCACCTGATGAGGGAAGATCCTTCTCAGTTCACATGAGGAGAATTTAAAGGTTGAAGTGAATCCGAAATAAGCATGGTTGATGAATTAACTAGATTTGACAAGAACCATGTGGGATAGTTGAACCAAGAAGATGTGAGAAGGAATGCACAGTACCCAAGGTGTATTTTTGGATAGTAGATGAAAAAGCGTCTGTCACCTCAGGTCACCTCAGAGTGCTCAAAGGATATCAAAAGAAACTATCCAATCACCAGGTGGAGGAATCATGAAAACATTAATCACAAGCAATGACATGGTATTCTAGTCATATATGATAAGAGTAAAATGAAGGAGGCCCATACTCTTCACACATGGTAGAGCTAGATAAAGTATTTTCATAAAAAGTGTCATCGATACACCTGACATTTTGGGAAAGCAGAATATACTTGTGAAATATCCACATTTTTGGGGGGAAAATTAAAAGGAAAATGGGAATGGAATTGTATAAAGGTGATGAGAACACTCTCGCAAAGGGGGGGTTAAGATTTTTGTGAAATTAAGAAGAGAAAGAGAGAAGAGATTGAAGAACAAGCCATTTTTCCAAAAGACTTGTCTGAGAAACCTGTTAATTTCTGGAGCCTTCAAAATAAATCATGTCAAGATGGTTGCAAGTGTACAACCATTGAAAAGCATTGAGATTGTAAATAAAACTTTCCCTTGCTGATGAATTTGATGAGCCCTGAGTTAATTGTGTTAATCATGAGCATTGTTGTGTCTATTTTCAATTTGAAGATATTTCAAATAGTTATTCATGTTCCTGTCGCAATCTTATGTTAGAAATTCCTCTGAATCACACAAGATCTTATCCTTGTGGTAGTATTGTGGCATTTGCAATTGTGCTATGAGAAGAGCTTTCATTTCATTACACAATAAACAATTTAAATTCACCTTACTTCCATTTTGTTGATACAGATTGTTTGTTAGCTTATGAGTGTATCTTAGGCATGATGGACCAGGGATCTCTGATGTTTAGTTGAGTCTTTGACATGAGATTTTATGTTAAATTCTCAAAGAATGTGTGAAACCATGCATCTTTGGGCTTCCATGGGTGCACACCTTCTGGTTGAAGGTTCATTGTTAATTGTTTGAAGTGTTGTTATCATCTTGCTTGGAAGATTTTCCAACCTTTGTTAAAAGTTCCCAAGAATCTATGGTATAATCAACTTTATCCTACTTAATTCCCCAACAAAATCCATCTATAAATGATAAATCCTACAAGACTTACCCCTGTTTGCACTGTTTGTCCATAAATGCTAGGGAGATTTGTTGAATTTACCCATCCCTTACTCAAAACATGCAGGAGCAATCATGTTTTATTGTTGTCTTTAGTAACCTGAACCTTGTTTAGGAGATATCTTCATTCTCTAGTGTGACAACTCGTGAGAGTTAGATTATGTTGCATTGACCATGTCTTCTCAAGGTTTTCTTTCAAAATCATAGAAGGAAAGTCAAATATTGTTGATCCATTACAAATACAGGTTACAAAATGGGTCCTCTCACCATGGTTGAAGGCACAACCTAAAGTAGGAGGGTAGGTCATACCCTCATCACGCATGGTTATCCAATTTCTCCAAGCTCGAGTGACAAAGAGTCAGTTAAATCCGTCCCTGGCTACAAAACGACTCAAATCTTGATCTATATGTCTCTAAGCATCCTGCTCTTCTTGTTGATGTTGCCCGACTTTTCAAAGGGAGAACCATCATTTAATATATCAAAAAAATTATTCTGATTAACATACTATTTTAGATAGGAGTTTTCTAAACCAATGTATTCTAGGTGTTTGATGTTTACTCTTTCAAATATGAGTTTTTCTTTCGAGGGCTTGAATCTTGATCAAGGGGAAAAACATACATGTCTCTACAACATGTGCTTCGTCATGTGATTTTGTGGGTAATGAATGTAGTTGGCTTCTTATTTTTTATTATTGGTAAATAGTTTTGAAGGGACTATACCCTGTTACAATAAGGGCTCAATAGCCAAATAGAGCTATAGAGGGACAACAGAAGAGAATCCAAATCCAAATAAAGCATTATGCCCAACAGTAAACAAAACATAGTTACTAGTATAAAGCGAAACATAACAAAAACTGCAACAAGACAACAAAACAACAACAAAAAAAACAACGAAAAGACCAAAAAATAGCAGCATCTAGAACGAAGCCCTCCAGCTCAGGGGAGATTATTTCTTAAAAGCTCTGTCGATTCTGGATTTGATTGTTTGTAGCAAAGTGAACAACACCAAAGTGGTGATGTGCGTGGGGTCACTTGCATTCAACTTCAATATGGTCCCCCAGATAGTTTCAGGGACCTCACTAAGCATGGAAATGTTGCGAACATGCTGTTCCAAGAAGTCACTAATGGCATTAAAGATAGACATGTTATGATCATGCCTGTCTTTGGCTTTCCCCAATCTGTTGTGCAAAGAGTTCAATTTCTTGTAGATGTCTACAATCTGATCATTCCCATTATCAGTTTCATCATCAACCTTTATTTTTCCCTTCTGTTTGGCAATGTGTTGTAGGTCCTTCTTTAACTTCATCATCTCATTTTCCAAAGAATCCAACCTATGAGGATTATTATTCCCCTCTTGTTGTAAGGCCATATCCTGGCCAACATTACTAATATGCAGTAGATTATGCACAACTTCCAGCTCTTTAGTGCTTCTAAGAACCTGGGAAGAGTGAGGGATGTCAATTTTAGGAAGTTTTGGGTTCTTAGTCTTGGGTTTGGAAAAGGTGTTCATGATGGAAGTGGGAGCAGTGATGGTAGGGATGTGCGGATCGCTAGGAGAGGGTGGGAAGCTGGGGAACTTAGAGACACAAAGCTTATGAAGCAGAAAAATAAGGCCTTGGTGAAGAGGAATGACACGAGAGTGCTTCTAGAATTCTAAAAAGGAGCATTGAAGGGAATTTAGCAAGTAATGCGGGAAGCAGACCACAAATTGTCTTCTAAAGTGGTTAAGAAAGACCAGGTGCTTGACATGGATTTTTTTGTAGTGTCCTTCTAAAGAAATGTACCTAACCATCATTTTTGTAACCTCATCAAAAGGCTTGGGGATAGAGCTTACCCTAACACCCGCAGTTACAAATTGGAGCCCCTCACCATCGTCAGAGAATTTCTTTACCTCGACAGTCTTATCGATCCTTTTGGTTAAAAAATGATATCCCTCCAACTCGAGGCCTGTTGCCTCAGCTGTCAATTCTTCATTTATAATTACATGGTGACCACCATACTCAATATAATGTAGTTGGATTCTTAAAACAAGGATGAAGGCATATAATTATGTTGATGGATCTAGGGCTAACTGAGTAGGATGTTGTAGTTTGAGAAGAATTTTTTATTTCCAAGTTAAAGAAGTGGCAATTGTATTAGACCCAAAGAAACGAGTAACTCAATGGTCTACTTAAAGGTATCATAAAATTGAGTCATAGTTAAAAAAACTAATACAAGTGACAAAAATGTTGTTGTATGACTATTCCAATTCACACATGACCACTAGAGGGATAATGTTCAAGGTAGAACCATCATCCATGAGAACCTTCTTAAAAACATGACAAGCAATGTCAACTAGAACAAAGAGATGTGGGTAGGTGTCCTAATCTATTCTAACCTATGAGGTGGAGGCATGTAAACTAGTGGAATAATAAGCCATAATGCTAAGGATATAATCTAAGCTTGTCAATATCGAATTTTCTTAGTTGATGTCGGGGATGGTTGATTAAAGGAGACAAACACTCTTTGTGTGATAGGCTAAGAGTACAATTGGCCTAAGGTATTGGTAAATCCTCAGGTAGGTGCATTGAAGTACAACTATTCTAATATGTAGAGGTTAGGAAATATGAAGAAGGTATAATTGTTGTTTTCTCTGCATCAGAGTTCCATTTCTTGATTACAATAAAAGAGTGAGAGTATTTTTAAATAGTGATCTAGAAGACTTAACATATAATTCTAATAAGGAAAATTATGAATAAATTTCATGAGTGTAGATTGTATGAAATATTGTAAACTTTCAAGAAGTGTTGAGAAATTATAAGAATCGTGTCATATCAAAATCCATATGATTATATTAAGGAAAGGATTATTATTGAGGATAAAAATAAAAAAGGTAATGAATTTGAAGATATAAATCATGCTTCCATATTATTAACCATGCCTAAAAACCTAAATCTATACTTTAAAAATTATTAGAATCTTTGCATATTCTCTACTTGAAACACAAGTAAACATTTACAAGTCAATTTATTTATGTTTAAATTTTGGCTGTGTCATATTCTATCCGAAGTCAATGGTAACACATTTGTTGGAGAGAGGATATAATAAATTAAAACAATGTATGTGCTTCATCAAACACCATGGTTAACCTATTCAATTCTCATTTTAATTAACACTAGATGACTATGCAAGCTTTAAAACTAAATAAGAGAGAGGATACAGTAAAGATCATCCAACACCTTGGAAAACCCAACATGAATTCAATGTGATTATATTTTATGATCTAAGTTCAAGCTAGCTACACTTATAGGCTTATGCATATAGACAACGCTCTAAAAATGTCTATAACCTGGGGATAAATAACACACTAATTTCAAATTTGGTTTGATTAGTTCAAATATTGAAAGTTACATTGTATATGGTAACCAAAGATTAACAATATTTGGTGGTTGAAAAATATAATGTGTTTTTCAACTACAAGTATTATTCAGAAAATAGTAGTTCTAATAATTGCATATACATTGCCTGTTATAATCATGCCATTCGCATGTACATAATTGGTTCTTTAATTTGTAATTTTTCAATGTCATTCTACAAAATTTAAAATAATTTGTAATGTCTTCCACACACACTGGTTGTATTCTTATATTTCCAATATTTTCTTTTCATATAACTGCATATAAATTGAAATTTCAAATGCTCATATGTAAGGTTTATATTTATTAAAGGAAGGTTCAATACAACATTGTTTGAAATATGTACCTTTCATGCCATTTTAAAAATGACCTCATTTACATAGTATTATGGCACTACCAAACTTAATTGTAACGTGTACAATATTTATATCCTAAGTAGATGACATTGCAAAGTTATTATACAACTTTTCCATATATATCATTTTTATACATTATTTGTATTTGGGGGGAGTTGCACAAGATCTCTCTTCAAGTAAACCTATGGCTTATCTATACATTCATTTCCAACTCTCAATGTGACAATCATGAATCTCAATAATGGCATTTTCATTGACTCACTTATTATGATATATTTCCTTGTTAGCCTCATGAATTACCAACTAATTCTTACTCAACACATCTAGGAATTGTATTACAACCTCCATCTCCATGTTCTTTGCAATCAACTCTACAATCTTTTGTCTCAAATCTAAACTCTTGTTTTCCAAATAGTGTTTTTCTCCAACATCAACATTGTGTATTCAATATTTTATAAATGCACCTTCTTTAACAAAATTTTTACAAGAATATGGGAAGTAAACATTGCGGAAGTTTTTTCTTCATTAGCAGCCCCCTTATTGGTTTATGTATGGAAGAAAATCAACACGTGACTTTCAACCACACTTGACTCCCTGAGGTCATGCCGAGGCATTCAACGTAGAAAATATGAATGGCCAGGTGGTAGCAAATACAGTGATGGATGATAGTGTGCGGATAGGTTGTCAAGGTAATGCAACACCTCTAACTTGTAATGGTGGGACCTACTCTTCAAGCGCAATGAAAGCCCCTCTAACCTAGGTGGATCGAATGGAGAAATTAGAAAGGATAACAACATAAAGACTCCAGTCAATATCAAGCTCTGAAGATATCATGGCTGTTGGTTTTGGAACTCATGGGAAACTGAATGGGGCCTCGTAAATCTGTCCAAACAAGGTCATGAAATAATTAAAAGTGAGAGGTATGATTTCGTTCAGCTCTATGGGTGGTTGGTGGGTTTGATCCAAAATGAGAGGGCTTGATGAGCTTCTTCATTTAGAATGTTCAATTTCCTAATGATATCAGGTGGCAATGGAGAGGTTCTAAAGACTAACACTCTCAATCTGGTGTGTACATCCAATTGGTTCTTGGTTCTGTTTTATTTGGGAACCATAGGATCACAACCGTAAATTCTTTCTGGTCGTGGTCCCTCTATGGTCATACGAATGATCACGAGCCTAAACCCAAGGGTGGTTATGCAATCTACACTCAGGGGTGGTCCAACAATCATAAGCTTGATCGGCTGCAATGTTTAGCATGGTGAGTTGCTCTAACTTCTTGGCGTATCGGGCCGGGGTCTTGAGGACAAGAAGGCGAAGTCCTGTATCAATGTCCGTGAGCATTTCAGGTCCATTTGGTTGCAGGACCAGTGGATCACAAGTGAAATTTTTCTCTTGCTGAGGACCTTTGATAGTCATACAACTGCTCAAGGTAGTTTGTAATTTGGTTGATTCAACCAATACTCAAACGCTTTATCATCTTCAATGTTTAATGTGTCTAGTTTTCAGTTGATTCTTTGTATGTCCCTAGTTGTCTTGAAAATGTTATACCTAAGGCCTAGATCTATGTCTACAAGTGGAACATGTAGGTTTGGTTGTGATATTACTAGTTCGAAGCTAAAATCTTTGGGTTCTTTGGGACCCGTAATAGTCATATGAAATGTGATTGCATCTAATTTAACTAAAGCCAACTAATGAAGCAAATCAAATCTAAACAATGTTTTTGTATTTTGTAGAATATAAATGAAAAAAGCAAATAAATAATTAATCTAACAGAGGACATATTTTTTGGACTGTTTTTCTGATATTTTAAACAATGCTTGCAATCTAATGAATGAAATCTAATACAAGTAATCAACTAGATGTAGCTAACTACTTATGCAAGTATGTGAATCTAAATATAAATAACTAATTAATTCAATTAAAAACCCTCAACCCTACCTTAGAGGTAAGGAACAAATCATAACTTCTCGGAAGCTATTGTTCCCCATAACTTCCCTGGTAATGTTGAAAGTGAGCTTTCTAATTATTTGATCTATTTGTAATTGTTTGAATAATCAAAATGAAAGGATTTAACTAATCTATTTGATATGGATTTGTACCAAATAAATTCAGAATTTGAAAATTTGAATAAATGAAGCAAAACAAACAAATAATTCTAACATGGATAAGCAAGAGCTTTGGAAAATCTGGTTGTATATGTTTTTGTCCCCTCAGTTTATCCATTCTTTCTTTGTGTGTACATATGAGTCCAAGGAATTTGGGAATGTAAAGGTAGTAACAGGATAAGGCGCTTGAGCAATGGTAACTTGAAGGCAGTTTGGTTGCAATGCAAGTGGAAGAGGCATAACACAAGTGAACAGAGCTTGGCTATGAAATTTCCAGTAGAATTGTGGCAGCAATACTATGCAAGATACACAAAATTCTTAGGCCCTTTGCTTGAATACACACATTGAATATATAGGAATTGGTTGGGATGTGCCTTCATGCATAAGGAAGCCTTGGAGTGACAAATCATTGGGTGAAGAGGCAATTCAAAATAATTAAATCTATTTAAAAATAGAAGAGGGAAGGAATACCATGCAATCAAGACTATTTTTAGGCAATTTGGTTCACAAATGCACCTTGGAAGTCAAGTTAAGTGAAGCATCGCGTGTTAAAATTATGCATAAGGAATTCTAGAAAAATCACTCAGGATCGGACCCTACGCAGGGTGACAATCGCAGGACCGCCACCCTGCCTATCAGCGGTCACAAAACCGCTGCCCATGAAGGGCAGGTGTTTTGACACTTAAGACCAAAACATGCACATAAAAGAGTGGGAAGCTGGAAGAAAGCATGGAAAAGGTAAGTAACGATGTCTAGGTTACAAATATACATTACAGATGAGCTTAGGAACTCAAACACCTTCTGAAAGGACATGAATCATCATCGGGGAATTTGGTAACCATTTTCTGACAATGTAGTACATGAAATTTTAGGTGCGTACAGTTTCACAGAACCCCTTGTTGCATCCAAATATGTCACTATCAAATTTTTCTATATTTTCCCCTGGGTCTCGACTTCCATGGTATTTTGTTTGCTTGTAAATTTTTATCACACCATGCTTTCAAAGGTATGTGTAACAAGAATCCTATAAAACAAAAAGAGAAAACATATACATTCTTTATTTGACATCATACCTATGATAGATATGTTTGCATAGAAGTGACCATACCAACAAAAAAATTTAGATCAAATAATGAATAGACTAATATAACAATGTGGAAGCCTATAAGATTCAATGTTTTGATAAATATTACAATTCTTTACTTGAAATATGAGGTGGAAAACCCTTGGATATGGTGTAAACTACTGCAACATGTGGCATGGAAAGATTAATATTTTTAATCCATCCTATACAAGAAATACCCTCGCAATTAGAGGGGGAACATCTATGGTGAAATGCCTAAAAAATTACACGATAAAATTGTATTAATGAAAGGATATGACATAGATAATGCCTAAAAATGGAAACCCAAAGATACTATAGACATTGAAGTCGAGAATTAAAAGTAGTGATTGAAAACAAAACTTACAATATACATACCATATGGAATAAAAGTCATGAGTTGTGCTATTGAAATTTTTTTGAGTGTCCTAAATGAATCACCTTTTTCCACTCATAAAAGTGCATAAAAATAAAAGTAATGTCTAAGTGCATGAAATAAAATTAGAATTTACCTACAAACAATCATGTGGCATCGTAAATGTTTGTTTCCCTGCAAAATCAAAATTACACATATAATGTGTTAACCTTATAAACAACCCAAACTAATCACAAAAATTAGTAGAAAAAAAAAAATGAGGGAATATTTATATTAATATAGTCACAATTAGCTTTGTTATCTTGACATGTGTTGTTGGAAGTGACAAGGACTGAGAGGGAGGGGGGGTGAATCAGTCCCCAGTAAAACCTTTTCACTCTATACTTCAAACATCAAACACACATGCTCATGAAACACATATATTAATGCATGATCATAGTTAGATATAGTTCACCATGAAATATACTTCAACGAAGCAAGGATTCATGTATACATATTAATAAGAACACAAGATATAATCAAAACCTTTATTTATTGATATTCAAAACAAATCACAACAAATCAACATGATACAATCAAGTGATATCAATGCAATCAAATATGTCTCTTGAATACACAAGAGTATATTCCTCCTTTCCACAATACTTCAGCTCATAATCAGACTTGCAAATACTTTAGATACCTAGAAATAACATCAACACACTCCGTATATAACTATCAACACATGACACCAACTTTTCACTCCTTCATCAACTCGCCATCAAAGAAACTTCGCCATCCTTTGCTTCGCTCAAATCCTCCTCATGAAAATATCACCATATATTGATCTAGAATGTAATTCTAGAGGTTTTGGGCTATGCCCAAAGGTTTTTTTTAGCAAAATTTTCTTGAAAGAAGATAAAAGGGGTTCCAAAAGATTAGCATCATAACACCCAAAACTTCACTTTTATAACATATTCTTAATTCAAATTCAAAATGGGTCAGTTTCCATCCTTTAGCTAGACCATACCAACTTAAAAACATCCCATAATAATCACTATAAAATTCACAATTGACCCATATAAGTTGGCCATGCCAAAAACCTTCATCCATGAACCAAAAATTCTCAAAATCCTATCATTGGAATGAGAAAAATATCCTAACACCAAAAATATTTTATATGCAAGCTCTAAAAATTATCAAAAATGTTTAAAATTACATTCAAACATCATCCATGGTCTAATTTTACAATAACCAATCAATTTATTTCATTTAATAGGCCTAATGGCTCATTTCCTTCACAAAACACCTATCTTCAGCACCCTATCTTTACCTTTTGTCCTCAAGATCACCCAAGAACACCTCAAATATGGCATGTAACCATTAAATGGAAATTAAATAACCTTTATAAAATTTCTAAGCAATTTATAGCTCATGAAACAATCACTGGTTCAAACCACATCAAATTTTGCCTTTACCAAAACAAGTTGCCTAAAAAAATGTTTTACAAATGCAATTGGTTAACACCCTTCATGAAACCTTAAATACCTCCAAATGGATTAAATTTATTCCAATTTCATCCCTCTTAACATTCCAAGTGATAGAAAGTATCACCCAATCCATTTCTTAGACCAACCAACTCATTCTTTCAGAAAAATCTAACATGTCCTACAAAGCCAAAAACATTCTTATCCACAAAATGACCTGGAAACCGTAAAAATCATAATCATGAGAAAAAAATTATATAAATATAAATATATCTTTTTATGTTTCCAACACATCTTGAATCACCTCCTAACTCTTCCTGTAGGTCCTATAATGTCAAATTTATTGAAGACTGCTTCTAATTGCCCCAAAACTGCCCTTTGACCAATCAACATAAATGAAAAATAATTGAAAAATATCAGAATTAACATGACCTAAAACTATAATTGACATCAATAAAAACTCTCATGCATCATATAATGGTCATTTATTTTGCAACTCCTTTGGACAACCTTGTCCCAAATTGAACTTCTTCAGAAACTGGCCTATTTGAGTGGGGTCCACTCATCACCATGAGCACTGCCACACCTTTCTGGAAATCCAAAGGATTAATATACATTTTTCCATCATCATCAAAGAAATTTCAATTAAAACTGATCACTTAGGAAGCAAATATCTCAAACCGCTTTCAAGTTAGGGTTTCAAACACATAATGAGTTTTTTACCTTCTTAACATTCGTTCATAAAAACATGAAGATGAAATGACCTTATTATTTTTTATAAACCTTATAAACTCAATTTATAATCATCCTTAAAATCCATAAGGTCCTAAGAAAATCACACAATTCAGGGTGAGCATCAAAAGGTGCAATTCGAGCTAGAAATGCCCTTCTTCTTGACCCTGTTTCACCAAAAACATCATAACTTGAAATTATCATTACAAAATGACTCCAATTTTTTCTCACACCTCAAGTACATCCATGTGCATCATCTCCAATCATCATATTATCTAAAAAAATTCTCCATCTCTTCATCTTATCTCATTTGCATAGCTACCTCTTAGGGTTTTGCATTGTAAAGGCTAGGGTCAATTGAAATAACCTCATAACACATCATAAAAAATATCCAAATGGTCCTAAAACACCTGATACATCATGAATCAACTACCTACATGCATCCATGAGCTCATATATCTCCATAACTCAATCTCATGCAATCTAACAACCATACCTAGTCCAAATGAGTACCTAAAACATAGTCACCAACATGTATCTGAACCCTAAACCTCATGTGAGTGACCAAGAACTCTCCAATTATGTTCTCCATCATGCTAACATGCTTCTCAAGCTTCCAAAGACCTCATACCACCATGCATTTTCACCTAGGCTAGCTAGGTCACCTAATGGGCTTGCAAGAACAAGCCATCCTCAATGAATCAACTGATATCACCATGAATCATCATGTCATCATCATCCTCAACATGCTTTGACCCTACTCCATCATCCAATTTTTCGTTAATGAGTTTTTGCATCAATGAAATCACCTATGCAACAACATGCCAACATGTGCAAGTATATAAAATATTTAACATATGTAAATTACATGACAACACATAAGAAATAATCCCACTGCTACATGAAAATTAGAAAATTATAAATACAATTGTGTGGATGTTTTTATTATTTTAGTCATAATGAGATTTGGTAACTTTTATTTGTAAGAATGTGGAATGCTTAATTCAAGAAAGCCACATGAAAAATCATAAGACCATATATTTATGATCGTGAGTGACAAGGAGCTTTGGTATCATCGTATGTGCATAACAATAATGATAGTCACATGATGAAGAAAGGTGTACTTCAAAATAATGACAGTCACATGGAAAAACATGATACATGGAAATCATAACAATGATAAATCATCATGATCACATGCAAATTGAAGGTGGGATGCTTTCAAATCAATCAATCATCTTCATCATTATTACAAGGTGGAGTCCTAAAATTATTACACTCATATGAGAAACCATTAATATATTCAAAAGAAAATAATGCCAAATCACTATGAAAAATATATATAAATATAATTAACAAAATTATTTATGAATATTTTTTATACCATCACAATAATAGAACTCAAATACATAATCATCTCTTGTGTTGTTTATTTGTAGCAAGACAATGCAAGTTTTTGTAAAATTTAGTGCACTTATTGGCATTCTTGTGAATTGAAGGTGGGGTGACTCCAAGGGTTAAGGGTGGTTGACAAATACATTCTAGGGATATGAAATTCTAGGCTCATCACTTCAATTACCTGCATTGAATCATCTTGAATAAAAAACATGGCATTGGTGAGAAATAATTAATATTCAATCAATTCAAAAGATATTTTTTTGTGTGGAATCCTCTACTTACTTTTGTATAGGGGAGTGGAAATTTTAGGGCTGTAATGTTCCATATTACAAAACCTTTGACACATTCACTCTAAGTGTTTGCAAACAAACCATGACAGTGAGTGGAGGATTTGACACAAATAAAAACATGGCACTAAGGAGCAAAAATTAATATTCAATAAATTTAGAAGATACTTTTTCTATGTGTAATCCTCTCCTTCTATCAAAGGATTGGATGTTTCAGGTCTAGAATGTTCCATATTATGAAAACCTTGTACGCACTCGCTTAAAGGGTTTGCAAACAAAGCAAGATAAGGGAGTGGGTCATTTGACATGAAAACATCCACGAAATTTACTTTATTTGTATGTGATGGGAGTGGAATGCTAAATTGTTTTCCCCCCTACACTAGTGATAATTCCAACCGTCACTACAATTTCATTAAAGAAATGATACACTTTATCCCCAACAACAAAATCCTACAATTGAAAAACTTACATATTATGTAAATATCTTATGTTTAGTTGAATGAGACTTAAAGACATGAAAAATTATTACTATCTCCTACCGAAATGGTTTTTTTCCACATCCTCCGTCTCATGTGCATCTATCTCACCAATAAGATAAAGGTCTGACTCAAGATTAAAAATTTAGTTTTTCTTCAATAAAGGTGGCAATCTTCTTTTTCAATTGATCTCTTTCAACAATTTTCACCTTAAAAATGAAACAAGGTAAAAAAAGGATTAATAATCAAAAGAACAAAGTATTCTAAGACACCAATTTCAATTTCTTACCTTTTCCCAAGCATCTTCCTTTTTACCTTCATCAATAATTTCTCTATATTTTGTCAAAAATTCACTCAAGGGAATGTCATCATCCTACACTAACATATAATTATGAATGCCAACATACATGGCTTTAAACACCAATTTAACTAAATAGTCCTAATATTACTTACTGGGTCCTTAACTAGACCGCCAACATCATCACAGGCTATACCACCACCTTCATGTTCCCCACCCTATGGGAGATAATTATTATGTTAGTTTCTTTCCACTTGCCTGCAATAAAAAACCATTATGGAAAAGAGTAATTAACTTGTACCATATTCTCAGCTTTCCTTCGTTTCTTCAATTCCAATGACTGCAACAGTTTCTTCCTTATTTCTTATCCCTTCACCATAGTATCATAGGACCTCATTTCACCTTATACCTTTTTCTTCCCTCTTCTATTGAGATCCTCGAATTGACATTTATCTTCCTTTGTAAAAATTCTATAAATTACACACCTTCTCTATTAATTAAGCCATTGTCAAATGACATAGTCCATGTTGTTATCACTCTTCTCTCTATATGTCCTTATTCTTTCGAGAGAAATATGTGGTTGTTTACTTGTTTCAGTTGAATTTTTTGGCAACACAAAACTAATTTTTTGCATGACTAAGTGATGTACGTCAAGTTTCAATAGCTCCCATAGCTTAACCCCACCACCCAATGCACAATCTCCATGCAAAAAAAATAATGCATGCAACTAACAACCTTTTCCATTATGAAATTTGTAGGTAGCTATGACAAAATTGTAGAAGAAACATATAATTAATGATATAAATCAATTAGTAAGAAAAATAATTAATATGAATTAAAAACTAGGCCATTTATTGCATGCATAATCTCGTGTGTATTTGTTGCAGGATCATCACAAGCATAAGAGGATACATACTTGACAAGATCCTCACCATCATTCCCTATATGTGAAGGAGCATCCCCCTTATAAAAGAACACAAAAAACATCATAAAAAAATTGCAAGCAACAACTTTCAATAACTTATCATGTGAATGTATTTGAAACCACTTGTTCTTACCAATGAAGTTATTGCCTCCATGTCTATTTTTTTACACTTATTATGTAGGGTGTAATCTGATGTCATGATAGACTGTTAAGAGGAAATGGGAAAGAATTGTAATAATATATGTGGAAAATAATATACACTATAAACTTAGATTACCATTTGGTGACTTATCTGTAAGCAAGTGTAATGAGGCTACAAACAGTTTGCATGGATAATAAACATAGGTTCCAATTGTTCAGCATCATCTATGATCATATACTCCATATTTTTGTTAAAATGATGCATAGTGGTTACTCTAAAAAATAATATCTAACATAGGATTGCAATATTTATACAATTAAAATTTTAAAGATTAAAGCCTCATTTTTTTAACATTTAAAAGAACATTTCAAAAAATCATATCGTTACAATGCATATGAATAAAAAAACATACAAAATCAGGTATAGTCATCCATTTTGACTCGCACACAGAAATAGATAAAAATATATACCATGTCATTTAGTAATGGAAATTGATACAAGATTTGGATGGAACTCTACTACATATTATAAGATCAATATCAACTCATACATACAAACATACACCATAAGAAACCGTCAAAATATTTTTTATTCTTAATCGATAGACCTAACATCAATAAGTAACCGCATGGCTAGATGTTGTATGCGGGTGCACAAAGTTATAGCCCACGTAATAGCATTTTATGTGATTATTTTCGAGTGTGCATATTTCCAGAAGGTTGTAGTCATAAGTGTTACATCTGTAACTGATGCAATCCTACGTTGATAGGTAGGTTACAACCGTAAGGGTTATGACCATAACAGTCATGGACGTAACCTATTAAAGAATAAAAATTTAACAAAACATTAAAGAATGAAGAGAAATTAGCATATATAAATGGAATACTTACTACCATAAGTGGTACGACCGTAACACATATGGTCATAACAACTATGACCATAAGTATCAAATGATAGTTATGTGACACACTTGTGGCAACAAAAATTGGCATAAAATTTTATAGGCCAATTTTTCCACGTGGATGTCACTTCAACCCTTTAAAAAATTGCCATAACACATATGGTTGTAATAATTATGACCATAAGTATCTACTAGCAACTATGTGGCACACATGTGGCAACAAAAATTGGCATCAAATTCTATAGGCTATTTTTTTCCACGTAGATGCCACTTCAACCCTTCGAAAAATGCGTTTGTGGGAACTTTATGTAAAAACTAAATTGCATGGTTTTCAGCCCTCATTTCTCTTTACTCAACACTCTTTTTTTTTAATAAAATTAGTTTTCAATAAAAAATTAAAATTAAATGAGAATTATGTTTTTTTAATAAATTTTGTTCCTTTTTAAGATATAATTAAAAATAAAAAACGATAAATTATTAAATTTCAAAAAAATATCCCACACTACAAAAAAGTGAGCTTGACACAATCATATTTTTTTTTCTAACTATACTACTTTCAATTGTGAGACATCGAGTGTGCAACAAAAAATAAAAAAATTGTATAAGTTTTGTTTATATAATTAAATAAAAAGTATATTTTATCTAAAAATTAAAACAAATTGTGCCACAAAGTTGAAATTGTAATATATATTCAAAAAATAATTATTAATTATTTTTCATTATTATACACGAGTGTGTTATTTTTTGGTTCAATATGTTAGTTTGCACAAATAAACTAATGTTATACACAAAAAGACCAAAAAATATATATTGATTTTTTTATAATTTCTTTTTAAAATATAACAATAATCTACACTCAAAAAATTCCATTATGTATATTTACACTATTGTAAATTTATAAACAAATGTATTACTTATCATCACTCAAACTTACGTAAACTCTCATTTTTAAGAAAATGCAAGCTACTTCTCTATATAAAAGTGTGCAACATATTTTTGCACTCACCATTTGTAATTGTGATCATTGGAATGTCTAACCACCTGATCATCCCAACTACTATCACTACTTCCATTCTCATCATAACATGTGGAGAATTTCCTAGCTATGGCACTCCCTCTATATCATAAATATCTCCAAGGCTGACAGAGGGGAGACATGTTGCAACCAGACATGAATAGACAGGGACCTTAGGGATACATAACCACCAATGATCTAATGCCTAATCAAGTAGGGAAAACCCTCTTGTCAGATATGTAGAGATGATGATAACTATGGTTGTTATCAGGTGTATGTTTTGGCTGTAGAGAGGTGGATGCCTCTTGTGTTTATCTATACATCAGATAATTCCTCAGACATTAGGGTCACTAGTAACTGAAACTTGACCGCAATAGTATTGCATGTTTGGGGTAACCTTTGAACAATTGAGGATAGAACTCGGAGGTGGATATAAGATGATGCATGCATTTCCCCTGAGCATCACCTGTTCAAAATTTAAAAAAATCATGATGGTTAGGTGTATGGTGGCTCATACAAACTCCTCAAACATTCATGTTTCAACCTTTTTTAATATTGAAATAATGGTTCTTCGTTATCAAAATTTTATTCTTTTACTAAGTTTCCTTTTTATTCCTCTTTTAAGAGAGGCTCTATGGGATGGGAAACCATTCTTTCATTTTTTTTCGTCATTGGGGGTAGTATCAACAATGTTCACTACATTTTCCTTGGCATTGTTGCAAAGAATGCCAAATGAGGTGCCAACGGTATTTTTCTTTTTTATTTTCACCTTTCTAGTCACACAAGAAAAATTCTTCTTCTTATGGGCTACCTCAATGGTTACTAACAATTTATCCTTTCTAAACTTGTTTTGTGCATTGAAAGCATAAAAAATTTGGGGTGGAGAACTCATCTTGACTGAAAAAATTACCCTTTCAATTTAAATCATGTACAAAAAAACAAGGGTAAAGCAATTAGTTATTTAGGTAAATTAAATAGTTAAAAAAGATCATAAACCTTTTTTGTTGAAAAACACAATGTTTTTCAACAATTTGTGAAAAAAATTATTTTTAAACATTTTTTTGAAAAACATTAATCATATTTCCTACCACTTTAATGTCTAAAACCTTTAAATTAATCAGGATACATTGAGACATCTTGCTTTGGGGGCATGATCCAGCAATGGGCACGATCCAGTTGGAGGTGAAACTGCATTGGGGGCTGAGGAATCGGTCCTGTCCTGGATCAATCTTGCTTTCAATACCCACGAAGGCTCCATTATTACTTCTTCTGAGGACGACGGCACATTCACCGGTTAGGCTCCCTCTATTCTTGACGGGACTGGCCATGGCACGCCTATTCACGGCCCCACTATAACCTCGTTCAAAGATGCATTAAGGGGTAAGGATTCTCCTATGAATCCTGCAGATTGTACCCCATGCCTTACATTTGGGGAGGAGGTCATTTCAACTGAAAATTATTATAAGGAACATGCTCTGATCTGCAGATTCAGAGGACTTTGGCCGAGCCTTCCTAATCTACACACATGGATCTCCAAGCATTGGACTCCATTGATCGCTGGGAGGTCAGACTTATAGCCGTGTGCTAAAGGTATTTTCATAGTAAATTTTTCTTCAATAGCTAAAAAAAAATCCATTACTTCCAAGCTTTGGGTTTTCCAATCTAAGCACCTGGTCATTAAATCCTGGTTCTCCTCTTTTAACCCGCTCACTGAGTCTTTTTCATGCAAACCTGTTTGGATCCGATCACCCCATTTACCCCTCTAATTCTGGAGTGGTGAATGTTTGAAATCTATTGGAAACACCTTGGGAACTACACTTTCTATAGATTCTCAAACATCTGATTACACCCATACTACCTATGCTCAGATCTTGGTGGAACTAGACACGGCTAAAAACCTTCCTGCAGCCATTGATCTCAAAGTGCAAAACAAAACTTGGTGACAACCTTTAGATTATGAAGGTCTTCCATTCCGATGTAGAAGATGTTTTTGTTTAGGTCACACCTCTACTAATTGTGGGATGGCAAATCACCAACATGAGAAACGCAGTTTGTGGAAAGATGCCCTCCCGGAACACTTGGTTTTCGGTGCAAAAGAGGACCTAGAATCAAATTCAAATGTAGAGGATGAATATGATTTAGTCCCTAAAACCCCTTTATCGGAAAATCCTATTACCGGTAGCAAGGAAAATGCAACAAATCTATCTCATTTAGTTGTTGACAACAAGGAAAAATTATCTCAAGAAAACAATGATGTTTATTCAGTTGGAATTATTGCAACTACGGAAAATAATCCTTTTTCTAACCCTCCATTCGTGGATGCATCATCAGGTTGGGTAACTGTTTGTAAAAAGAAAAATTTTATTTTAAAGAATGCAACTTCTCCACCTCGATGATTTGTTTCTCTTTTGTTGTTTGGCTGGTCTTTACCGAATAGTGGTTTTTGGATCTGCCATGGTGTTGCGGTGCTGTTGCAGACTGGTTGTGGTTCTTCAGCTATTTTTTTGCTGGATTGTTGCTGGGTGTTGGTACTTTTCTGAGCAGACTGTTTTCTACTTTTGGGCTTCCATGTTTCTATCCTAGCTTTTGAGACTTTCTGTACAAGGGTATAGTCCCTTTCAAAAAACTATTTACCAATAATAAAAAAAAAACAAAAGAGATTTCAATATAAAATAAGTTTTCAAATTGTCAGTACATTTTTGCATTTAGTGTTTATAACATGGCCGTAATACAAAATTACACTGAGATTTTGAGCTGAAAAATCAAACAAATCTAACTTAGGTTAAAGTCAACCACTTTTTTGTCCATGTTTCTCTCACACTCATGGCAATTTTTTTTCCAGCTAGTTGGAGTTTTATGGGTTTTGGATGGGCATAATATGTTGTTCAACACCAACATAAGGCATTTTGAATTTTTTCAAATTTCATATTTGCAAATGATCTTAAGAAATTCACTTTCCATACATTAACACAAATATTATGTTATTGTAATTGAATAAAATACACTTGTGTCTTATATCTAAGCTTTCTTCAATACACCTTCTATTGTGAAGAAAAAGAAAAGTTTTGTTTTCTTCAACACTTTGTTTATGCACATGTTGAAAACACCGTGCACGTTCCAACGACATTCAAAAATTTTGTTTCTACTAAGCAAAAAATGTAACTACTTGTCATCAATGCATGTGGTTCCATTCATTGACATTGCATAACAAAATAAGGGCTGAAATATTGTTGAGAAGAATCCCTTATTACTGAGCCAAATCAAATTATGTGTATAGAAAACAATGTTGATTTACACGAAAACATAATTGTATTGTACACAACAAAAGTAAATAAATTATAAGAAGAGTTGGATTCATGATTCATAATTGTTTACCCACTTAAATTGAAAAACTTTTTAACTAATGTTACTTTTATGGTATGTAGCGCAGGGACTCACCCATTACAGAGTCACACAATGAACTACACAAATAAGTTGCAAAATTATATTCACTTAAATATCCTTCACAACATCTACATGCAGTTGCTCTCTATGGAGCTTACAACTCCTTCATGGAGCTTTTATAAACTCCATTGTTTCTCCTAAGGACCTAACCTAGACTGGTTTCTTCTTTTACTTAGCTCTGATGGCCTACCATGACTTAGCCTCCCAACGACTTCCAACTTCTCAAATCTAGGCTCAACCCCTCAAAATGGTGAACTCAACCTCCTTAAATAGTAACACATTCTCACTTCTCTCTCTTTATTTTAATTTATTTTATGTGGGTTGGTCCCTTGTAAATGCTTCTAGGTCTTCCAGCTCATATTCAAATTTGAATCTAGACGTTAAGGCTTGAGATTCATCCATTTAGAAATTTCCTTGTGCCACATTGATCTAGTCATCAAAGTCAACCGATTGTTGAGTCCACATAAAAATTTATCTTTTTTTCCAACTGCTAACTCTTTCACACACTTTTTACTCACATTTTTTTGCCACATCTTTCCTTTGTTTGGTTTCAGACCCTAAGATTTGATTTACACCTTACTTTTCTTCCGTGCACTACCTTTATACTTTTGGGCCTTCTTCAAAAAATCCACACACCTCCTTCAATACCCAAACTATTACACAACACCTTCATTTTGTCTACTATTCATGTTGCGCATTATTTTCAATTGTACATAACTCCTTTACAATCATCATGCATCTTTAGTCAACTAGGTTGGGCCAAAACTCCATTGCCCTACCAAAATTCCTATGCACACCACTACAAATTATTCTTTTTTTCCTACTTTGCAAAACCCCATGCACTCCACTCTACTTCATTCTCTATTAAACCTTTCGTCCACTACTACACACCTTCTTCGACTACACACTATACATTTACTATGTTATTCACTATTGGTAATTGCAAAAATTACTTGCGCACTTCCACACAATCACACTTTAAATTTTTTGCATCTACTTCCTTCATTTCATGCACCTTTGATCCTGGTGTGCATCCACACAAAGCCAATATTATGTAGGATTTATCTTGACCTTGGATGCTCTTGCATCAAACACTTGCAGTACTTAAAACTTGAGTTCCACCTCATGTAGACTGAGTGAGTGGTAGAGTCATCCTTTGAACTATTGATATTTATAGTCCAAGCTCCTTTGTCCTTTGAGCCTTATTGTAGCCTCAACACTTCTTTCAGTGTCTCTTCAAATCCTTTGTAACCTCCCTATGACTCTTCTATGTTATCTCACGTACTTTGATGAGATTCAACCCACCACAAATTGACAAACTCTTCCAAATGTATCTCTCTTTCAGATCCTTTGCAAGTCTCTTTTTGCCTTGAACTATCTACCTCCACCTTAATCCTTAAGGAATTTTTTTCTCTGACCCTCTTCATCTTTGGGCCCTTATCTTCTGCATGTATTTATTTCATGAAATTCTTATTCTTTGTTCCTTCTTCCTTTCTACCCTCATCTTCCTTACTAGATTCCTCTATGAATTATCCTTTCTTCCCCTTTTATCTTCCAGTTTCCTTTCTATCACGACCTTTATTCTTTGTGCTTCTCTTTGTGTTATCCATTTTGCATATTCCTTTTGCACTATTTATTATGTGTCCTTTGCACATCCATCTCTTCACAAAATTTTAGGATCATACACACCCTATACCATCTTCCTCCTCCAAGGATTTGTTTCCTTATTATTTTATTCTATTTTCATCCTTCTCTGCCTTGGGTTGTTTTCCCTTGCACATTTTATTTTCCGTGTGCTCTCCTTTTCACATTTCCTCTCTGCAGTCTTCTCCTTCATGCCCAATATTCCTTTGCAGACTTCTCTCTTACTTTTCCTTCTCCTCTTCTTCATGGCTACTCCACCATCTTTACTTCTCTAGTGCACTCCATCTCTTATGCATTCTTTTTCCTGCCTTTTCTTTTGGCTCCATTCCTTCTTCTTCAGTGTGCAATCTTCCTTGATGGTTACAAATCACATATCATTTTATTCATCCTCCTTGATATCTAATTGGATATCCTTCTCCATATCCCCATTTGTTCCAATTTCATTACACCAAAATTTTGTAGCTTCATCCACGTGCTTCTCCTTTCTTCATGTTTCTTGAGGGGAAACTTCTACATCCCATCATGCAGTGTTTTATCACTATTGTCACACCTTCCATTGTTTTCATATTCATACTCTCATGTACCTTTCTCCTTTTTCAATCTTGCAGTATCATCCTCATACTAATCCTCCTTGGTTTCCTTCGGGGAAACTTCTTCACCTTTACATAGTTCATTTTTATAATATTATTTCATTATGTGTTCCTTTGCATGCCCCTCCTTGAAATATTTGTGGAGATCTTCTTTCCCTACTGTGATCTATTTCACACAGACAATCATAGTCTCCTTCTTAAAATTCTAAACTTTTTTTTCCTTCAGGGAAACTTATTTCATCTTATATACTTCATCTAGCATGGTGCTCCCAATAATGTGCACACCTTCATCTTTGCACTCTTCAAATCATCTACTTGGAGATTCTTCTCTTGCACATTCTCCTACACATTCTTCCCTTTCCACCGAGGTCTCCTCTTTCACACACTCAATATCGTACCCCTTTCTTATGCTTTCTCTGGGACATCTTATTTTGTGTAATCTATTGCACACTTTGATCTTTTTGTTGGGAATCCTTTGGCAGGCTCTTCTTTCTCCAATTGCACAATCTTCTGGTCCACTCCTAAGACTCTGTAGACTTTTCATTCGTTCTCGATGGCCTCTAATCACAACACTAAGTCATCTTCCATGTTCTCATGGCCTCCAAAACCATCTCCTCTTGCCCCTTGGCTACGACGTTTATCTATGTATTTTGTTCTTCTCTTGGATGTGCATCTCTTCTCTCCTCTCTTTTTTTCACTCTACCACCTCATATTTTGGTCTCGTGAAATCTTTCACGCACTCAAAGTCTATAATGACCATCTTATCCTCCCTTGCAACATCCTTCTTTGGTATAATACTCTTGTGTATTTACACACACTCTTAATTGACTTCTATCTTCATCATTTTCTCAACTCGTGGGCTCTTCTCATGTGTTATCTCTTATGCATCTCTTTTCGGTACTCCTTCCCATACTTTTTCTTCATTCTTGTGCTCTGATAACTTAATCTTTGATTATACCTCCACACACACCTTTTCTCGTCCTTGGCACTCTATTGGTGTTATCTTTTTGTAATCCTCTTTATGTTGTCAAATATTCACAGAGTATTTCTCCTCCTTGGCACCTCAAGCTACAAGACCCCTCTTTCCATTTATCTTTCTCCACACTCTCTAATCTATTCATTACACCATTTATCTCCTCTAAAATTTTCATGAATATTGCATCAGATATGTCCCTTCTTCTTGAGGGCATCTTGTATCTCCTCTGAAAGCTACACTCTTGGATGTATCTTACATTATCTACCCACTTTTCTGGTAGTGGAGAACACAACTCTTTATAGCTACCTCATGTTCAATATTTTACCATCTATATCTTCTCACTCACTTGCAATAAACTATCCTACCCTGATACCACTTGATGGAAGGGACTCCCCCACTACATAGTCATATAGAAGAATGCATATTTATACTAACGTAAATGGCCTTCATGATAACTACATGAAGCTACTCTGTATGGAGCTTACAACTCCCTCATGGAGCTTTTACATAATGTGGTGTTTCTCACAAGGACCTAATTTATATTGCTTTCTTCTTGTACTTGGATCACATGGCCTACATTGACTTAACCTCCCAAAAATATCCAACTTCTCAATTCTGGGCCCAACCCCTCAAAATAATGAACTCAGCCTCCTCAAATAGCCACATAATCCCTCTTGTCTCTCTTCATTTGAATTTATTTTAGGTGGGCTGGTCTCTTTTAGATGTTTAGAGGTCTTCCCACTCATATTCAAATTTTAATCTAGTAATTAATGCTTTGATCTTCCTCCATCTAGATGTTTCTTTTTTGTGTCATGTTGATCTATTAGTTGGATTCAATTGATTGTTGATTCCACATTGACTACCAGTTTTGCCACACACTCCTTTCTCGCATTCCTTTTCCATACCTTTCCTTTATTTTTCCATACATCCTTAGCTTTGAATTACACCTTACTTTTACTCCCCACACTATCTTTGGAATTTTGGGCCTTCTTCAAAGCATCCAAATGCATCCTTCAAACCCAAGCTTTTGCAATACCTTCATTCATTATCATGTGTCTATTACACAATATTTTCCATTGTGCATAACTCTGTAATCCTCGCATGCCTCTAGTCAAATAGGTTGGGCTAAAACCCTACCACCCTACCAAAATTCCTACACACACTATTGTAAATTATTCTTCCTTTCCTACTTTACAAAACCTCAAATAATCCACTCTAATTCACATTCTATCAAACCTTCTGCACACTATTATGTTCCTTCTTCTACTATGCACTCTACATGTATTGTGCTCTTCTCTACTAGTCATTACACAAAGTACTCACACACTTCTTCACAATCACCCTTCTATTCTATTGTTCCTCCTCTCTTTATTTCATGTTCCTTTTATCCTCATGTGTACCCACAAGTAGCCAAAATTATGCAGGATTTCTCTAGACCCTAGATGCTCCTTCATCAATATGGTTTCAAACTTATTGTTTTTTTCAATATCCTCTTCACTTTCCTAGCATCTTCCATGCTTCAAAAAAATCTATATATTCTAAAAATTATTGTTTCTAATCTCCTTATCGATCAAGAAAGATGCTACATATGTAATTGGAGGGAATACAACTCTTTTTTCCTTCCAATATTTCATCAGTAAACATTTTAATTTAAACTTGTGTTTTTCAATATTCTCTTCACTTTCCTAGTTGTTGTCAGGTCAGCTTACAAAACACTCTTGTATTTTCCAAATAAAATTGTGTTTAATTTCCTAGATCGATTAAGAAAATTTCCACCAATGTAATAGAAGATACACATATCTTTTCTATCCATGATTTCTTTAGCAAACATTCAATTCTATAAAAAAACAATTATGTGTTTTAACACTTTCTTTATGTGATATATGCCTATTTTTGGGAGCTTTAGTTTGAAAACATGTGTTTCCAATGTTTTTTGGATGGAAATTGGTACATTATGTATAAATATTAGCCATCTCTTTTGCAGTATCTATAATTTTATCTATTGGTCTTAATAACCTGGCTCAGTAAAGATTGTAAGAAAATGTATGTTATAATTTTAAAAAAACATTATTTTTATCCATAATAATATAATATCGTATGAATTTATCCATATCATATGATTTTTTAATTGAAAAATCCTCTAGGAGAAGCTAGAATTGTTCCATTTGGATATTGATTGGTCCCAATTCGACATGGTTTATGTGTCATTGGTTACCAGAGGAGTCAATATCTCCATTGGCTAAACCCCGTCTGACTTTTCCTTTGGAGCCATATCATTTTCATACATGATCGATAGAGGCCTCTTTGACATATGTTATTATTAGGAAAAATCTTTGTATATAGTAATTATACCTTGTAATTACCTTATTACTTTTACCTTAAGTAAATTTGTATTTTACCAAGGTAATTAGTTATTAGCTAGGGTAATAATTTGTTTGATATTTGTTGTATGGTTATATAGTTCAAACCATATATTTATCCTTTTATTCATTCATGTACAATATTATTGTGCATGTAAAACAATCTTTTTATTTGTAGTTTTTTGGTTGGAAATTGTGTCTCTTAGTACAAACAACAGCTCAGGGGACAACAATCCCTACTCTTTATGGGAGAGGTTCCCTTATTTACCAAAACAAAATAGAAAATCTACTTATTTACAAATATACAATCTAACAATATCCATATGAGGATTTTAGTGTAAAGAATGCTTCTATAGTCGATTATTCTCAATACAGAAGATGAAAAAGGTATGAGAATTTTAGAGGAGGAAAAAATAGTTTAAATAAGCAATACTGGTAAGAAGAGACATAAAGTTCAACTTTCCACCTATCAAGAACACAAGTATTCTCCTTGGTCGTACAATATTACTCACTATTGTCAAGATAAGGAGTTAAGAAGGCAACACTTTCATAAATAGAGATGTAGAATAATATCATACTAATGCATGCATGAGACTTTAAGAACACATGAACCTAAATATTTGAAAAAAAATCACAAGATATAAATGCGGCAAACACAAAGTTCCTTACACCATAACATATGAACTAAACACTCAGTTTCACATTCAAATATAGTAAGTTCACATTTGAAATATTGAGAGATAAAAATAGAAAGAACACAAGAAATCGAAGAGAAAGCTTCTTCTGTATTGATTTCAACTATTCTATATCTTTAGATTCAAAACACAAAAATCCAACAACCCCTTTACAATGAGATAAAATCCTTATATAGGAAGAGGGGTGGTTATAACCGATTCTTCTAACTAATTTTCATTTAATTAAGTGTTAATACTTAATTAATTAATTACATAAGCTAGCTTTATTTACAATTTTTAATTTTAAAAAGATAAAGCTAACTTCAAAATATAACAATTAGAAATAAATAAAATCAAGAGCTAGAAGAAGGAATGATGGAGAGAGATGCAGCTAGAATCTTGACTTTGAGCACGTGCAATCTGAACTTTGCTAAGGCAGAAGAAATCTCCATGACCTTCGAGATGGTGGTGTTTTCCATGGCATTCAAGTAGCTTGCAAGAGAGTATTCCATTTCCTTAGCAATGCCTCCATTTTGTAACAAGCCTTTAGTGGCCTCAATAACCACATTGTATAATTCTATGATTTCCTCCATTTTCTCCTTATTGACAGTCTCATCCTTGAAAAGGTCTTCTTTAATCAATGATTTGAACTAAGCCTTGACATCATTAATTGAGTTCCTCTCTATAGAATTATCTTTGTAGAATTGGCACCTTAGAGCTTGCAGGTCATCAAAGATTTCTAATTTGAAAGCCTCTCCTTTCTGCACCATATTCTTAAGTTCAGTGAATGCTTCTTCAAATAATCTGATTTTCCACTCAACAATATACACCCACTTCTTGGAGAGATTATTCTTGGAATCATCCAATATTTTATGAGAAAGAAGAATCTTCTCATCAGTGGTGCCCATGATTCTCAAATCTTGGAGGCATTATAAACATATCCTAAGCTCTCTCTCTATTCCCTTGATAGCTGAATTGAATTGTTCTTGAGTTGCAAAGATGTTATCATAAACTTTATATGCTTCATCAATGAAATTCAGGCCAAAGATTAGCAATCCTTCAACCAATGTTTCAATATATTTTCCATATGCAACATGCCTATGAATTTATTTAATAGATTTTACATCTTCCTCTGAAAGGATTGTTGGAGGAGACATGGAGGAGAGAGGATCTAGGTCAAGAACTTTATCAGTTGAAAGAAAGGATTTATGAAATTGGAAATAACTTGGACCTCTTCTTCCAACTGCTCACATGTTTTCCTATCTTTCTCAACTCTCTTAATCACTTTGGAAATAATCTCCTTCATGTTATGAACTTATCCTTCAGGGGTGGATTCACCAAGTGGAATCCTTGTGATCTCCAAACCAGCCATAGTTATGTCTTTTTCATCTTTCTCTTCCCTTGGATTTGTAATTTCCAAGAATTTTTGTTCCTTTGGATCTGAAACTATCATGGAGGTTGTTTTTTACTTCCTGGATGGAGAAGGTGAAGTTGTACTAAAAAGAGTAGCCACAACATCAAAACCAGGAGCTACCATCTTTGGAGTAAGCTTCCTCTTCTTACTATCAATCATGGGTTTAACCCATGTGAAAGAGTCTCTTAAAGGTGAAGAGGAAGGAAGATTTAGTGTAAGAGTGTAGACACCCTAGTTTCACATCTGTCTTACATCAATTAATTCCCCTACCTAATTTCCCACAAAAATGCACTCCCTTTCAAATCTAAAAATAACCTAATCCTTACCACATGTCATTATTCTCCATTTTTTTCTACTATTGAATTAAAAATTCAAAATCAAATCCTCACCCACTCTTTGTAGTCCCCACTAACCTAAAATCCTCCACTTATGAATTAAAAAATCTAATTCAAATCCTCACCCATTCTTCGTTGTCCCTACTCACCTAATCTTGCCCACATTTTCGAACCATGATTACTTAAATCAATCTAAGTTAATCACTTCCCTAGGCTATAAATATAGCCTTACCCCTCCCTTCTAGGACACTGAGAATAAGCTTGAATTCCCTATCTAAGTTTTTGCATCATTTGAGCAAATAACACCCCTCCACCTTGTCCTAATTCCCAAATAAATAACCTCATCTTGTAGCACCCCAAATCCACAATCCTTTTATCCATTTGGTGCAAAGTAAGTAGATCATTGTTGCAGGAAGGTCTTGCTCTGTTTCGAGAAAAGAACCTACATTTCACACAATCATGGCTCTCCCATGTTTCTATACCCATTCTGAGGTTTGCTACAAAATTGTGAAGGAGGAGGTATTATTGTTAATGTTTTACTTTCTTGTTAGTAGTGTGTTTTTCCTAGATTACATTCTGGCATGCCCGGTTACTTTTGATCTGTTACCATTGATTTCCCAATTAGTGGTTTTATCCATTATTTTTTTTATTATTGTTTGTCATTATCTCCTTTTATGTGCCTTATGGCCTTCTTTGGTTAACCTTCACGCTGTGGGTAGTGTTTTTGTTGTGTGGTGTCTTATGGTGTATTTGCAAGTTATAGTACCAATGAAACTACAATGCTCGTCATGTCTTTGATCTCCTTGGCGCTTGGTGTTTTGCCGAAGGACATCCATCACCTAATTCAGATGCTTATAGATCACGGCTAAAATATTCAATCCTAATGTTCTCACAGAGGTTACATTTCCAATAGTTTCCCAGTTCTAGTTTTGGAAGGCACTTCTTTTTTATTCATTTTCTCGTCATTTCCATGCGGACTACGATCTCCTTATTTTGATTGGGTTAGTAGTCTTTGTCCATACACATTCTTTTGTTGATTTACACCGCTTTTGGTTATTCAATAGTAATCTGTAACATCACATGACCTAGTCATTATCTTATTGTCTTACTGTCATGGGAAAACCAATCTAGAAAATACATTTATTTAGTTACTTTTATTGCTTTGTAAGAAATCGATCTTCTTTACTAATAAATTTTTAAATCTTAGTTTTAAATCAATGTATATCTTGTTTTCCTCAAAAAACATACTTTTCGATCTTCATTTAAAACCAAAAAATAAAAACAATATCTTTATTTCTTTCGATCTTCCTTTTCAACTATATCTAGATCTTAATTTTGAAACTCTCATAGTTTATATTTAATTTAAAAATCTCATTTTTATGGTAAATGTACATCATGCTTTCAAAATAATAATAATAATAAAATATATATATAGCTCTTATTTTATTTAAACGTTTTTTTACTATTTTTAAACTTTAGCTCTTAAATACATTGATCTCAGTTTCTATGCACGTATCTTTATTTAGATAAATAAAAACTAAAATAAAATATATAAATCCCACTCCCAACTTCTAACCATCTGTTCCCTAATCTCCACGTAGCTCTTTAAACCTGACTACCCACATCAACCCCTCCATATTCCCCTCCACGTCAACCCATCTCCCCCCAAGCACATCTCCCAGCTCTCCATTCACATCCCCGACCCTTACACGACTCCTATCTCAACCCCCAACCACTTATTTATTTTTCCCTCCCACACAATCTCGACTTCTTCCCTGCACTTCACCTCACCACTCATATCCCCACCGTTCCCATGTCCCTACACTCATGCACTACCCATGTACCTACTTGTCCTAATCCTGACCAGCTCGGCCATCTCGCTACGAGCCCTCCTCACTCCCCGTATCCTATCTCTGAATTCCATAAAAATATTCTCCCCTGATCTCCAACTCTCAATGACTCCCTCCCTGACCTTCACATCACCCTCTTCTCACAATCCTCCCTCCAAAATCCAAAATCCCTTCCCTACACATCATATCCCACACATTGCAGTCCTCTCACCACTATGATTATGGTCTAACCTCGCCCCACGACCACCCATAGCTCCCATCCCATTCGACCAAAATCACTACCACCAAAACCAACTATTAATGTATTGGTCTGAAAATATATCGGGAGGGAAGATCTATGGATAGACGAGCCAACAGTGTGCAGGGCATAACCCCTCTTTGAGACAGCAAAGCGAAACTGGTTTATTGTTATTCTACTAGTAGGAATCTGCGCAAGTCCTACAGTATTCTACCTTCAGGGGTTTGGGATCTCATCCCAGTTGGGGTATTTCTGGCTGTGAGCAGAAAAGGAATGAAGGGAGAAGAGGAGATAGAATGGATCTGAAGGGAGAAAAGAAATGAATTCCAAAGCAGAAAGGTCAGAGGGTTTATGTTTTGGGCTGGTAGTAAACAGAGCCGAGCCTACTTGCATAAACGAACAAAGCAATACT
Source organism: Taxus chinensis (assembly GCA_019776745.2). Taxonomy (NCBI): domain Eukaryota; kingdom Viridiplantae; phylum Streptophyta; class Pinopsida; order Cupressales; family Taxaceae; genus Taxus; species Taxus chinensis. The sequence goes on along the minus strand of CM034154.1, from coordinate 624,506,054 downwards.
GATGAGCAAATGACAAAAAAGTAGAAATAGATCTGACAGAAAAGCAACATAGATCTAACTTAAGAAAGATCTAATACACATAACACATCCATTGAGCACAAAGTCTTAATTTCTGTATTAATATTTTCTGTTTACAAAAAGTACAAAGCCTTTTCCTTCTCACTTCTATTTTTCATCTAAAAAATGTCCACCCCTGAATACAACAAATATCCAAGTATATATAGAAGGAGAAGGAGAAAGAAGGCAAAAAGAAACCAACAACTAATTACAAAATATTTACAAAATATCTAAAAGTCAACTGTTGACTTTGGGCAATTTGGTGGATGACAACATCCCATGGTGCAACATGGATGATGTCATCATTTGTGCCAACAAACTTTTAAATACTTTACAAAAAAGGGGAACAATCCTAGGAGGAAGGAGCCTATTCGTCGTCATCCCGTGGCTGGAAGGGAGTATCTTGCTTCTGCTCAGGAGAGGAAATATGAAATTGAGCATGATACTCCATGAATTTGCTAATCATCGGTTGAAGTTGATCCTGAGTAGGACCCTTGGTGTGATCGCCGATGACTTCACAAGTCTCCCATTCATCTCTGAGTCTTTCTGGGAGCTTGAAGTATTCATTACCTACCTCCATCAGGTATCCAACAAAATCACGGCAGGCCAGAAGGTTGTTGATAGATTCTGCATCAAAAGTCACTTCTGACCCTAACCCTTGTGACGTGATCTCCTTAAAGATCTGAATAGTGTCATCTACCTTCCTCAAGGCGTATGATGGGGTGAGCAAGCCTGGAGACATCCTTAGGACGATCTGCTCCATTTGATGCATTGCATCCAAGGCTTCCTCCTTGATTTTATCAATTTTCTCCAAGATGAATTCCATCTGATCGACCCGATAGTCCAAAGTAGCAAGGACTTTGTTGGGTGCTCTTGGGTGATCGAAGACGCCAAATTTCACTAAGTCATCGACCGGGTAGTCGAGCATCTTCTAGAATGTCTCATGTTGTAACCTAGCATGGTCTAACTCTTCGGAGATAGGTCCCACAATCACCTGGAGTTCCTTGTTAGCCTGATCAATATTCTGATATAGCTCTGTGAACTTTATGATTACTTCCTCACTATCCTTGAGGATCTGGTCTCTCCAGGTGGATACTGCCATACCTTGTTCACCAATCTTGGCGTACTCATTTATCTTTTCCTGGCTAAGGGCCTCAGGAGTTTCAGTGGCAGTTGTAGGAGGTGCACTGCCCATTTTCTGCAGGGCTTGGAGAAGATGTTTGTTCTGTTCTTTCAGTATCCTCTTCTCTTCCTTTGCCTCCTAAAGCTTTTTGCAAAGGGCATCCACTGCAGATAGGGCCTCTCCCTGTAGGCTTTCTGAGGATGTTCCCATCATGACCTGTGTCACTGTATAATCTGTAGGAGATAGATCCTTTTTGTCCTTTGTGGGATCAGGGTATGTGATCTCCATTACCCTTTCACCTGAAGCACTATGAGAGAAGCAGGTTATCAGCTTTTGCTTCTTAGCTCCTTTTGTTGGAATGACGGAGAAGTCCATAGGTGCAATGGGGACTTTCCTCTTATGCTAGCTCAGGTGCTTGGAGATCCATTATGGACTTAAGGGAGTGGGACCAGAGGGAGAAGAGGGAATGGAGGTAGAAGGAGCGGCTACAGTGAACTCGGGGAAATGTGTCAAGACGCTTGGTAGGGCATTGATAAAGAAGTCAAATCTCCAACGCTCACAGGGGTAGGAGTCACTGTAGGAGAGGAAACCATGGGGGTGGAAGGGATCTGAGAGATGAGGGAAGAAATGTTGGGGGACAGCTCCGTGAGGGAAGAGAAGATGGAGGAAGAGGAAGGGGGAATAGTAGAAGATGGGGGAGAAGACACAACCAAAGGAGTGGTTGCTTGAGTGACGTGAGGAGGGGAAGGAGGAGTGGAAGATGGGACGGTGGGAACTTCAGCAGTTACAACAGTGGCAACATCCTGAGTGGATGTGCCCATTGGAACACTTACCGCTTCTTATTTTTCTAGGGGAGACCAGGCTTACTACCTGCTCCTGGGTGGTGGAAGGAGGACTCTCAAGAGCTTGCTCCTGAGCAGTGCTTGATTCTCCCTCTTTGTCTTTCCCTTTTCCCTTTGGTAAGTGCTTTGGCCTAGCAGGAGCATCACCCAAAGGAGATGAGGTGAAGTCTACCCCAAGGTAGATGAGGCCATTCATCCTGCACCAATGCTCTGTGTACTGCAGAGTGCCTTTAACCCTTTCCTCAATAGTTTGAGGTGCCTTTGTTCTGTCTATCTCAGTAAATGGCCAATTGTCCCCGTCCATATCTAGATAGACCTGATCAACTTCTTGATCGGTCATTTGGAAACCTTTCGGGACAATGGCCACACCATACTGGATGATCTCTGCTAGGGCCAGGCGGGAGTGATCCTTTCTCCTGAGCTCAACCTCATGATATAGATTGATATAGACATCTTCGATCTGTGGGACATGGATTGGATCGAGCTTTTCCCTTGGGAGGTAATTGCGATGGATCAAAGGTTGGCCTTGCCAGGAAATTGTGTTTCAAGTTAAGCAACTCCAGTTCTATAAACATTTCCTCAGGCTTTGGTGTGAGAAGTGCAGGTGTACCTACCCACTGTGAGGGGGAATGGAGTTCCACCCTTCTTTCTTTTCAGGCACTTCTCGTGGTATGTGATAAGCTACCTGGACATCTCCAATAGGATCAGCTTAGGCCCCGCATACCTTGGTAGTTTGGTGGGATCCCCTAAGAAGTTGGTGGCTCTGAGATAAGTGAAAGTGGGGAATTGCGTAAATAACGCCCCCCACTTCTCTGTGGTAGTCACCATGCTCTTGGTCATCTGACCATGAGTCATATTGGGCCTCAAGAGGTAGATGATGCCGTAGAAGAAGGCATCGTTGATCTTGTTGAACTGTGGGATGTTATTTTCCAGTCTCAACTCTGGATAATATTCATATATTTTTACTTGGGGCCACACCCCACATCGACTTAGTGCTGGATAGTCTCTTTCTGAGGCAGCAGTGTAAACCACGTAGGAGTTCATGTAGAACCTCCCCATTGTTGAGAGTTGTTGAAGTTGCTCGGAGATAGTGCTGCTGATGATCTCCACCCATTCAAAACATTGATCGGGAACATGTTTTTGCTCATTGTTTCCAGATACCTAAGCATCCATTTGTGGAAGTAATGGGCATCAGGAAGCCCAAATACCCTACTTAGGAAGGTTATGGTGTCACTCAGCTCCTCTGAGAAGTCACTGCGATGAATAACCTGCGGCCACCTGGTTATTACCTTTCTTGTTCTTCAGGTACACTTCATTCATGAGTTGCATGCATTTGTCTTCATTCTCATCCCATGATTTTATGCAGTCTTCTTGGCTTATTGCCACAAAGTGCCGGTGGTGGGGGATACCTAACATGATTTCAAAGTGTCAGCAGTGAGGTTGATTATAACCTCACCCTTTTCATTCTTGACACACCTTGTGTCCTTATTGTAGCAGCGGGCCACCACCATCATGAATTCATTGTTTACCGCACTCACGGGAATTCCCCCAGTGAAATGTAAACCACTTCTGACCAATTTTTCCATCCATGGACTGCCTGTGACCATTCTGGTTCTGGCCCAGAAGTCCTCCATATCAATGTGGCCAAGTTCTGAATCCCTGATGTCCAAGTCACATTCTGCAAGGGACTCGGGCATCCTGACCCTTTGGTATTTGTACTTCATTTCTTCTTCCATGAGTTTGGCCTTACCCTTAGACTTGGTTGGCCTCTTACTTGATGAAGACATGTGTGAATCTGAGTTCAGTTGCTGATCTGCAAGAAGAAGCAAGGAAGTCCACCACAGAAGAGCCATGTTAGCTGTTAAATCATCCATCAAAGCTTTACAGAAAAGAAACTTATCAATTTACAAGCTCTGGGTGCAAGGTGCAATTTCTATTGTAGGCTGTAGGATCAGAAAAGCAAGACACACTGCTGGAGAGTGTTGCATGGAAGAAAACAATGCAAAGGGGTGCAAGGGCAGAAAGATTACACAAAACATTCAGATGTTGGTGTCAATATATGTGCGCCTGCACCATATGAAGGGTTTTAACTAGGCAAAAATTATTTTGGTGTTGCAAGGCTGCAGGATGCACCATTGGCATAGATTTGGTACATGTTGCATAACAGTTTTGGTGCGCCAAAGGGCACAGATTCAAAGGATGTATCACTGAGTTAAGATGTGCTAAGGGGCTTAGCTTTGGCGCTATACAGGAAGAGTCTGCATGACATTCAGATGTTGGTGTAGCTGGATTTCGCTTGCGCCTATGTTAGGTTTTAAGAATTTAATACGGTGCAGGGAGGATGCATGTTATAGGCAGGGACAGTGCACCCCTTGGCACGTGACTGTGTTTTGTGCAACAATGATTTTGTTTGCACCAAAGAGAAAGTAGTGGCTTTAGATTGTAACAACTTTAGATTTTTTCTCTTTTGGATCGGTTTTTTTTTTTGCTTTTGGCCTCCTTTAACATAGATTTTGACAGTGAGGGGAAAAGAGCAAAGAGGGTGAAGGACCATTTTCAAAGCAAGGCCTTCCAAGTTAGCAGATCTGGAAGGAGGGTAAAACCGGTTTGGGGGGGAGAGTTGATTTGCAAAATGGGTTGGAGGTTGTGTATTATTTCTTATGTTCATTTTGTTGTTTTTAACAACAACCTCTAAAAACAATACAAAAACCCCACAAACAATCATCACAAGAAAAGCAAGGACCACTTACCAGGAATATATAGGATGGAAGAAATGAAAAGGGGTCCACAAATGTGACGTAAAGCGACACAGGGATGATAGGAGCACTGACAGGTGCAGAGGAATTAAACTTTTCACATTTTTTCAATCATGAAAATGATAGGTCAGATGCACCTATTTATAGCAAAAGGTGTAATAAATGTGCCACCAACTTTTTCAAAGGGCGCACCAAAACAGATGCCAACATGAAATTATTTGTGCCTTTGGTGCGGATTTGGGACTGTCGACATTACCTTTTTAGTGCTTTGGCACACCATTCAGGGGCGCAACAATTTTAGTGTCGACAAGGTGGCACATGCGCCTCGGCATAGGTTTGAAAGGTGCATCATGGGAAGGTGCAACATTTGGAATGTCGACAGTCCAAAGGATGCACCAAAGGAATAGAAGGGGGCACAAATTCATTTGATGTTGCATGAATAAAATCTGTGCCTAGCCAAAAAAGGACCAAATGACTAAGTTCGAAAAACTAGATTCTCCAGAAAGGGATTTTATGTCATTCTGAATGCTAAGGGACCTTGGTGGGGAAATGAAAACAAAATTTTGGTATGGTTACCTATAAAATTTCCCTAATCAATATTACAGGATAACAGTTGGCTCTTTCTGGGGACTATCTTTGAGCAAAGCTTAAGGGTAGAGAATCCCAGATCAACATGTGCCTATCCATTGGGTTACAGAGTCAAAAACAAGGGCCATGACAAAAAAGGAAAACACACAACTAACAAAAGCAAACACACGACAAAAACAAACACACAACTAAAGAAAATTGTACAAAGAAGAGAGAAAGCTCTACTTCCTGAATATTTTGAGATGCTGCCCACTATAGGGAAGCGGGAGCTTAGTTCCATCTAGATATGAGAGATAGAAGCTATTCTCTCTGTTGAACTACTTGATCTTGAAAGGCCCTCTCCATAGAGAATCAAATTTTCCATGCATGCCCTTTGGCTCTCTTCACTTGTCCCATAAAAGGACGAGATCTCCCACCTAAAAATCTCTCTGCTTGGCCTTTTTATCGAACAGTCTCTTGACTTGATTCTGATGTTTGGTGATCCTGTCGACCACTCTTACTCTCTTTTCTTCAAGCTCTGTTAGATACATGACCCTTTTTTCAAGAGAATTTTAGGAAAGTCTCATCTTCGATTGCTCGTGCCAAGCGCAGAGCAGAAAGTTCCACAAAAATGGGAAGCTCAGCGTCGATTCCATATAATACTTGAAAAGGTGACATACCAAGAGACCTCTTTGGAGTAATACGGTCTGCCCACAAAGCATCATACAATGACTTGTGCCAGGACCACTGGTTCTCATCGGTTAGCTTCCGTATGATGGTCACTAAGTTCTTATTACTGGATTCTACCTGACCATTCCCTTGGGGGTAATAATCCGAGGCATGGGCCAAGGTTATCCCATATTCATAGAAAAAACTGATAACTTCCCGTGAGGAGAAGTTGGAAGCATTATCAGTGACAATCTTGTGTGGGATGCCAAATCTTACATGATGATACTTCTCTTGATGAAGTTGCAAACAATTTCAGAGGTGGCATTCTTAACAGGTATGGCCTCCACCCATTTGGTGAAGTAATCTGTTGTTGTTAGGACATAACTATGTCCAGCACTTGATTGGGGATGTAGTGCTCTGATAAAGTCAATTCCCCATTGCCTAAATGGTTCGTCAATAATGACCGGCCTGAGGGGAAAAGCAACCAATTTTGGTTTGCCAACAAACTGTTGGCAGAGCTCACATTTTGCTACCCAGGTGGCTGTATCCCAAAATAGTGTTGGCCAATAGTACCTGGCCCGGATGATCTTGTGTGCTATAACAGAAGAGGAAAAGTGACCACCGCAGGCTGAATCATAAAAGCTTTCTAGTAACTTTACCTGTGCGGCTTGTCAACGCATCGCAAGAAGATGCCATCAATCCTACGCTTGTATAAACCATCATCCCATATGACATATCTGGCTACCTTGAGCTTTACAGTATGCTTCTCCTTTGAAGTTAGATGAGCTGGGCACTCATCGTAAGTGAGAAAGAAAGTGATATCAGAATACCATTCGTTGCTAGTCGCAACAAATAGAACCATAGGTAAGAGAATCAACTTTCTCCAGCTGGCCTTGCTTTCCATCGATGCAATCATCTTTTTCTTTAGGGGCCTCTGAATCTTTATTTTCAGCCATAAGCTGATATAGGCCCTTGCCTCTTACTAGCTTGGTTGGTTTTATGTCTAGATCATACTCTTGGACCTTTGCGATCCAATTCCCTCATAAGCTTCCTAACTCTTGTTGAGTTAGGATAGACTTGACTGCCGTGTCAGGAACCAACACTACTATATGAGAGTTTAGGATGTAATACCAGAAGTTCTTGACTGCTTTGATGATGGAAAAGGTGTGTTTCTCTAACTGAGACATCTTTAATTCATGAGGCTTGAGAGGAGATCTCATGAATGCGATTGGAGATTCAACCTCCTCAGAGTTCTTTTGCATTAAGATGGCCGACACAGTATGCTCAGATGCATAGTTATACATGATAAAATATTTGGAGAAGTCGGGACATACCAGGATGGGTGCATGGGCGACAAAGGCTTTTATATCCTCAAATGACACCTTTCCTTCCTTGCTCCACCAGAAAGTTTGTGACCCTTTCATCATATTTGATATGTGGTGAGTCTTTTCAACAAAGTTGGGAACAAAGCGTCTGAGAAAATTCACCTTTCCGAAGAAGGAATGAACACCAGTTTTGCTTGTAGGTAAGGTAAGGCTCTAGATAGCCTTAACCCTTTCGACATCTATGTTTTGTCCCTTCCTTACTGACAATGTGTCCCAACAACTTTCCTTCAGTGACCCCAAAAACATACTTTTTCAGATTTAGGGAGATCCCGTGTTCCCGGCATCTAATCAATACTTGCTCCAAATGATCACAATGATCATTTCTCTGTTTAGAGAACACAGTTAAGTCATCTAAATAAACTATAATAACCTTTCCCATCATACCTTTGAATGCGAAGTCCATTGCTCACTGAAAGGTGGCACCAGCGTTGGTCAAGCCAAAAGGCATCCTATTATAGGTGAATGTGCCCCAGGGAGTAGTGAATGTTGTTTTGAATCGGTCTTCAGGTGAGACTTCAATCTGATTATAGCCCGAAAAACCATCAAGCATGGATAACATTTCTGAACCAGTTACTGCTTGCAGAACTTGATCCATTATGGGTAGCGGGTAATTGTCCTTCAAGGACGCCTGATTCAGATTGTGAAAATCTACGCATATGTGTATCTTTCCATTCTTCTTTCGTACTGGTACGATGTTTGCGACCCATGTACTGTGATGGATAGGAAAAATGATCCTTGCATCCAGCATCTTCTATATTTCCGCCTGAATGGTACCCGAGATCTTGGGGTTATAGTGCCTCTGTTTCTAGCAAAAAGGTTTGACATCATCTTTTAACAGGATGTCATGATGAACATCCTTTGGCTTGAAAGACTTTAGATCGGCATAAGACCATGCCAATACGTCCATATATTTCTTCAACAATTTGACAAACTTCCACTTTTCTTCGGGTGTGCAACACTTCCTAATGTTCACAAACTGCGGATGTTCCACAGAACCTAGGTTGACCGGTTCAGTTTCGGGGGAGGAGTTAGGGTCATCTTGCCATTTCTTTTTGACAAAATGATCATGTTTGTCAAACAATCATTCTAGAGAGACCAAACCTTTTGGGATTTTATTTCCCTTGAGTTGACATATGCCATCACCTCCTATTGATTTGTTTGATTGATCAGTAATAGATTCACGGCACGCAGAAGTAGATCCTTCAAAATGAAGCTCACTGAAATTTTCTACTTTCTCCAGAAAGGCAATAAGCTGATTGTCATCCTTGAATACCTGCCAATGCTGAGAATTGTCTGGAACACTTGGGTGGAAGACTACCTCAATGGTATATGTGTTCATTTTCAATCCTAGGTGAGGGAGCAGGAGGGATGCTGAGATGGCGAGTGAATCGGCCATGTCATTCTGAGCTCTTGGAATGGCTTTTATTGAAAAGGTGTCAAATTCCTCAATGTTGTCCCATACCGCATTGCGGTAATGCCTGAGCCTTTCATTCTTTACTTGGTATATTCTTTTCACTTGATTTACGATCAGCTCGGCATCGCCCTGTACTTTTAGGTTCTTAATTCCCCTTTCTTTTGCAGCTTGCATGCCAAGTAGCAAAGATTCATATTCAGCAGTATTGTTTGTATTAAAAAATTGCAACTTGAAAGAGAGAGGAAAAATCTCCTCTTCAGGAGATATTAGCACAGCCCCAGCACCGCATCCGCTAGTTGCACAACTGCCATCAAACTGCAGTGTCCAAACCTTGTTAAGGTCCTCTTCCTAGATGAGAACATCCATTTTATCAGACTCAGTAGATAAGAAGTAGTTCCCCATTCCTAATGATTCAAAGAGAATTTGGGCTTTGGGGTCGTCGGAATTGGTGACTAAGTACTTCTTTTGCAATTTCAGGCTCTAATGTCTGCATTACACCCTTGACGGGGATTCTGGCTTTGGACCAGTCCATATGGATTTCTCCACCAACTTCTCTGCAAAAGCTTCTTCCTAGTAGAATTCCATATGCTACAGGGATATCAGCAACGAGGATGGTCATCTTTACTCTTTTCTCTGGGAATGCCACAAAGGTGAACTATGCGTCTTTGATTTGACCAATCAATGGAACCTGTTTGGTTTCCATGGAATAACATCTGCCGAAAGGCTTGGTAAGAGTGAGGCCCAAAGCATGGGTGAAACCTTCACCTGGCATGACATTATCAGAAGCCCCTGAATCAATTATGCAGTTGCTTAGCTTGTGACCATTGATTAGGAGGGAGAGATAAAAAGGTTCAATTTTGTCTAATGCGGAAGTCGAGGCAACATTTATGCAAGATGCAGGAGGAGTGGAAAGGATTCCTTTTGGGGAGACATGAGAAGTTACGGTAGCTTGGCTTTGGATATATTTGGTCAATCTTACAAGTTGCTCAGGGTTAGACTGAAGATACTCAGCCTCAGACATTTGAATCTTGGTCTTTTTAGCATGATCGATTATATCGAATGCGGCCAAGGGTTGCGTTGATGAAGGAATGAGTCCTTCACTTCATGACGGTAGGGTAGGGTTACTAGTTTTTATGGGAATAGAAGAAGGTTGACTTGGGGGAGAGATGGGTGGAAAATATTTTTTTGTAAAAGACTTAATAGGAGGTTGAGCAGGAAGAGGATTACCTCTTTTAGCAATGGTTGGAGGCGTGTTTGATACAACCTTCTCTTTTTATATCCTGGCAGCAACTTCTACTTCTTTTCCTTGAGAGCGGGTGAAAACAACATATGACTGCCTGCTTGCATACCCTTGGGTACCCTCTTCTTCATCAGATTCCTCATCTTCAAATTCCATATACCCAATTGTAGAGTCGCCAGTTGGTTCACTGACATCTTGATCACCTCCACTTGGGGATGAAGGTTCTTCATAGATTTTCTCCTCTTCTTCTATCTCGACCAGGGCATTGACCGGAGGGGCCTCAAGTGCCAACCGTGGAGCAGTTGTAGGCAAACGCGGCCTTTGTGGGGTGTTGTTGGGAGTGAAATTTCTCCGTGGGATATCCTGGTATGAAGTGTAAGGAGAAGCTTGAGCTAATTGCTTCTTCAATGCGAGCAAGTCATTTTCCATCTTCTGGAATGTCGGATCTGATGAAGTGGCTTGAGAAGGAGTTGAAGCTTTAGGCTTGGATGACTCTCATTTTAATTCACCAGATATAAGCAAGTTGTCCTCTATCTGAATGGCTGCAACTTGAGCTAGAACCAGAGTGGTGATTTTTTCTTGTAAGAGTAAGAAACTTACTCTTGAGCTCATGGCATTCACAAAGAAACACTTTTGATTTTCTGGTGTTGGCAGCATGGCAGGCGGCACATGGTTAATTAGTGAATTGAAACGAGTGATAAAATCACACATGGTTTCATTGACTTCCTTCTTCAGGTGAGTGATCTTTGACAATAACACGCAAGCGCATCTTCTGAAGGCTTATACCTTTCTTCAAATGCAGTTCGTAACGTGGCCCAACTAGTGATAGATCTAGCCGACAAATGTTGGAACCACTTTGCTGCAGGTCCTTGCAAGGTCTCTAGAAAGAGGCGTACTGATACATCTTCATGGGTCACATCTAGGATGCTGCATGACATGATGAACACAGATATATGTGAATCCATGCTTTGATTTCCGCTCCCATCAAATCTGGGGAAATTATTTCAGTTTCCATGAGGGAGTGCATGAACAGGATGTGGTAACGCAAGAGGGCCCATAGTGTTTCCCCATGGTACTGCCATTTGAAAAACTGGAAAGAGGACGTGAGCTGGAAGCACTGTTCTGTTGAGCAACAAAGCACTGCAAAGGGATGTGGAGGCTCCTGTGAAAAAACGGTTCTTTCGTGGAGGTAAGACACTCCTGGTTGACTGATCAGCTGAACTTAGCAATGAGAAGCATGTTGGTGTAATACTGAAGTTATGCATTTGAAGTAGATCAAAAATAGGATCAACTTCTCCATGAGCTCTCCTGTTACAGGTAAACGGTTCGCCCACCAGTGTATCCTCAGATCTGCAATGCTTTTAGAGTAGATTTTAAAAACTCTGTTCGGTTGTACTTGCTGATTTTCTAATTTTTCTGACAAAAATCAGCAGCATGTATTTTTCTAAATATTTAATTTTATCCCTTTTTGAAAACCGATTGCGGTTTAATGACAAAGATCAACAAGGATAAAATAATGGTTAACTTAGTAAGCTGATTTTCAGATCTTAGAGTTGACTTTTTGTAAGGGTTTGAAAATCTTTGTAAAACTATCAGAATCTCAGATCTACGAAAATATATGGGTTTTTGTAAAAACTCAGCGAACTAAAAATCTCTAACTAGCCCAGATCTATGGATCTCTGAAGAAAATTTTTGGTTTGGATCACTTTTGCAAAAAAATTGGATTTTAAGCAAAGAGTTTAAGATTTTCAAACAGGTAGTGATTTTTATAATTTTATCTATTTTCTTAGTTACCTTAGCAACCTTAAAAACTGTTAGTGTCTTTTAACTGACACAACACTCACATAGATCTGTTCGATCCCCAGCGAAGTCGCCAAAAACTGTTGGTCTAAAAATCTGTCAGGAGGGTAGATCTATGGATAGACGAGCCAACAGTGTGCAGGGCATAGCCCCTCTTTGAGATAACAAAGTGAAACTGGTTTATTGTATTCTACCAGCAAGAATCTATGCAAGTCCTATAGTATTCTACCTTCAGGGGTTTGGGATCTCGTCCCAGTTGGGGTATTTCTGGCTGTGAGTAGAAAAGGATGAAGGGAGAAGAGGAGATAGAATGGATCCGAAGGGAGAAAAGAAATGAATTCCAAAGCAGAAAGGTCAGAGGGTTTATGTTTTGGGCTGGTAGTAAACAAAGCCGAGCCTACTTGCATAAATGAACAAAGCAATACTGATGAGAAAATGACAAAAAAGTAGAAATAGATCTGACAGAAAAGAAGCATAGATCTAACTTAAGAAAGATCTAATACACATAACACATCCATTGAGCACAAAGTCTTAATTTTTGTATTAATATTTTCTATTTACAAAAAGGTACAAAGCCTTTTCCTTCTCACTTCTATTTTTCATCTAAAAAATGTCCACCACCTGAATACAACAAATATCCAAGTATATATAGAAGGAGAAGGAGAAAGAAGGCAAAAAGAAACCAACAACTAATTACAAAATATTTACAAAAATATCTAAAAGTCAACTGTTGACTTTGGGCAATTTGGTGGATGACAACATCACATGGTGCAACATGGATGATGTCATCATTTGTGCCAACAAACTTTAAAATACTTTACAAAAAAGGGGAACAATCCTAGGAGGAAGGAGCCTATTCGTCGTCATCCCGCGGCTGGAAGGGAGTATCTTGCATCTGCTCAGGAGAGGAAATATGAAATTGAGCACGATACTCTATGAATTTTCTAATCATCGGTTGAAGTTGATCCTGAGCAGGACCCTTGGTGTGATGTCCGATGACTTCAGAAGTCTCCCGTTCATCTCTGAGTCTTTCTGGGAGCTTGAAGTACTCATTACCTACCTCCATCTGGTATCCAAAAAAATTGCGGTAGGCCAGAAGGTTGTTGATAGATTCTGCATCAAAAGTCACTTATGACCCTAACCCTTACGACGTGATCTCCTTAAAGATATTAATAGTGTCATCTACCTTCCTCAAGGCGTATGATGGGGTGAGCAAGCCTAGAGATATCCTTAGGACGATCTACTCCATTTGATGCATTGCATCCAAGGCTTCCACCTTGATTTTATCAATTTTCTCCAAGACGAATTCCATCTTATCGACCCGATAGTCCAAAGTAGTAAGGACTTTGTTGGGTGCTCTTGGGTGATCGAAGACACTGAATTTCACTAAGTCATTGACTGGGCAGTCGAGCATCTTCTGGAATGTCTCATGTTGTAACCTAGCATGGTCCAACTCTTCGGAGATAGGTCCCGCAATCGCCTGGAGTTCCTTGTTAGCATGATCAATATTCTGATATAGCTCTGTGAACTTTATGATTACTTCCTCACTATCCTTGAGGATCTGGTCTCTCCAGGTGGATACTGCCATACCTTGTTCACCAATCTTGGCGTACTTGTTTATCTTTTCCTAGCTAAGGGCCTTAGGAGTTTCAGTGGCAATTGTAGGAGGTGCATTGCCCATTTTCTGCAGGGCTTGGAGAAGATGTTTGTTCTGTTCTTTCAATATCCTCTTCCATTCCTTTGCCTCCTGAAGCTTTTTGCAAAGGACATCCACTGCAGATAGGGCCTCTCCCTGTAGGATTTCTAAGGATGTTCCCATCATGACCTGTGTCACTGTATAATCTATAGGAGACAGATCCTTTTTGTCCTTTGTGGGATCATGGTATGCGATCTCCATTACCCTTTCACCTAACGCACTCTGAGAGAAGTGGGTTAACGGCTTTTTCTTCTTAGCTCCTTTTGTTGGAATAACGGAGAAGTCCATAGGTGCAATGGGGACTTTCCTCTTATGCTGGCTCATGTGCTTGGATATCCATTCTTGACTTAAGGGAGTGGGACCAGAGGGAGAAGAGGGAACAAAGGTAGAAGAAGGAGTGGCTACAGTGAACTCAGGGAAATGTGTCGAGACGCTTGGCCGAGGCATTGATAAAGAAACCAAATCTCCAACGCTCATAGGGGTAGGAGTCACTGTAGGAGCGGAACCATGGGGGTGGAAGGGATCTGAGAGATGAGGAAAGGAATGTTGGGGGATAGCTCCGCGAGGGAAGAGAAGATGGAGGAAGAGGAAGGGGGAACAATAGAAGATGGGGGAGAAGACACAACTAGAGGAGTGGTTGCTTGAGTAATGGGAGGAGGGGAAGGAGGAGCAGAAGATGGGACGGTGGGAAGTTCACTGGTTACAGTAGTGGCGACATCCTAAGTGGATGTGCCCATAGGAACCCTTATCGCTTCTTTTTTTGGGGAGACCAGGCTTACTACCTGCTCCTAAGCGGTGGAAGGAGGACTCTCGGGAGCTTGTTCCTGAGCAATGCTTGATTCTCCCTCTTTGTCTTTGCCTTTGCACTTTGGTAAGTGCTTTGGCCTAGCAGGAGCATCACCCAAAGGAGACGAGGTGAAGTCTACCCCAAGGTAGATGAGGCCAATCATCCTGCACCAATGCTCTGTGCACTGTAGAGTACCTTTAACCCTTTCCTTAATAGTTTGAGGTGCCTTTGTTCTGTCTATCTCGGCAAGCGGCCAATTGTCATCGTCTGTATCGAGATAGACCTGATCAACTTCTTGATCTGTCATTTGGAAACCTTTTGGGACAATGGCCACACCATACTGGATGATCTCTGTTAGGGTGAGGTGGGAGTGATCCTTTCTGCTGAGCTCGACCTCGTGATACAGATCGATATAGACATCTTCGATCTATGGGACGTGGATTGGATCGAGCTTTGCCCTTGGGAGGAAATTGTGAGGATCAAAGGTTGGCCTTGTCGGGAAATTGTGTTTCAAGTTAAGCAACTCCAATTCTGTAAACATTTCCTGGGCTTTGCTATGAGAAGTGCAGGTGTACCTGCCCACTGTGAGGGGGAATGGAGTTCCACCCTTCTTTCTTTTCAGGCACTTCTCGTGGTATGTGATAAGCTGCCTAGACAGCTCCAATAGGATCAGCTTATGCAGTCTTCTTGGCTTATTGCCACAAAGTGCCGGTGGTGGGGGATACCTAACATGATTTCAAAGTTCCGGGTAGTGAGGTTGATTATAACCTCACCCTTTTCATTCTCGACACACCTTGTGTCCTTATTGTAGCAGCGGGCCACCACCATCATGAATTCATTGTTTAGCACGCTCACGGGAATTCCCCCAGTGAAATGTAAACCACTTCCAACCAATTTGTCCATCCATGGACTACCTGTGACCCTTCTGGTTCTGGCCCAGAAGTCCTCCATATCAATGTGGCCAAGTTTTGAATCCCTGATGTCTAAGTCACACTCTACAAGGGACTCGGGCATCCTGACCCTTTGGTATTTGTACTTCATTTCTTCTTCCGTGAGTTTGGCCTTACCCTTTGACTTGGTTGGCCTCTTACTTGATGAAGACATGTGTGAATCTGAGTTTAGTTGCTAATTTGCAAGAAGAAGCAAGGAAGTCCACCACAGAAGGGCCATGTTAGCTATTAGATCATCCATCAAAGCGTTACAAAAAAGAAACTTATCAATTTACAAGGCTCTGGGCGCAAGGTGCAATTCTATTGCAGGCTGCAGGATCAGATAAGCAAGACACACTGTTGAATAGTGTTGCATGGAAGAAAACAATGCAAAGGGGTGCAGGGCACAGAAAGATTACACAAAACACTCAGATGTTGATGTCAATGTATGTGTGTCTTCGCCATATGAATGGTTTCAACTAGGCACAAATTATTTTTGTGTTACAAGGCTGCAGGATGCGCCATTGGCATAGATCTGGTACATGTTGCATAACATTTTTATGCACCAAAGGGCACAAATTTAAAGGATGCATCATTGAGTTAAGGTGCACCAAGGGGATTTTGGTGCGGCGCAGGAAGAGTTTGCATCACATTCAGACGTTGGTGTAGGTAGGATTTTGCTTGCGCATGTGTTAGGTTTTAAGAATTTTATAAGGCATAGGGAGGATGCATGCTGCAGGCGGGGACAGTACACCCCTTGGCATGACTGTTTTTTGTGTAATGATGATTTTGTTTGTGCTAAAGAGAAAGCCGTGTTTTTGGATTGTAACAACTTTAGATTTACTCTCTCTTGATCGGTTTTTTTTTTGGCTTGATGGCTTCCTTTAACATATATTTGGATAGTGAGGGGAACAGAGCAAAGAGGGTGAAGGACCATTCGGAAGCAAGGCCTTCTAGGTTAGCAGGTCTGGAAGGAGGGTAAAACTGGTTTGGGGGAGAGTTGATTTCTAAAATGGGTGGGAGGTTGTGTATTATCCTTATGTTCATTTTCTTTGTTTTAACAACCTCTAAAAATAACATAAAAACCCCACAAACAATCATCACAAGAAGAGCAAGGACCACTTATCAGGAATATATAGGATGGGAGAAATGAAAAGGGGTCCACGAACGTGACGTAAAGTGACATGGGGATGACAGGAGTGTTGACAGGTGTAGAGGAATTAAACTTTTCACGTTTTTTCAATCGTGAAAATGACAGGTCAGATGCGCCTATATATAACAAAAGGTGCAATAAATGTGCCACCAAATTTTTCAAATAGTGCACCAAAATAGATGCCAACATGAAATTATTTGTGCCTTTAGTGCGGTTTTGGGACTGTCGACATTACCTTTTTAGCGCTTTGGCACACCATTCAGGGGCGCAACAAATTTAATGTCGACAAGATGGCGCAGGCACCTTGGCGCAGACAAGAAGGTCACAATCATGGGAAGGCGCAACATTTGGAATGTCGACAGTCCAAAGGATGTGCCAAAGGAATAGAAGGGGGCTCAAATTGATTTACTGTTGCATGAATAAAATCTACGCCCAGCCAAAAAAGGACCAAATGACTAAGTTCGAAAAACTAGATTCTCCATAAAGGGATTTTATACCATTCCGAATGCTAAGGGACCTTGGTGGGGAAACGAAACAAAATTTTGGTATGGCTACCTATAAAATTTCCCTCGTCAATATTACAGGATAACATAATCACAATTATCTGATTCAAATAATTTCTTGGAATAAAGATTTGATCATTATTTACAATCTTCTACCCAAAGTATTCTTCCGAACATAAACCAAAACATTACCCACCAAATATAAATTTGACTAGTTACTTTGACTTATCAAATTATCATTCATTGACATCTCTCCATTCACTATACCTTTATCACCTACCCTCTTCCATTATATATTTCACCTAACCTATTCTGTTGATACGTTCCCATTACATCTCATCATTGTATTTGTCTAAATTCCACCTCCTCACCATATTGTTTCACCTTCTTGTCGTATAAATCCACATTTTTGTCTTCAAATTTGTTGTATGGGTCCAAATTTTTGTCTCAAAAGTCATATAAGAACTTATTCAAACCACACACATTCATGCACCCATCAACTTGTAGATTCGAGTTATTTTATTATTTTCTCTTTACTAGGATTTTAATTAAACATTATTTAATTAGGTTTTTCTCATTACTAATTGTTATCCCAAATTCACCCCTGGAAAATTTAGTCAGAACAAGCCCCACACATAAATAAAATCTAAAGGAAATGATTTAGCTCGCAAGCTCACATTCCAAAATGACAAATAAAGGGGCAGGAAAACTTGACTCAAGGAGTGCAGGGAAAAAATGACGCTAAATGACACAAAAGAAACCAGAGGCCCAAAATAGTCAAATTCGACCCTACACGAGAAGAAATTCAAGAAATGACTTTGTCAAGTGAATCCACACTTCAAATCCAACAAACAGGTTGCAGGTAGAATCTAAAATGGAATAGTAGGGTCGGGGGAAGGAGAAGATAATGTCAAAGGAACCAGAGACTCAAAGGAAAAGAAATGACAAAGATTTAAAGTCTTCGAGCTTCGTAAATGGTTCAAAACGGGCCCAAAAATTGGATAAGTATGGAGGAAACAACGGAAGCTACCAAGTGTCCAAACGAAACACCTCCAAAGATTAAATCCAAAGGGGGAGACCTAAACAAGCGACAAGCTTCCATGCATCCTGAGCCCCAAAAGCTGCAATGGCCGTTGAAAATTCTTCGACTCAGCGGAGGGTGCCAAGTGTCTTAACGATGCACTTTCAAAAGCGGGATCCACGCCGGAGACTCAAACTTGTGCTAACCTTCCACATAGAAAATGGTCAACAGAGGTCAAAAAGGAGAGTGGGCCCAAAACAAATAAGTATAGAATACAGGTGGAAGGTGCCATGTGTCTTAATGATGCTCCCTCAAGAATAAAGTCCTGAGCAGGTTGTCAAATGAGTGCAGGCCTTCCACGTTTCGCAGGTCCCAAAAAGGGGACAAAGTTAGGGGGTTGAATAGTCAAAGTAGAGGCAGGCTGGTAGAGGGAGCCAAGTGTCAGCACTATGCTATCTCAAAGGTAGATTCTGGAGAGTAGTTTTCAGATATGTGCAAAGCCTCCACGTGTCTCAGGTTGGGCATAGTGTCTTCGCCAAGCAAAGGAATCATGAAAAATAGAAAGGGAACTTAAAGATCCTATAGAATCCGCCACATGTCACATGGGCACAGTTTCAAGAGCAAAGGCAAGGGGAAAAACTCAAATGAGCACGAGGCTGCCATGTGGACCCTGTATGGCATACTCTTTAAATATTGCCTGCCTGCGACCCCAAATATTCAAATGGCCATATGTTTTGACTAGAAGCTTAGATTTGGGCGGGTTAAGACTTTTTGGAAACATCTCGACACCCTCTATGCTTTATAAACATAAAATATCATTCTTAGTAGGATTTGGTAGGTGGAAAATGGGAAAATTTCTTCTAGGCCATTAATACAGAATCTAATTTCTTCAACTACCATATCTGATTTGATTCGATCCGTCGTTCTTCCTTCTTTAACATGTCGAGCAGACAGAGGGAAGCAGAATCAATAGATTGTAGGTGGATTTGAGGGGGGCATTGATTGAAGGTGGTTGAAGCTTTTGAGGTAAGATTAAATGCATATCTCATGGTGGTTGAAGTAGGATTCAAATTTTCCCTCTTCTCTTTCTTATTCTTTCTATATATTGTAACACTTCTCATTTTGAGAAGGGGTAGACATTCTGGGGATAGGGAAGCTCTGTCAAATTCATTTCCTAAATCTATTTGAGTTGTAGGCCTTCTCTGATGCCTGGAGAACGTATTTTGTGCCTCTGAACACCACATGTAATAGTCTGTGCACCTTACAAAACAATAAAACCTTATTTCATGGCATCTTTCAACCCTTAGCATTGTTCTGTTGTTTCTTTATGCCTCACTATCTTGTGTTTTCTTCTTGTGTATTTATTTCTCATTTGTAGGTGTAGGACATCATGTTTCATGGATTTTCTATGGTGGATCTAGATCTGAGTGTGTATTACTTATGTCTGACGTCCCTTAGTTTCTCTTTTCCCTGTTTCATTTTCCCTCAACAGAATATCTCACACTTCCTTTTTTGGTGTATCACCGCTTAGTGTAGGCTCTTTCACCCTCTCTCTTTCCCTCTCTGTGTCCTTGGAATGGTTAGATTAGGATAGAATAGGTTATACCTACACTGGAGTAGCTTGTGGCAGGTAGATTAGGAAGTAAGAACCGGCTTTCTCCGGAGGTCCATCTCAAGTTTTGTAAGTCCCACGTCTTGAGAGATGGTCCCATGTGCAATCACACCGAATGCCCCACTTCACACCCAGGCCATTCGGGGGTGTTGTGATTCTGCAGTAACACTAATTTTTCATTGCTTTTGATCACTTGATACCAAATCATTAATCATTTTTCACAATTTGATTTTTTAAGATCCAACTTGTACCTCTTTGTGTGGTTATTCACAATCACACATGAATAAAGGTAATTACTTTTTTCATAACCCATTGTATGACTTATAGTTATCAATTTTCCTAATTCTTTTTTCCAGCTCATTCCTTATGACTTTTAAGTACTAATTTCCACATTTTATTTTCTTAGCCTCGTTTTGTGTTTAACACTTAATGATTTTAATTGATTATTTTTAGTAATCTAACATTGTTTGCAGGTACAAACTACTAATCATTTTCTTGCAGGACCTTTTTCGCCAATACAGGAAATATTCACACATATCTCGCCAAAATTATCAGATTTACATTCCTAGTCATCCTTTGCACATTGGAGGCCACCTAGGCTCCACAAAACAAAAACAAAATTTTCCTTACATTCCAAATTTCCATAACGACACTTCTGGTAACGTTTTATAACTCTTCTTTCATCATTTTTCTTTTTTGTGAAGATCATCGTTATTTTTATTTTGCAATCATGATTAAGTGCAATAATTATCAACATTTTTTTCCAAATTTTGTCTTAATTGTATCCGCATATGCTCTTTTCCTGCACCTTCAAGTGATCTAGAAAATAAAAAACGGTTGCGATTGTTTATTTCTTGTTCTAACATTGCAGGATCCCCAATCAAATCGCCAAATTTAAATCAACATTTCACACTAGTGGGGCATTTTGTAGCTTAATTAAAATAATTTAAATTAGCTCTATTTTTTTATCATTAACTCACTTGTCACTTCAATTTTTTTAGTTCTTCATAATTTGATCAATTGTTGGATGTGTATGCTCTTTTCCTACGCCTTCAAGTGATCTAGAAAATCAAAACAACCACAATCATTTTTCTTCCTAACATTTTTTCTGCAAGATAACTACTAATTTTTTTTCTTTAGGACTGTGTCGCTGGAATATTGTCAAAAACACAAAACAAAAAAAAACATCCCGCAAAAATACCACCATTCAAAGAAAACTATTGAAATAAAAAAAATTAGAATGCTCAGGTACGCTATCATTTTCTGCCAGTAATTTATTTCAAGTTGGAAAGAATATTATGTATAATCATATCATCATTCTTATTTTTACACATAGAAGAGGTGGATTTCATCACCACCAATGCTACACCGATAATGTGGACTTGACTACCACGCACCAACAACATTTGCATCTACATTGCACTTTGAGACATTGTCTCATCATAGCATTTGATATCTACCTTACCCCTGCTCTTCACTTATAGGTAATGTTGTCATGTGGAACATGTGATTCATGCCTAAATAGCTATAACAATGAATCTTGGGCATCGTCCCTGTACATCTTCGGGGATTTATAAGGACACCATAAACATTCATCCCCCCATCACCTTCCACCTTTTCAAAAAACTTTCCTTGGACATGGTGATTCTTCCGAAGCAAGCAAGTAAGAATTAGTGAGTCTCCTCCAATGGTCTAAGGGTTTCACATACCAATTATGTCCCTCGTACAGAGTTAGGTATATCAATACTAGGGTATATCAAAGGATGCATCATTTTGGAGTGATAAGATCTTGTATCCATCATTCCACAACATACTTGTATGATTGCATGAAATAATGATCATTCCCAAAGGATTTACCTCTTGAGCCAAAACAATTTGATACACATGACTGCTTATTATTTGTCAACAAAATAGTTTAGCATTATTTTTATCATCAAACTTGGTTGATATCAATGTGTTCATTGTAAAAATTCAAATCCTAGTCATGTTCCACAAAAACCATTTCTCGACCAATTCAATACTAAGAAAAACGTTCAAGCAATCCAAGAATGAAGACCAAAACATCACACCGATTTCATTAGCTTGCTTCAACCAATCCTCCATAGCATGTTTTCAAGCTATATCAAACTGACATTAGGAGACTTGTTTGATTTCACTCCTTATTTTTTCAACTATGGATTTTATCCAAATCACAGCTGACACAAATCTTTTCATAACTTGTTTCGAGTTATATCACAACCATATTGAGATTAACTTGTTTGAGTTACTCTCCCCATCAACAATCCAAATCTTGTTCAAGCCAAATCCACACAACGCGAAACAAATCCCTTCATAACTCATTTCGAGTTATATCACAATCATATTGAGATTAACTTGTTTGAGTTACTCTCCCCGTCAACAATCCAAAGCTTGTTCAAGACAAATCTACACAATGTGACACAAATTCCCTAATAGATCATCTCAACTTATATCACAATCATATTGACATAAATTTTTTGAGTTACTCTCCTTATCAGTAATCACAAGCTTATTCAAGCCAAATCTAAATCAATCAAGTTCTCATTTAATCATGTCTACTCAAAATTCATAACCGCTTTTACAGCTTAATTAAGCACATACCTATCTCATCATGGTGTCCACACATAGTCACAATCATGAAGAATCCGTGCAACTAGAACTCACCAATGAAGAACAAGAACAAGTAAATAGGGTGATAGAATAAAACAAGAACAAATATCTATTGCGCATTCTAGCAATGGGGGAAAAACTACCCCCTGACTTCGGGACTGAAAATTTTAAAAAAACTTATAGGAAATGGTGAATTGATTTATCACAATGAAATACCAAACAATCCAAATATCTCTTCGGCCGATGAGGTATTCACTAAAATCCAAGACTTAACAAATAAACTTGAAGAAGTAACTGTTAGAGCTGAAAGGTTAAAAGACTCCAATCCAAACCCCAATACTCGTGACATTCTTGATAACCCGTCCCCTACCTCTTCATTCACACAAGAATGGAAACATATGAAAGACACCATCCAGGGACTACAAAAACAATCGAAATAATTCAACTTTGAAGAACTATGTCCTTACCCATTTGATACAGAAATATTACGCTTACCATTTCTGTCATCCATCAAAATCCCAAAATTTGATAAATACAAAAGCAAAGGTGACCCCCGTGAACATGTTAAGTAATTTTACGTGAAATTTTAGGAAGTTGCTTATCGTGACACATTTCTTTTACTATTATTCCCTCAAAGTTTAGGAGAACAGGATTTAGACTAGTTTCTCCATCTTCCCAAAGGGTCAATCACGACATTCGCAGACTTATCAGAAAAATTTGCATCAAACATTTTTCCTTCAACTTATACTCAGAAATAACCATGCTCGATAGCTATAACACTAGACAAAGGCCCAACAAAAAATTCACCTCCTTTTTATAATGATGGTGAGGAATCACAAATAGATTTCCATGCTCAATACCTGAAAGATAATTAGTTAGCATTTTTGTTCCAAATCTCAATGATGAATTATCATTCCACATGCAAATGCATTTTCTAAGTACTTTTGAAGAAGTCATTGAAAAGGGAACACAGATCCAAAAATCCCTCATTTCTAAGGTCTTACTTAAAACACCCTTTAGGGACCAACCTCATAGAGACGCCCCTCAAAACCAGGACAAATCCAAATTCTTTAACCGAAACTGAAATATAGTTAATGATGGCATTATTGATTCTCACCATGTCTGAAATGTTTAAAATAATCTGACCAACACATTCAAATCCAAACAACCAATCATAATCCCTAGAAAGGAAGTTCCTTCTCGGGACAGGCGAAGATAGCTCACTCCTCTCGGAGAAAGCCTATCTAATGTCTTTCGTCACTTAGAAAATTCCAACATGATTATGTATCCCATCTTCAAACCCTTTGAAGAAGGACAACCCAAACCAAATTGGTATAAGGAAAATGAATATTGTGATTACCATCGCATAAAAGGGCACCATACAAATTGATTCATGCATCGCCGCCATTATGTCCAAGACCTGATTGAACGTGGAGACATAGAAGTTAAAAATACTTCTGAGATAAAAACACCCAACGAAAAACTTAACATGTTCAAAAACCCCTTCCCTAACCACAATGATAATTCAAAGGATAAAGGGTCAATCATCAAGCAACATCGAGTATGACTCAGTCATCTTGACCATAGACTATGACCAAGACTTAGTGGTAACTATAAAGATCAAAACTAACTGTGTGATCACCACTAGACAGAAAAAATGTGGGTCCCTACAACAAAAAAATCTGCTACTTCGTCTCCTGCACCACCTCCTAATCCACCATCTAATTCCACCACCAATTCCACTCCACAACATGCACCATCATTCAATATTGTCAAACAATTGGAGAAGACTACAACATAGATTTCCATCATGGAATTACTTAATTCTTCTCCCACACTACAATGCATCCTTATGCAAACATTGAATAACACTCATGTCCCTGAGGACATCAATTCACAAAAATTCCAGGATTTAATTGCACATCTTACGGTACCCAATCCTATTTTATCCTTTGGTCCCACTGACCTTCTTAATCCCAACATCGCTAATAATCATTCTTTATATGTCAAGGGTTATATAACTCATCGTAATATCAAGCACGTATTAATCGAAAATGGATCCGAATTGAATATTCATTCCATGAAACTCTTACATTGCTTAGGTTACACCGAAAATGATCTACAAAACAACATCATAACCATTTATGGGTATGATAATAGTGAAAGAAAGTCTGAAGGCACAATCACATTACCTCTCCAAGTTGGACCCATCACCTTAGAAATGATATGTCATCATGTGGTGGATGTAGAAGTTGCATATAACATTCTCGTCAGCCAACCATGGATTCATGCCATGAAATTCATCCCATCATTGTTCCACCAATGTATTAAATTTCCTCATTTGTACAAGGAATTTATCGCTACTTGCGGATCCTCAACCCTTTGAGTATTGTAGATTCCTCGAAGGACAGGTATAGACATGATCACTATTGTCCATCAACAGATAAGTATGCTCCACCTCGCATAATCCCTAAAAACACACATCGATCTAGATACACTCCCTAAATATGATCCAAAACCATCACCTTCTAACCAAACCACATTTTCCAATCCATTCTCTTCCGCTAATCAACAATCTTTAACCATTCCTCCTCCCACTAATCAATCATCTTCTTCCACTAATCAAGCTTCTTCTTCCAACAACAATTTCTCTTCCACCACACCATCTTCTTCCTCACCTAGTCAACCTTCTTCATCCAACCATAGCTATTCTATTAAGATACCTTCCTTCATCCTCTCATCCTCAATCCACCCCCTTCTTCTTATAACTCATTTTCTTCATCTTTTAGAACTACCAAACTGACTTCCCTGCCACATGAGGTACCTATTGGTCCCCCATCCCACACATTCAAAATCATTGACAAAGGATGTGGTGAATATCAATTTCAAAAGGTGGCAGACTCCTTTTACATCAACAAATCCCCACACAACTATGGCAAACCCAACGCTCTGCATTTGAGAATCCATCCCACTTACCAAATGGGATAGTCAGTTTGGAAAAAAATTGGTTATCTCGACAATGAACATATTCCAAGTTCTTTAGGATCTTGGTTATATAATGATGACTTTGCTCCCTTTTATGAGTCCCCTCAATTTACCAAAGCTCATCGAATAATGAAAAACATGCAATGGAAGAGTAAAGGACTCGGTCCAAATGAACAAGGTCATTTAGATCCAATCAATTGCACACAACATCATGGTAAACATGGTCTAGGTTTTAAGGTATTTGATGTTGCTCTTGTATTAATTTCAAGTGATAATGATGACACCAGATCTGATAGTGACACTAGGTCTACACATAGCCTTTTTGAGGACCTCATTGAAACACATCTTTACTTTGAACATTTATCCGTTAATGTCATCAATTTTGAGCCTATGCATCTGACTCTCATAGACCATGGTCAATCACATCATGTGGCCATGGACATGTTCCAAAATGATGAAGCCATTGAAGAATTCCTTGGAACTCGCGATCAAATCCCTACTTCCAAACATAGAAAAGGATTTGAAATCAATCTAGATGAATTAGCCTATTTTGGAAAAGAAATAGAATATTCAGTATCCTTCACCTTCGGAAAATTTGGATCAGAAACACAAACAGAAAATTTCCCATAGTCAAAATCTCATCGCCATCCTATCAAACAAACATGTCAATAAAAAATCTCAACATCACACACAAAAATCTTGTGCCAACTCCCCCAAATCACCTGACACTGATGAATTACATCAACCATTAGCATCATTCTCCAAAAAGGATACATCTAAAATGCTTGTAGAAGAAACTAAAGACATAAACATTGGAACCATCAAACAACCAAAAATTTTACAACTTGGCATTAGTCTGTCTAACCAAGAATGCATAGAGATTCACAACACTCCTCCTTATTAAATTCCAAGATATCTTTGCATGGACCTATAAGGACATGCCAAGCCTAGATCCATCTCTTGTAGTACACCACCTTGTGGTGAATCTGGATGCAAATCTTGTGAAACAAAAACTACGTAAAATGCATCCCCAAGTAGCATTGTTTGTCAAATCTGAACTTGATAAACTCTTGGAATCCAACTTTATCCGACCTATTGGTTATTCGGCATGGATATCTAACATAGTTTCCCATAGCCAATAAAACCCCAAACATCAGGATATGCACAGAATTCCAAGACATTAACAAGGCTTGTCCCAAATATGACTTTCCCTTGCCAAACATAGACATGATTGTTGATTCTATGACAGGCCATGAAATTCTCTCCTTAATGGATGGATTTTTTTTGTTACAATCAAATACGTATTGCTGAAGGGGATCAACATAAAATGGCATTTTGCTACACCATGGGGCACCTTCCGTTATAAGGTCATGCCTTTCGGCGTGAAAAATGTTGGTGCCACCTATCAATGAGTAATGACAGTCATCTTCCATGATATGTTGTTCCATGATATCATGGAAGATTATGTTGATGATATATTAGCAAAATAAAAAACATGAATAGGACATCTAGGTGTGTTGAGGCACATTTTTGACAGATTACGTGAGTATAAGGATTCGTCTTAACCCAAAGAAATTTTCTGTTCGGGTGACCTCTGGTAAATTTTTGGGGTTTATTGTCTCATGGAGAGGTCATAGAAGTGGATCCTGAAAAAGTCAAATCCATTATGGAAATTCCTCCTCCTCAAAACCTAAAACAATTACACAGTCTTTAGGGAAAAATCCAATCTATTTTATATTTCATATCACAGTTGGCCGATAAGTGCCATCACTTCAACCAATTACTCAAGAAAGATTCACAATTCCACTGGAACCACGATTGTTAAGACTCTTTTGCTAAGTTAAAAGAATACATCTCTAGTCCACCTATTCTTATGTCATTAGTTGTAGATAAACCCATGTTGCTTTATACATCTACCACTGAACATGCCATAGGAGCTCTGTTAGCGCAACACAATGATCAAGCAAAAGAATAAGTTATATACTACCTTAGTTGAACACTTATTGAGCATGAAGTATGTTATTCCCAAATTGAAAAAGTATGCTTGGCAGTCACCTTTCAATTCCATAAGTTACGTCATTACTTGCTCAATGACACAACTAAGTTGATCGTACCAAGATTGATCCCCTCAAGTATCTCTTGTCCTGACCCATTCTCAAAGGAATAATGTCTAGTTGGGTGGTACTACTTAGTGAATTTGACGTCGAGTTTGTTCTGCACAAAGAAATTAAAGGACAAGCCCTTGCAGACCAAATTGTCAAGGCACCCCTTCCTGGCACAGAACCACTCCATTTTGCATTTCCTGATGAAGATCTTCTGCACATAGACATCATGCCAGCTTGGACTCTATTTTTTGTATGGATCTTATAATCTCCATGGATCAAGAGGTGGTATTTTTCTTATCACACCTAGTGGACATGTCATCCCCAAATCATTTCGATTAGCATTCCCATGTACCAAACAATATCACAGAATATGAAGCTCTAATCGTAGGATTAAAACTAGCTATATCTTGGAATCTTGTAAAGTTAGCTGTATTTGGTGATTCTTTACTTATCATCAAACAAGTTACTGATGAATACCAAGGTCAAGGATGAAAAATTTATCCCATATAAGCGCATGGTGGATAGCCTTCAAAGCTATTTTTGATTAATTAGCTTTGATCAAATCCCCAGAATTTGTAATAAATCTACCGATGCTATGGACAACTATTGGATCCCTGTTAGAAATTGCATCTAATCAACCCCATACACATTTTCTCCTAGAACATCTCTTAATGTATTTCTATGATCTTCCTAAAAACACTATGGTATGTGAAATCGTGGGTCCAAATAACCCTTGGTACCATGATCTTTACACCTTCATCAATGATAAAACATTTCCTACCGACATGAAACCAATGCATAAACGTGTTTTAGCACAACGTGCCTCTCGTTAACCATTTTAGTATAAAATATTTATAAATGAGGATATGATGACACCCTGCTCTATGTCTTAATCAGGAAGAATCCTTGAGTGTCCTAATTGAATTCCATTCTGGTATCTGTGGAGCGCACATGAACGATATAACCTTATCCAAGAAAATCCTGCGAGTGGGATGTTATTGGCCTACCATGAGAAAGTGACACATGCCATTTTTTCAAACAATGTCAAACATGTCAAAAGTCATGGCAATCTTATCCATGCACCTTCCTAAACATTGCAATCGATAACCACACCATGGCCCTTCTCTCAATGGGGACTTGACCTCATTGGTAAAATCATACCAACATCGTCCGATGGACATAAGTTCATCATTACCGCTACTGATTAATTCACTAAATGAATGGAAGCTATACCCCTTACTTATGTTACTCGGTATCCAAATATTGACAATTCATTTTTAATAATCTCATCTGTCAATTTGGTATTCCATCCACTCCTATTGCAGATAATGGAAAATCATTTAAAAACCAGGATGTAAAAGACCTTGCCAAACATTTCCACATCAAACTTAAGTGGTCCACTCCATACTACCCTCAGGTAATGGTCAAGCAGAAGCAACCAGTAAGACTTTAAAATCCATCATGGAAAAAATCATCAAACCCATGCACGCAATTGGCATACTCAAATTTACCCCACTCTTTGGCCTTACCGTACATTTTACCACACGCCTACTGGAGCGACCCCATTTTCCCTCATTTTTGGTTATGAAGCTATTTTAACTATTGAGATAGAACTCACAACCTTGAGAATCTCCCTTAAAGATGTAATTAATGAGGATGAATACCGACAATCACGACTTCAAGAGCTTGAACTTCTCGAAGAAAAGTGACTTAATGCCCTCAATTATCTTCAAGTTTATCAAAACCGACTGCAACACAATTATCATAAAAAGGTAAGACCCGGAGAATTTGAAATTGGTGACCTCATTTTAAAATAAAATCAAAAGAATAACACTAAAGAGTGAGAAAAACAAGGAAAATTTGAGCCTAATTTGTTAGGACCCTATGTAATCATAGCCAAATTTGGATCTGGAGCCTATAAGTTAGCCACTGAGGATGGTCAAGAACTTGATGAACCAATGAATACAGTTCATTTAAAGAAATTTTATCCTTAAGGCATTCACTATTCTGGGAAACAATGACGTGTACATTGTTCCTTCTGTCTAACTTATCTCAAAATAATTTAAATTTATTCATTTCCATTGACATATATTTTCATTATCAAAATCACTTATTCATGAGACATGTGATAATATAAATCCTATTAATTTTTTGAGCGTCTTACTTCTTATAATATCTCCCATTTTCAATCACTTTCACCTATGGTCATACCTAGAAGCTTACTTACAGTAATATATTCCCTTCAAATACATTCTCTTTTTCATAACAAAGCTCTAAATTTATTTACCCGATACATTTGATCATCCATCTCAATCTTCGGTGTTGAACCCTCGCGTCCTACTAGTCATGTGGGGCTGAGATTGGGGGGAAACGTTCCTTCAAAAATACAAATCACTATGGTAAAATTCAATCAATTCAATAAATTGTGAATAATTCATTGTCACATATTTCATCCTTCATAGTCTTTGGTGTTGATCCCACACATCTTACTGGTAGTGTGAGACTAGGAATGGAGGAAGGTTCCCTTATTCATCTACATATTTTCTTTGGTGATAAACCCTTTCCTGTTATAGGTGTCATAGGGAAAAGCATAGAGGGTCATTCACAAAAGTAAAAAAAAAAAAATCAAAAACATCCAATAAAATTTACTCGCCTATGTTTTGTCTTTGGTGATGAGCCCTTGCTTCTTTACTCACCTATGTTTTGTCTTTGGTGATGAGCCCTTGCTTCTTACTAGTAGCATGGGGCAAGGAACATGGAATCATTACAATAAATACAACATCTTATCAATCTGAGAGTTCTTACATTTATAAAATCCCCAAAGAAGTAATTTAGATGCCTAAGTGAAGAGAGAACTATCCCTTCACCTCATATCTTACCAATCAGCAGGCCACGTAATTGTCTAAGTCTAGCATGTGACCCATAAAGCGAGAGTCATTTTGAAAATGGTTCAGTAACCTTAAGAAAAATTGAGTCACAATTTCCCAAAGGGATTTTTGTTAGCACTTGTCTTTGTATTCATTATCTACATCTTGCGTCCTTCTTGATTCTCAGTTTTAAGCCTTCGCATCTTACTAGTTGAGTGGAGTCAAGAATGGAGCTAGACTTATTTTCATCATATCATCAACAACATATATTTTCAATGGAGTGATAATTCTTTATTATTTGAAGCATGAGTTACCACGGGGAATGTGGTACTGAAGTCATTTTTACACCCACCAAAGAACAAGGGAATCCCATGCGCACTGGCCTATCACCTAACGTGGGAACTGGGTGCTCACCCGAGGCACGCACGGGTGCCGAGTCTCTCTTTTATGTGAGTTAAGTGGGAAAGCATCATCTATGATAGGAAATTAAAAAGAGTGAGTGGACACGAGACTATACATTCATCATAGAGCTCAAAACAGCTTCTAGATCAATGCAATCATTCAGACAAAAGGATACTTAACAATTTATAGAACTGAATTGAAAAGGAAATGTATAGGATTTTATATTCATTCATATAACATATATGAAACAGAACTACGTAGATATATGTATAAACTAGAGTCTATTATATTTATATTCCATCATATCTGACAACCTCATCACATGCATTAGATCCATTACAAAATATCACAGTATGGCAGACCGAAGCCATACATCATAACTGGATTAGAGTCCTCCTAAACATGAAAGGAAAATTTCATACCCAAACCCCTTGATACATCCTTCCCCTATAGGTCATCTACCCAACCCAATAGAGTTCCTCACAGACATTTTTGCAGAGCTCCACTCTCTATTGATCTATATCTATCAATTCCTCTGTGGGTGCTTGTATTTATAGGCCTCTTGAACTACCAACCCACCTTTCTGAGGCTTCAGATCCATTACCAAGTGTCCAAATGTGGTCCTCCATGGGAGCATGCTCCTCCAGGCTGAGCTCTCCACTCCTTGCCATGATGGTCTTCTAGAAGCTTCCATACGCAGGGCATATTCCTTCCTAGGCCAACCTGTCACTAGGTTGGCACCTTATCCACTCTGCATGCGCAGTCGGGTCATGTTTTTCACGTGTCCTGCCTGATATGCCAAATATGGCTAAGTCCCAAAATCCTTCTTTACCTTGCATGCGCACACTACTTGTTTCTATTAAACCCTCCTAGAACCTTGTCTTGCATGCTTTCTCCTTACGTGCCCTTATTTAACAAGGCCTTGCATGCCCATGTGCCTTCTTGTACTTAGCCAATAAATCAGGGTCCCAACATCACCCCACACTATGCCTGTTCTCCACCTGTGGGAACACGTCTTCAATGAATAAAATATTACAATGGATTCCCAGAAGAAATAATGATTTGGAAAAGAATAAGGGAAAGAAGAATTGGGAAAGATGAAAGAATGGGGAAGTGTTGTTACTGCTGCAACAGGAGAGGAAAATATTTCTTCAATTCAACCTCCAACTTATTCCAGGCATCAACTTCATTTTGTGCTCTTTGGCAGAGGTTGTCTGACTAGGGCACTTACCTCATCAAAACTTAGCCCATCTCCTTGAGGTATTCATTTCCTCAACCACCCCTTCCAGTTTCTTTCCCACAGTCCTCAAGTGCATCCATCCCCTTTGTGATTTGTGGGTACAACCCTTTCAACTGATTCTTGACTGAACCTCGTAGGACTTCAATGGCTTTGGACTTCTTCTCAACCTCAACTAAGATCCTATCCCGCTCCGCTCTGTTCCCTTTGTTCTTCTCTTGGAATTCTTTGAGCTCTACCTCATGAGTGGCAACAAGAATGCTCACCACTCTATCCCTATATGTACACAGTTGTCATACACAGCCTTAGCAGCTTTGGTAGCAATTTTTACATCAGCAAGGACCTTACTGTACTTGGCAATGATTGCTACAACCTTCAGTTTGTCTTCCCTTTCTAGGCATGCGTTGATACTTCTTCCACGGACTCTAAGGCCAGTGGCTTCCTCTCCATGGTGAGGATACATGTTAAGTCTTCTAGGAACTCCAGGGAAGATCCATACTTTTGCGTAGGTGGTGCTAGGTCTGGATGCTTCAAAACAATGGCATCTGTGATGGATTCTACCTTCTTGTATACCTCGTGCACCCTTTCCTTCTCTTCCCTTAGTTCATGCTTTAGCTGTGCACTGATTAGTTCCTCCCACTTTAAGTCCTTGGTCCTTTCTTCGAGCTCTTCTTCCCTCTTCTCTAGCTTTACCTCTAGGAATTTTACCATGTCATTCCTCCCAAATAACCTAGCTTCTAGTTCAACTGAGACCTTGTTCAACGCATTACAAACTTGTTCATCTGATAGCTACTGAGCGCTCACCAAGGGGTTGTCTCCTTTTGACTCATGGCACCCTCATTATTTCCCCTTGGCTTACCTCAAATTCTGGCTCATCGATGTGGGACTCAATTTCCCAAGAAAGCATTTTCCTCATCCGAGGGTATGCACCTTCCTCATCAAATGACTTCATAGCCAAGAGTTGACTCTGTTGGTACTGTGCTTTGGAAACACACGCACAACACCTTGTTTGGATCATCAATATAGTCCATTCTTGGTCTCTAGATCTCCGTGCACTCCTTCCTCCTGTGTGTGTGCCCTTAGGAATAGTATACTATCAAACTGGGGCCTCCTCCTGTGCTGTCGTGATCTTTTCCCATGCTTTCTTCTTTATCTTCATTCATAACTATTTCAGCGTTGTGCTCCAACTCTTGTTCTACCAAGGCTTCAATGATTTTTGCCACTTCTTTTTTTACCACCTCGTTTATCTGCTCCTGCGTGAGGCTTGGAGTCTGATTTTTTGTACTCACTTCTTCACTTCCTCCCTTATCTTGGGCACCTTCCTCCTCCTAGCTACCCTTCCTCCACATGAAGAGAAACTCATTTTCCTCTTCTCCGCCCTCTTCCTCTGAATCATGCACATTAAACACTGGTGGTTCCTGGGATCCTTCAGGTTCATCTTCTTCATCATCATCCCTCTCACCTCTGTAGGCCTCCAAGCTCTCTGTGTCCTCCGAATCAGCCTCCTCCATCACCTTCTATTTCTTCCTAACTGGGGATTCTAGTATAGGAGATTCGGCTCTTTCTTCTTCCTCCTCTGGTGACTTCTCCTTTGTGATAGGATTTTCTTGTTCTGGCACCTCATCTCTGACTAGGGACCTCTTCCTGCACGTGTAAGTGGTAGTTCTAGCACTTGTCCCTAGGGCACCCACTTGTGGTGTACTTTGGAAACTTGGTGCCTTCTTCCCTTACACCTCTTCTTTTCCTTTCTTTATCGATGTGGGCTTCTTTCTTCCCATGGGGTCTTCAGGAATGGAGACATCACATTCTAGGTATGCGCCCTTTTCAAACTTTGGTCTTATGTGTAGATATACCCTTTCCGCGGTCTCTCCTATTATTGGAAAAGTCAGGGGATTTGTCATTTGAACTTCATGGGAGACATACCTCTCCACGTATGCACGCTTCTTGGGGTAGACAAGATTTTTGTGCAGCTCCATGTTGGTCTTGATCTACTTCACTAAGGTCGAACCTTAGTCTTTTGGCCTCTTTAAACCTGTTTACCCTTGCTTGGAAATACTAAGCGGTGAAGGAGAAGGGGAGCTTGCACCAAGGGCCCATGTTTTCATCTGTCAATTTAAATCTGCCAATACAGAAATGTTGGTACACCGCGAATTTGGCTTCTCCATCAATGAGTGTTGGTAGCTACTCTGGGATCCTCCACTCCACCCCAAACACATCCCTTAAGTGCTTATACCATTTTTCTAGGAATGCCTTGTGAGCAGCCATCATGTTATCACAAGTGTACTTTGTGAATCTTTTTACGGGTGAGGGGTCTTCCTCCGGATATTCCCAAACAAACTTATCTACCGCATCTGGCACTCCAATATCTGAGAACACAATTGTCAAGAGGACATTGCCAAAGAGTATTTGTCTTCTTTTGAGCGTTGCTGATAATTTCATTAATGATGAAGGAAGAAAAATTATAGATGGTGCCTTCTAAAATTTTCCTACACACATTTAACCAAGCCTTATTTACCTATTTCCACCTTTCTTGGTCATTTAGCTTTGTCACCAGGAACATGCGGCCATTCTCATGACAAGGTCTTGGATCTCTGTACGATATCAAAGTATCGTGACCCCTTATTATAATCATATACGGTGATAGATTGCTTTGATGGCTTCCTTGTCACTCAGGTCATCATCTATACTTTCTCCTTCACAGATGAGGCCTGTGAATCTTGAAATTAGCTGAGGAGTTATGTGCATATCTTGTGCCCTACGAAGTAAAAGTGATCCTCATGTATGCACGACATTAACCACTAATAGAGGTGCTCAGGTTTTCCAAAATAAGGCAACTCATAGAGTTACAATAATCCCGCCTTCTCCAATTTTACTTTTACCTCGTCACTATAAATAGGTAAACCCTCTGGTGTCCTCTTGTTTGTTAGGCACACTAACTCCAACACCATTTCCTTTTCTATCATGCTTGTGTGATGGTTTTAATCGACTCACCGTCATGTTTCTTAAGTGGGACTCCCATTCTTTCCCAAGAAAAACCCCATCCAGAAATTGCATCTCTGCGTACCATTCTTCATTCATTCTTACGGGGGTTTCTGGTTGTTTTTCTTTTCCCTTTCCCTTTCCCTTCATCTTCTTAGGTGATATAGTTGGTTTCTTAGGTGTCATGGTTTAGGTTATCTTACCACTTCAACTTCTCTTGCTTATGTCTTTCCTACCTCCTTAGTCCTATGATCTCAAAATTGTGAAGAAACCCTTTTTATCCCAGTGCCCTAGCTGTCCAAACCCTAACTGGAATATCCTCTTTCACAAGATGAGGCTTCTCCACAACTCTTTTTCTCTACGTCCATGAACTTCTTTCCTTTTGGTTTGCAAATCAAATCTAGTCACTCATGGTTAAATTTCTCAATTTTTTCTTTACATGGATCAACTCTAGAAACCCTAGTTCACAAGAGCTCTTCTTTCTTTATATTTAAAAAATGTTGATAATGAAGTGCTCGACCTTCTATTTATAGTTTTTCCCACTTTTTAGCATTAAATGCTACTTCACCTACCACCATACTTCAACACTTACTGTAGCTTTTTCCACCAAGTTGTACTCTAGCACCCCAACTCACATGCCTAACCTTGCATGGACAATCCTACAACCTTTTGGTGTAACCAATCTATCTGACAGAAGACTCTTACGCGCGTATTACCAATGTCGAAGGTACTTCTTCCATCCTCACACTTTTTGCTCTCACCTACCTCATTGTTTTTTTTGCTTCTTTCTCCCTTGTACGTGGAACCAAAATGTAGCCTTATCCTAATACCAACCATCCTTGTTCACCTTTTCTCTTATGCATTTTCTTCCACAGGGCCATTCAACTAGGATTTCCAACTGTAATCCTTCCTGGTACTTCACACTTTGCACTTTCCTACATTATTCCACCCACACTAAATGATGCGTAGTCCTCTGCACATTCACAACCTTCGAAAAAGTAAAGAGGTTACTATGCACCCAAGGTGCAACACAAAATAAACAACGAGAAAGGGAAACAAAAGAAAAGAAAATGCATTAAAGGAAATCCTAAACTATCTGACAATACTGCCTTATTACAAACACCAAGAAGACTTATTTATAGTAGGGCTTCAGCCTACTCCCATTGAAGTGTCCTAAAATCTCGTCCCATCCAGCGCTTGTAACTGGCACATGCCTGAATCAAGGATGTATGAGATGATGTAGGGACCCAACCAATGGATAGACTTTTAACTTCCCAGGATGGCGTAGAAACTTGGAATCATATAGTAGCACCATCTGCCCAACCTCAAAATTTTTTGTTCTTAATGTGACGATCATGCCATGCCTTTTGTTTTG
Organism: Taxus chinensis; assembly: GCA_019776745.2. Classification (NCBI taxonomy): domain Eukaryota; kingdom Viridiplantae; phylum Streptophyta; class Pinopsida; order Cupressales; family Taxaceae; genus Taxus; species Taxus chinensis. Next base: position 624,469,922 of record CM034154.1, on the reverse strand, counting down.
CTTTTTCAGTCTTCTAGCTCCACCTGGTGAGTGATCATCTTTCATCCAATTGCATTAACTTGTCAATTATTTCTTCCAACACTTGTTCATCGGCCAAAGCTCCTGCGCGCATTATATGTAGAGAAGGTAACATGAATTCAATTGGTAGGACAGCCTCCATGCTAAACACTAATTGAAATGGTGTGGCCTTATTTAACCTCTTGTAGGTTGTCCTATATGCCCAAAGAACGACTGATACTTTGTCATCCCAATCTTGTCTACCAACATCACAAATTTTTGTTAGGGTATGACTTAGTATTTTGTTAAATGCCTCCATGGTTCCATTTTCTTGTGGATGGTAAGGGGTAGTCTTGTGATGAGCCACCATGAATTCTACTAACAAAATCCTTACTGTCTCATTTAAGAAATGTGTACCCCTGTCACTAGTCAAACTCAAAGGGCATCCATACCTTGTAATAATGTTTTCCCATAGAAACCTTGTTGCAGTAGCTGTTGTACAATCCTTAGTAGGTGTTGCTTCTTCCCACCTTGTCAAGTAATCTGTGCAAGTGATTATATAATGTGACCCAGTCCTACACGTAGCTACTGTAATAGGGCCTACGAAGTCTATAGCCCACTTTTTGAATGGCTCGGCTGCTGGGAATAGGGTGCAAAGGCATTTCATCTCTTCTCCCTAGTTTGCCAATGTGCTGACAATGGTCACATGCCTTGCAATATTCCTTGTAATCTTGATATAGGGTCTCCCACCATAATAAAACCATTAATATCTTTGCATACAGTGGTGTCACCTACATAGTGCCCACCTACACTACCTTTGTGCACCTCTTCTATTATGGCTAGGCACTCACGTTCTAGCACACATCGGTGCAGGATCTCATCACATCCTAATTTGTATAAATCCCCACTAATCAACATGTAGGGCAAGGAGCATATAACTAACTAATTTTTATCCAATGCCTTCATTCCTTTCTGGTGTTATACCTGTCTTGAGAAATACTACAATATCTTCTAAGTCTGAGGGGGCACGCCATAACCTAAATAGTTGTGCATTTGACATGGTATCCTCAATTCTTTGTGCATCCTCCCCTAAATCGATCCTAGACAAATGATCAGGTCTAGAATTACTTTTTCTTGGTTTGACAACCACCGTGAACTTGAATTCTTGGAACAATAGTACCCACTGACATATGTGCCCTTGTAAAACGGGTTTGTTCACTAAATATTTCAATGCCACATGGTCAGTGTAAAATATAAATGGGGTTGGCATCAAATATTGTCTACACTTGTGAAGTGCGTAGATCATTGAAAATGCCTTGCGCTCAGTTGTAGTATAATTCTACTCCATTGGTGTTAACTTCTTGCTTGCAAAGCATAAAGGATGATCAACAATCCCTTCACCAAGTTGTGCAAGTACTTCTCCAATGGCAGTTCTTGAGGCATCAACATGAACATGGAAGGGCTTATCCCAAGAGGGGAATCGTAGTATGGGCACGGTGACAACCCTATCCTTTAAAGTGTCAAATGCCTTCTGTTGCACCTCTCCCCAATGGAAAGAACTCTTGTGTCTGAGTAAGGTTTCTAAAGGTGTGGTGATCTTGGCGTATCCATTGATGAACTTCCAGTAGTAACCCATGTGTTCCAAGGAATCTGCACACTGCGCTTTGACTAGTAGGCTCCCCCAATCCCATAATTACTGCAACTTTGGTGGGATCTACTATTAAGACCTCCCTACGTATGATGTGCCCTAATAATGTTCCAAACCGGGTAGAAAAGACATATTTCTTAATGTTGAGGGATATCCTCAACTGCCAACACCTTTCAAACATCAACCTTAAGTTGTCACAATGGTCCTTCACTAACCCATATATTGTCTAATCATCTAGGTAAACTTGAAGGAATTTATGGATGAAGTCCTGGAAAGTTTGCACCATAATGCACGAGAACACAGTAGGTACATTCTTTAACCCAAAAGGCATGACTGTATAGGAAAAAAATCCCCACTCAGTGGTGGAATTCATCTTTCTATGGTCCTCCTTCGCAATCCTTACCTGGTGATAGCCCAAGAATCCATCTGTGAAAGAGTAGACCTCATGTCCTGCCACTCCCTCTAAGATTTCTTCAGTAAATGGGGTTGGGAAAGGATCAATGACACACACTACATTCAGGTCCCTATAATCAACAAAGATCCTTATCCTCACATCCTTCTTGATACTAATCACCATTGGAATTATCCATTCCGACTCTTCCATAGCCTCAATGATACCTGATGCTATCATTTTGTCTATCTCCTCCTTGACCTTTACGTGCAAAATTGGGATTCATCTGGTATGGCCTCTCCCTGATTGGGTGCGACACCTTCCTTCAGCTTTATCCTCATCTCTCCTAAGGAATGGTAGATGCCTTTAAGCTCATGGTACCCACATGGGAACAAATCTTGGAATTCGTGTAACAGATCAATGATTTTAGAGACTTCTTTCTCCGACCAATAGTCTCCAATGATTGCCTCCTTGGGTTCTTTTTCTGAGCTGATGTTAACCTTTTTCATCTTTAAAGATTCATGGTAGGCGCACACCCATTCATCAGCACTATCTATGACTTCGCGTATCCCTACAAAATCATTAACATCTAATATTTCCACCTCTTCCCCATCAATAACATACACCATCTTCCCTTTTTCTTTTTCTATACATGTGCACCCAAGTTGTATCTCTTCTGTTTCTTCTTCAATGTGTGCCTTTAGGCTAGGTTCACCTAGAAATTCTTATATCATGTCCTCCGCTATAGCACTATCTCCCATTGTAAAGCGCTTGACAACCTGCAACACCTTATGTTCTGATGGCTTTGTACTCTAATACTCAAATGTTTGAATGAGATCATCCGCCAATTCTTTCCAATTACCAGTTTGGTGACACATCTCTGAGTGGATATACCACATGCATGCACAATATTGTAGGGTGGAGTACAACTTGTGAACCCATAATGAAGGTGGTAATGCTTCTGCGCTCCCCATCTAGGTTGTCTCACATGCTTGGATATGGAAGGAAATTGTATCCTTACTATGGTATTATTTTATAGATGTGGGAATGTTGCTCCTACAAAACCTTATGGAGAAGGTAATTCTCATCTCATGCCATTCCAAAAGGATATCTTGATATGTCTCCCACCAACGCGTAACAATTCCGAGTAGGTTGTAGTTAAAAAAATTTCTCCTTTTGTTCTCGTTTATCCAATGGGCCTCTATTTCTCGCAAGAAATCTTCTGGATTAGCCCCTCCTGAGTAACTTGGTAGTTTTCTTCCTCCCATGCACCAGACTATACGTGCCTTTTTCACCTTGGTTACCGATCCTCTAAAATGTCATCCGTTTAACTCATAGGTCCCGTGTGCCCAATTTTCACACGCCATGCTTGTGGTATCACTCAAAGACTGGGCATCCTCAAACTGGATAACTCGTTCTGTAGGGTGAATTATCTCAGGATCACTGATTGAGCATACGTATATTCTATCAATGACTTATTCTCCTATTGGCTCTATGTAGGGTGCCAACTTCCCATCTGTCAAAGGAATGATCACCCGTTCTTCCTTGTTTTCAAAACTGATATATCCTTTGTTAAACCTTATGTCATCATTATTCTTGTAACACCATGGGTGCCCAAGCAATGCTGGAAAATTTTCTTCCTTGGTGAGCACCAAGACTTTGAAGTCTTCAGTAAACTTGGCCCCTTGAATGGTGATAGCTGCATCTTTTAAGACATTGATGGGAATTACCTTCATCTTGTTTTCCATATACAACACATTCGAAGATGATTGTAATGCAGGCCTTCCCATATGATGTCAAGCATCTAAGGTAAGAACATTCCCTTCTACTCTTATGTCGATGAGGATATTTCTCAGGAGCTATCCATTAACAAATGCATTTAGAGTAATCTATTTTTCATATTCAAGGTTGTGTGGAGAAAGGTTTGCATATAAAACTTGTCTCTCGTGCTCTACTCCGACGCATGGTACCTTCTCCCTTAGCCATTATCCCAGAAAGGGAATAATATTCTCTTGTCTCAACATTTTACATACTTCTTTGACCTCATCCAGGTCACTTCTTGGAACCTCGTTATCCTTCTGCTGCCCCACCTTCCTCAATTGCTCCTTGAGACATCGTATCTCCCCTTGTAAACTTTGTATTACGTCCATAGTCTCCTGGTATACCTCCTTCTGATGGGCAGGGTCCGGTACTTTCCATGTGGTACCTCCTCTCTGGAAACCAATTTCCTTGTTCTGGGAATCTCCTTGGAACGCGTGGCCTTTGCACCCGTTGTCACCAGTATAGATTCTAGCTCTAACTCATGCACCACTCTTAGCATCCATTATGAATCAGCCCTTTTTATGCTCACCATAGCAGTGCCCTTATCTTTTTGGTGTTGTTGGTTCATATGCTCATAGAGTTCTAGACACTCTTCATACTTGTGCTTCTTTCCACACCACGAGCATTGTAATAAGTCAGGACACTCTCGTTTATAATGTTCTGTGGATCCACAATTATAACATGTTCCCCATGGGAACTCACTTCTTCCTCCTCTGTGGCTACCACGACCACAGAATACTCCGCGAGAACTTATTCCACACATGCCTCCATCCGTGCATCCTTCATAACGGCAGTCATATTCCTTTGAACTACTAGCAAGGCTGGTCTGGCACACACCATGATCAATGGCCTCATGGATCTGGTCAATAAGCCTATAATCCTTAGTATCATGGGTTATAGAGGTGCAAATCTTACAGTAGAAAGATACATTCTTCCAATTACGCACTGTAACAAGGGACATCTACTCACATCATGGTCCCCATGGAAAATCTCACAGTCTATTACTACGGTGCGTACTGTCTTCTAGGGGAAAATATCCTTGGAATTCCCTCTACTTCACAATTCCTATACTACATTCCACTGCAAGTCTCATGAGTTGAGTTTGCAAATAAATTTTCCAAATATTTAGCCATAGCAATGATTTGAGCTTCCAGGAACGGGGTAACTCCAGTATCAACACTTCCAAAAACTTCGACGAGCATAGAAGCTTCTAACGCCTTGTGTGGGTCTATGAAAGTCTTATGAGATAAATCTCTTCTAAATGGTGTTATCAACCCTCTAACAAACTATTGAGCATGTTGTGAAGGGTGAATGTCATATGAAAATTTTGACAGGAGAGTCTTAAACCACGTGTCATACTCCCACACACTCTCTGTCATTCCCTATTAAATATCCTTGAGGACGTTGATGCTCTTCTGTTCAAACTCATGGATACGTAACTCTTCTAAGAAGGTGTTTTTCAACACGGTGTAATCTACCACTGTCTGATGGGGTTCATACTTCCTATACCAGCTATGCGTACACCCTTGCAACGTCATTGCAAATTGACTGGCCTTTTTCTCCGGGGTTGTGATCCCCTTCGCGCCCCATATCAATTCACACTTGCGAACATGCTCCATAGCATCCTCTATGCCCTGGTATATTGGCAAGTGTAAAGACATTTCAAAGATTACTTGAGAAGGTGGTTGAGGGCCCTGTCTTCCTGGTCCAGATCCTTGGTTTCCCCTATGTTTCCTCTAGTGTTTCCTCTGTCAAATCCACTGGATCCACCAGGTCTTGTGCCTCCCGATCCACCAATTCCACGTCTAGATCCTCCTACAGCCAGTAATGGGCCTGAAGTGGTCGGACCTAGTGTCCCAAATCTCCCACTGAACTGCGCACCAATGGTCTATGAGATCATTCCACTATCATATGTATTCCCCATGCCACTCCCTGACATGTTACCCAAACCTTGTATATTTTCTCCTTGCCCAAAAATTCCTCCAAGCACTGGAATAGAGTGTGCAACCATAGAAGTTACAAAAAACAAATTATACCTCATGGGTGCCAATCGGTCACTCCCACCGATACCAACTATGTTATCAACACTCCTCTGATTAAGAAAACCAAGTGTTAAGGTTTTGTCACTAGGTGGGTTCATATACACACCAATGAATCTTCTCTCTCCGCGCGATGAACTCTCATCAAAATCTAAAGGAGATTCTCTTACACGCTTATGAAGATGGGGTAAAATAGACTGCTTAGGTTCCACGTCCTCTGCGTGAACCTCAAATCCTTCCTGCAACGTCCACCTTCATAGATCCATCACACTTGTAACCTCACATTTTCTAGAAATCTACCTTTCACACGCTTCACTATACTTGAGTCGTCTCTCCTCCATTTCTTTCTCAGTCGCAATATCTTCTATCTTCCTCCACCCTAGCTTCCTCGCCTAGTGCTCAAGAAGGTGTAGACGGCCATAAAAAATGCCTCTAAACTTAAGGTAATGATCAAGATCTTCATTGCCAGAGGGATATCACATAGTTTTGATCCTCTGGGCCCCCACATAAACTTAAACTCAACAAATTTTAGATAAGAATATGTAGAAATAACATACTCTAGAGTGTAGCTAGCTAGTACTCCTTTCCACCAATGATCCACAACACGAGTCCATGTCAGATCTACATCTTGCAGCCTCTGGTACTCTTCTGGGGTCCACACGTGAAATCTATAACACCGGCTTGATCTCGATGCATACGCTGAGAGACATTCATACAGCTCTACTACGAAGCAACAAAAAAAAGTTTCATACAACTCATGGTAGAGATTCCCTTCTACCCATCTACGTGCATCAAACTCAGGCCAAGTGTTGGATCTCTGAGAAAATTCTTCCTCCGTGCTCTTGAACTGTGTATCAATACTTTCCAGAGTTAGGTGTTCTATCATCACTCATTACACAGATCATGATGCATGTTATTTCCCACTACAACTTCAAAAAGAGGTCTCAGTAACGGAACCAAGATGTAGTCATTTTTACACCCGCCAAAGAACAAGGGAATCCCATGCACATTTTCCTATCACCCAGCGGGTGCTGGGTGCTCACCTGAGGCACACATGAGTGCCAAATCTCTCTTTTATGTGAGTTAAGTGGGAAAGCATCATCTATGATAGGAACTTAAAAAGAATGAGTGGACACGAGACATACATTCATTATAGAGCTCAGAACGGCTTCTAGATCAATGCAATCATTTCAGACAAAAGGATACTTAATAATTTATATAACTGAACTGAAAAGGAAATGTATAGTAGTTTATATTCATTCATATAACATATTTGAAATAGAGCTACGCATATATATGTATAAACCAGAGTCTATTATATTAATATTCCATCATATCTGACAACCTCATCACACGCATTAGATCCATTACAGAATATCACAGTATGGCAAACCAAAGCCATACATCATAACTAGATTAGATTCCTCCTAAACATGAAAGAAAAATTTCATACCCAAACCCCTTGATACATCCTTCCCCTATAGGTCATCTACCCAACCCAATAGAGTTCCTCACAACATTTTTGCAGAGCTCTGCTCTCTATTCATCTATATCTCAATTCCTCTATAGGCACTTGTATTTATAGGCCTCTTGAACTGCCAACCCACCTTTCTGAGGCTTTAGATCCATTTCCAAGTGTCCAAATGTGGTCCTCCATGGGAGCTTTCTCCTCTAAGCCTGAGCTCTCCACTCCTTGCCATGATGGTCTTCTAGAAGCTTCCATCGTAGGGCATATCCCTTCCTAGGCCATCCTTTCACCAAGCTGACACCTTATTCACCCAGTATGAGCAGTCGGGTCATGCTTTTCACGTGTCCTGCCTGATATGCCAAATATGGTTGAATCCTGAAATCCTACTTTGTCTTGAATGTGCGCTACTTGTTCTATTAAACCCTCCTAGAACCTTGTCCTACGCGCTTTCTCCTTGCACGCCCTTCTTTAACAAGGCCTTGTGTGCCCACGCACCTTCTTGTACTTAACCAATAAACTAGGGTCCTAACAGGTACATATGAACAATATCTTGGCTTATCACCTCTCAAAATAAGTTTGCATTTTGGTCCATAAATTTCCAAAAACTGTGTAAAAATCCAAAAATCCAAAAACATTATAAAAAGTAAAAATCCCCAAAAACACGTACAAAACCCCAAAATCCAATAACATTAGAAAATCTTAAAATCACCAAAAACAATATAAAAATCAACAAAATCCCCAAAAACATTAGAAAATATACAAAATACAAAAACATTTGATTTTTTTTTAAATTTCCCAAAACATCCACAAAATCGCAAAAATTCTAAAAAAAATTGTAAACTCCACAAAATCGCAAAAACTCTAAAATAATCAACCCAATTCATCCTTTGAACTATTATCCCCAATGAACGATCTAATCACCTTATGACTATCAAATCCAAACCACTTCTCTTGGCATGAATCCTCACTTGGGGAAAATCTGGCTCTCATTGTTTCCTTGTTTGAGGACAATGACCCGATCCTTTTTTATGTCCTTGTACCCATGCTTGGGGGCACATCTGATCAATCCTCACTGTGGAACACATTAGGGACATTTTTATTGGTTCTTGTGTTGCATTATTAGTTATAAGTTATTAATTACTTCCTTATATCTTGATATATTGCAAGGGACATCTTGATTTTATGTATCCTGGTGTTCTCTCTAATATACTTATGTTATCTGATTGCATATCTTACTGGGGCATCATACCTTCTTGATGGCCTTTTTCTATGTTCTCTTTCACTTTCATATCGTATTAGGGCATAAAAAAATTTTTATGGCCCCTGTCTATGCTATCACACATATTATAGTCTAGTCATCCTAATATTTTATATCACGATGCATCCTGTTATATGTTATATTAAAATTAAGTTATTTTTCGTCATGTAAGTATCTTCCTACATGATCAAAATATTACTTTGCACCCCATCCATTCACCCGTACTAATACATTCCCTAGTTTGGGAATCCTACTTGATCACTGTTACAATTTTCTAATCCTACTTGAAGATCTTTCTCAAGTAACATTCACTATCCAACAGCTCCTCCTCCCCCACCATGATCACCATGTATTTGATCCATTCATCCTCGTCCTCATTTCTAATCCTCCACCACTTATCCCCATATTACCCTTCTCACCATTCTTGTCCCCTCTCACCCATTTGTATTCTTTCCTTTCACTCTTCTACTTCCTGCTTGACAATCTTACTTAATAAAACCTTCTATATGGGATCCTCGGTGGAGGTATACCCTCTCCCTAAGATCTTACCATTGTATAAGATTATCCACCATCTCCCATCTCATTAAACAACAATCACCACCACACACATCTTTCCATTCCACCTCTTCTGCTTCTCATTCTTGCATCATTACTCTCACCACGCGGGCATCCCAATTAAGGATTCCCCTCACGCTCTCCACCCTCCATCGCATATACTCTTCCATATGTTCATGTTACACTCCTTTGTTTCCTTTCTTCCTTGTTATCACCTCATCTCACCTCCTCTTCCACTCTAACATACATCACCCACTCTTTTCTCATCCTTCTCTAAATCTGTCTTATGCTTGGTCATCCTACTTACACGCTCTCATAATATGGAAAATTCACTTGAGGGTTCCCCTTCAATCCATTTTTTCCTACCTTATTCCCACTAACTCTATCATCATTCTTCTTCTTCTTTAGCTTGGCGATCCTAATTAACCATCCCTACTACATGGCAATCTTACTTAAGAGTCCCTTTTAAGGTTGATCTGCCCTATAGCCTTCCCCCCTCCCATCATATTTCTCCCATCTTATTTCTCCTGCCTCTCGTCGTGATCATCTTCTTCAACCAACCATTCCACCCCTGTACCCAATAAAGTTTTGTCTTTATCCTTGCATATCATCCCTATCAATTTGGTGATCTTACTTAACCACTTCGGTGGCATGACGATCTTACTTAAGAGTCTCTCTTAAGGATGACCTTTCATCTTACACTCGCCCATCACTCTACATTCTCACCATCCATATTTTTTCTTCATTCCCCATCATCACATATTATTACCACCACTATCACCATCCTCTTCTTGGAAATTTTACTTAACCATGCATGCAGCATGGTGATCTCACTTAAGAGTCCCTCTTAAGGATGATATGTCTTCTTGCCTTTCCCCATCACTACAAATATTCACCTTTCACTCTTTTTCGAAACTCCCCATTATCACATCCTCTCACCTCCTCTTCCATTCTTGCAAACACCACTTCACGCTTGCCCACTTTTCATCTCCATCATCCCTCACTTAGTAATCTTACTTAACCCCTTCCGTCGCATGAAATTCTTACGTCAGGCTCCTCCGTACACTAAACTCATCATTCCAAAATTTTCCCTCCCCTCATTCTTTGTTTACTTTTTTTATCACTTCTTCCACCTGGTCTCTCCTACCAACCACATTTTCCTCCTACCATTATCCTTTCTCCACCTATCATTTCACAACATATGTTTACTATCTTCTTCTTATAACCATGTTCTTTTCTCCCATTTTTTCCTTCTTGATCCATCATCCTTCATACCATATCTTACCATTCTTTTCATGTCTTGTTTCTTCATCCTCACCTCATTCATCCTCATTCTCTGCATCCTCTCCTCGCTTTCACCTAGTCACAACTCATCCCTTACATTTTATTTACTCTTTTCACTTCATCTTCTCAAATTCTCCCAAATATCTACCCCCATGCGTACTTTCCATTGTTGTTAACATTCTTCCATCTTCATCTTTTATTCCTGCACTAATAATTGTTAGTGGACTTTCCCTAAAAATCATCAATCCTCATTCCACAAAACCTCGTTCCCTCCCTTGGACCTTCTCCATTTTTCCTTCATTCCTTCCTCCCTCTGGGCCCACCACTCATTGTTAGTGGGATTTCCCTAAAGTCCCTTTGTTGGCGTTACCCTTTTCACTCCTCGTTACCTTTCTCCCTTTCTTCATTTTTTTCTCTCATCCTTCCCCACCAGTCATTGTTAGTGAACTTTCCCTAACATCCCCTCACTGGCATTGCCTCTTCTATCCCCCATTCTCTTTTCTCTCCCATTATTTTCCCCCACTCCCACCCTTTCTTGTCGTTTCTTCCCCACCTCTCCATCTTCCCTTCACCCTCTTCAATATCTTTATTGTCTTCATTATACATCCTTTGTCTATTGTCTCGTAATCCTAGTATCCTCATTTCATACATCTCCACATATTTTCGAATCTATGTCATTCCTCCCCTCTTTCTTCTCTTTACATTCCTCATACTGCTCACTCTACACTTTTAATCCCCATTTTGTATTCCCTTCCTTCTACATCATTTTCTATGTTATCCTCTTCTCTCTCCCACCCCTCATCTTATTTCACTTCCTCTATATCATCTTCTTCCCCTTTTTACCTCATTTTCCCTCCTTACTTCCCCATCAATAACCTGGCTCTTTAACGTTGTCCCATATTTTTTATCATCCCACCCTCCACATGTATATCCATGTGGGTTGTTCCATATTCTTTTCCTTGGTCTTCCTCACGAAGTCTTGGTTCCTTTAATCTTCTCCCTGTATTCGTTCTGTCATCCTTTCCTCCCCTATAATTTTCATGTTTCTTCTTACAACCCCTCCTTTCCTCTACTACCCCTACCTTTTCATTTATTATGTACCCGTTTCTCTTATTTTATCTAATCTTTTTCACACTTTCTTGGCCCCTCAAAGTTTATTTTTTTCTCCATTCTACCTCTTCTTACCTTGACACATAGCATTCAAGGTTGATTGAATCCTTTCTCCATTTGCGTCGTGCAGTAATTCCATTATCCATTATCATTCTCCTCTCCAAAAAATAAATCTCTCCTCTTTTCGAGAGCTCTATCATATATTCCATTCTCGTCAGCTCTCTCGATGGGGCATCATCACATCTGTCCATAATCACATCTTCTCATGACATTTATGTCTTAGAAGATACCATGACATCTGTCACTCACCACCTTCTACTCTCTCCAGCAAAAATTCGCTCTACTTTTTGCTTACGAAAAGTAGATTAAATTATTCCCCCATTCTCACAAGTGAAAGTTTGTTCTAATTCTTAGAGAAAGCTTTCTCTATTCTTCCTCTAACAACTTCTTATTGAGGGAACACCTCCCTCAAGAAGAATCTCTTCAAGAAATCTTCAATCCTCCCACCTGAGGCATATTCACTCCACCTCGTTTACTTTATCTGAAAGGGCACTACTTTCATAGTACCCTTCCAAAGAGGGGAAAATGTAGACACCCGAATTTCACATATTTCTTAAATCAATTAATTCCCATACCTCATTTCCCACAAAAATGCACTCCAAATTAATCAAATATAATTTGATTAATTATCCCTTTCAAATCTAAAAATAACCTAATCCTTACCACATGTCATTATTCTCCATGATTTTCTACTATTGAATTCAAAATTCAAAATCAAATCCTTACCCACTCTTTGTGGTCCCCACTCACCTAAAATCTTCCACTCATGAATTCAAAAATCTAATTCAAATCCTCACCCATTCTTCATGGTCCCTACTCATCTAATCTTGCCCACATTTTCAAACCATGATTACTTAAATTACTCTAAGTTAATCACTTCCCCAGGCTATAAATACAACCTTACCTCTCCCCTCTAGGACACAAAGAATAAGCTTGAATGCCTTGTCTAAGTTCTTGCAACCTTTGAGCAAAGAACATCCCTCCACCTCACCCTAATGCCCAAATAGCCTCATCTTGAAGCACCCCAAATCCATAATACTTTTATCCATTTGGTACAAAGTAAGTAGATCATTGTTGGAGGAAGGCCTTGCTTCGTTTTGAGAAAAGTACCTACATATCATGCAATCAAGGCTCATCCATGTTTCCATGCCCATTCTGAGGTTTTCAACGAAATTTTCGAAGGAGGAGGTATTATTATTAATATTTTACTTTCTTGTTAGGAGCATATTTTTCCTAGCTTACAAAGAGTACCAGTAGGACCAAGAACTATAACAGCAGGAACTCGCAAAGTAGGTGTTTCAACAAAAGAGGAAGAGATTTCTTTAGTTAGTGACTTGGGCCTTGAAGCACTCACCTTCCCATAATCAGGTTCTATGATTTCTACATCATCTTCTTCTTCTTCATTGTCATCTTAATTATTCTTTTACATTTCTGGGCTAATTTTTTTGGTATGCTCCTTATCTTTTTCCTCAGTCTCTTTCTCAGATTTACCGTTATGTTATTCAATATCTTTTCCTTCTTCTTCTAGAGGCTGAGATATTTGTTCAGGAGTGGGGATAGCTTCTCCTTCCACCTCTTTCTCTGGATTCTCTTTAATCTTCTCAGCCTCTTTTTCCTCTGAAGGGACTTGGGTTCTCAAAACCTCTGAAATTCTTGCAATATACACATAAATTTCCCTGAAACATTAAAACACCCACACAAATTCAAAACAAAGTATTGCGAACCAAACAATAATGCGGGGAACTGAAGGCCCGAAGGAACATCGGACATATGTTCCTTGGGGACACAAAATTTCCACAATACAAAGGAACAAGACCCAAAAACACTAAAAATGACTAACTGTTGGAACATTTACACTCTTATGATTTCACAAATGCAAACAAATGTGACAAAGGGGTCAACTAACCAAAAAATTTGAAAAATTGCACATTTTATGGGTAAGTGACAACACAACTATTGTCCAATACCTATAAGTATTACAACATTTCATGTCCCTGTAAGTATATTATTTTCCACATCAACAATATTCTCATGCATCCTCTCTATTTTCTCACAACATTTGGTATAAGATCTAGTAAAGAGCATGTACATTCAAGAAGATAGTTATAAGAGGACATCAAAAGTGAGCTAGAGGTACTAGAGAATAAATCTACATTTGTGGAGAGCCTATGCAACCTCATGCATCTTCCTCAACCCCACTATTGTCCCCACAATGTGCATACAAATTTCCAGTAGAAATCATTGCAATTTTTTTACGTTGGTGCCTCTTACACTAGGAAGATTTTTTTCACTCTTGGAAAATACAAAAAAAAATCCCCAATGGGCCCCACATAGTTGGTTGTAAGTTTTTGTAGTAGTAAAAGCTGGAAAAAATTCCTTACATTGAATCCAAAAAAATCTGCAGAGGAGGTGAAAAAACTTCATCACCAAGTTGTATTGGTGAGTTAGAACCGAGTTGGTTAAACAAATGACCGAGATTTTTGCATTGTCTGGGTGATTTGAAAGTTTTTATAATTTGTGTGATCATTGGATTGAGTCTCACCGAGCTCCTCTAAGACCATGATCAAGTTACCTACCAAGTAGGGTCCTTGATCAGAGTAATTCAAAGTTTTAACTCTGCACTGATTTGAGTCTAAACGTCAAGCCACATCACTCCTTGTTCTTACTGATTTAGGGCCAACCCCAATCCTCTCGACAAGTTAAAACCCTGTAAAAAAACTTGTTGGGTCGAGTTGTGCCAAAAATCCATCGTGTAAGCACCAAACAGATATCTTACAGACCTTACACGTAAACACAAAGACTTGTAAAACATATGTGGCCAAAAATAAAAAAATAATGACTAACGGAAAAACTAAAAGCAAAAGAATAGCAGTGGAGGTAAATAACACATAGATCCACGTTAGGCAGAATACCTAAACCATATTTGTTCCTGCACATACCACATGGATACTCCACACAACGACACATAATCATTTGAGAGGTTAATATATTTGCATGTTGTTTAAATAAAATTCCTCCATTTCATTGGTCATGTACATAAGGCACTAAGTTGGCTAACAGGGAGTGCCCTAGGAGCCAAAGGTTAAGGGGTAAAACCCCCCCTCTCTTTTTTAATTTTTTGAAATTTGAAGGGTTTTTTAGCATTATCACCAAAGATAGAGTCATAAAACTACCACTAAACCCCTTGGTGATGCCAAACCCCCTCTAAATTTAGTGACAACAAACACTATTTTTGGGAAAAAAAAATATATTTCTCCCACAGCTTAGAATTTGATTTTGAGCCAACTTTTATTAAATGAGGGTTACTTAAAAGGGTCTATTTCAATTTTTTTTTTTTATGGTTTTTCAATAATTGATCTGTTTTGAGCTCTAGAGACCATGAGGGCCTTGAAAAAAAAATGGCCATTCAATTGTTCTACACAAATGGGTGTAATTACATATTTTCGGTGTATTATTATATTGTTTTGTGTTAAGCTGCCCTCTAGTTGGGAACAGTATGACCACTCACTATGGAAATTAATGCTTTGAAATTCTTCTTTCCTGACTTACTACTACTAGGTGGTGATAATTAAGTTGTATAAAAGACCAAAATTTAAATCAAATCGAGTTTGAATAAATTTGACTAGTCATTAGTGGTTTAACAACTATATCAACAAATGATATAACCCAACAACGTCACTTTGAAAAGGCCAATAAAAAGGCCAAGTTGATAATATTTTTCCCAATGTATGATGACGTGTAACCCCACATTTGAAATTCCAAAATAGCCAAAGAAGCATGGGACAAGTTGAGCATAATGTACAAGGTCCTAAACAAGAACACAATATAGAATTTACAAAGTTAGTTGTTTACACTAAAATTCAATCCAAATGAGAAAGTGGAGGCTTTCTTGCGGAGAGTTATATCATTGAGGGATTCACTTTTAGCCTTGAGAGAGGAGATTTTTGATATAGCTCTCATGCCCATTGTACTAATATCACTTCCTTCCTCCTACCTCATTTTTGTGACAACAATTAACTTATCACATCATGACGATAAAGAGCAGGAACTATGTTCTCATTAGAAAGGGAAGGGAAAATCAAAATCTTCCCATTAGTCCCTAAAACAACATCAGTAAGGGGACAAATAAAAGAAGAAATGTCCTATCTGCAAATGAGGACATGAGTTGAAATATTGTTGGTACAACACAAACAAGAAAGGTTCATCGAGAAATGTTGGACCTCAAAATCATCAATCACAACAGGGACAATTACATTACAAGCAAGGGTAGAAAAAGAGGAACTATAAAAATAAACCAGTAAGGAAATACACCTAAGTAAGAAGACCATTCAAATGATGAAGAATTATTGTACACTACCTATTCTATTAAACCTTCTATGTCATCTAGTGCAATCTAGTACATTGATTCGAGAGCCACTTGACACATGATCTAATGTAGAGACTGGCTCACCACTATACGAGACACCATCTAAAAAACCATGTTTCAATGGAGGGTGACTCTTCCTACATAGACTGAGGTATTGGAAACATCACTCTTCCTCTTAGGTCTCAAAATTCTATCTTATCATGTCTTGTATGTTCTTGGCTTGACAAAGAATTTACTATCATTCAGTCATCTTCTAGATCATAGTCTGAAGATTGATTTTGATAGTCATTTCAGTAAGAAAATGTGTTTGATTCAAAATAAATCCATAGGTGTTGATAAAATAATACTTGTCTAAAATCACACAAGAACAAGGGCATGGAAGGACAGCAAGGACCCGTGCATGGAAGGCAAGTTAAGATTTCAGGACTTAGCCGATATTGAGCATGAAGATCTATTTTTAGAAGATGGCGTGTGGAACACATCAACGATGCAGAGGTGCACGCGCCATGCATTATCTATATTTGGAGAAGCAGTTTTAAAGCATCTATGTATGAAGAAAATCTAAGAATAGACATTGACACTTCAGTTGAACTGCAAGAGAACTATAGATAGTGCACTTGCATGTGTAGCTATAATTGTAAATGGTGTGTGGCTATCAATAGCATGCGACCTATTTCTGGAGTAGTTAAGCGGCGAAGGGAAAGTCCCCACCCTATATATATGATGTTAGGTGCATAATAGACAGATATCACAGAGAGCAGTGTATGTATGATTCAGGATGTATGAATGTGTGTATCAGATCCATACATGCCTTGATATAAATTGATAGTACTGTAAGGAGATTTTATATTTATTAATAGATGAAAGATATTGGCTGAATCTAAGTGTCATTCTATGTAAATGAGTGGTGCATGTTATTAATTCAATTATGATTATCGTTTAAGCTTGTTCTTTCATAAATCTATGGGTAGCTTGCACTGTAGAATGATGGATTAGTTATGAATCTATATGTTTCTATCTTCATCATGTTAACATCATGTTACAACAACCCTAAAGAGGGACCTAGTACCTTTGCGTGCTTCAGGTGAGTGCTCAGTTTAGGCCGAGTGATGTATCAGCGTGACTAGGGTGTTATATTGCAAATTCTAGGCTGCATCAATAGGCTCAAAACTCTTTGTAAAATCCTCAAATGTGGGATGGATGTTCCAAATTGATTTTATCCACATGGATGATTAGGCACTAGTGGCTAAGAATATTTCTTCTACGTAGTTGTGGCATTAGAGACATTGTCACATCAATTTTGGATATCTCGATACACTTTTCCGGTATAATATGATGAGATGTTTTATATCTCTCAAAAATGATATAGAAAATTTTCCTAACTTCCTCACAGAAAAACAACACAGAGCTTCATTCTAGTAGAGTACTTATCAAGCTCCAAGTAAGATTGATTTTGTTCATACCTATCTTTGTGGTCTAATGCAACCTATTCATTTTGGATATCATTATTTCATGACTTTTTTTTATGATTATTCAAGAAAAATGTGGATTTTTTGTCTTCGTAAGTTCAAAGAGGTTGTTGAGAATGAAACTGATCACAAAATCATATCTTTCCACTCAGATCAAGGGGGGAATTCATCAATACTGAGTTCATAACATTCCTAAAAGTTCATGGGATTTGTCCATAGATGCATCCTCCACACACATGACAGTAAAATTGTGTTGTTGAGATAAGGAACCGTACTATGATGGAGATGCTGTAATGCATGATCGATGATTCAAGACTGGTGAAGACATTATGGGCCAAAGAAACAAAGACTACAATATACTTTCTGAATAGAGTGCCCACAGTTACTCTTGATGGAGTAACACCACATGAAGCATGGTGGAATTGGAAGCCATCCATTACACACCTTAGAGTATTTGGTTGAAAATCCAACATGGACACACCCAAGTAGAAAATAAATAAGTTGGATATGAAATTAGATAAACTCATCTTCATTAGCTACAGAGAAGAGGCTCTTGAGTATAAATTGATGGATTCAAAGGCTAGGAAATTATACACCAGCAGAGATGTTGAGTTCTTTGAGAATAAGGAATTTGACGCTCCTTCCACAGAATTGCCTGATATAGATAGTAAACCTATTGTGAAAATAAAAGTAGATGTTCCCACTAATGATGACATTGATGATTGGGATGATGGTAATGATCAAATAGGACCACAACCCATGGGAAAATTACAGTGTATGCCTAAGCAGTATACAAACATGATTCAAAATATAAAATTGGATCTCCTCTGAATGCATCTACCAGTAGACCATGGACTCATAGTAAAGCTTGAGAAGAGGTAAATTTTTATTTGATGAGTAGAATTGTTGAATCTGTTGATCCTTCTACTTTCTAGGAATCCCTATATTGAAAATCTTGAAATTTCTCTATGGATTTTCAGTATCAGTCAATGATGAAAAATAACAACAAGTAGCTTATTGATCTTCCACCAAGGAAGAAGCTCATTGGTTCTAGATGGATATTCAAAACAAATTACAAATCAAATGGGACTAATGACAAGTACAAATAGATACTGGTAGCAAAGGGGTATGCACCGAAGGAAGTCATATACTATGAGGAGACATTTTCTCCCACAACTAAGATCAAAATGATTAGGATGATCTTTTCTCTAGCTAGATAATTGGATGGAAAATCCATCAGATGGATGTGAAAAGTGCCTTTCTAAATAGAGATCTACAAGAGGAAGTATACATGACTCAACTTGAGGGTTTTTTTTGTACCTAGATCATAAAAAAGGTATGAAAACTCATCAAATATTTGTATGGCCTTAAATAAGAACCTTGGGCTTGGGACATAAAGATTGATGAGAATCTCATTTAACATGGATTTGTAAGAAATCCATCTGATCCCAATATCCACATCAAGATGCAAGGAGGGTATATAGTGATAGTTGTTGTATATGTCAATGATCTAGTCATCACTGGTAACACAGTGAAGATGATTGATGCAAGGAACAAAGATATTAATCTATCATTCAACATGACAGATCTCGAGATCATATACTTTGTCTTGGATTGGAAGTATGGTAGAAGGAGAATCATGTTTTTATTTCTCATTTGAAATATACCAAGAAAATGCTCAATAAATTCAAGATGATGGATTGCACATTGATTTATACACCCATGGAGATGATACTTTATTTATCTCATACATATCCATCTCCTCTGGTAAATGTAATTCTCTATCAATATTTTATTAGGAGTCTCATTTACGTTATGTATACTAGACTAAATATCAGCTTTGTAGTTGGATATTTTTCATGGATCATGTAGGAACCCATAGTTTTTCATTGGAAAGTAGAAAGTCGGATCTTGAGATATATCAAGGGCACTATGGATCTTGGTCTAGAGTACAAGAAGAATGATCAGTTATTCTTGACTGGATATTTAGATTCATATCATGTAGGTAACATTTATGCCAAGAAATCCACTTTTGGATTTGTTTTCTTTTTGGGATCTAGACCGATATCATGGGGAAGAAAGAAACAAAAATTTATTTCTCACTCTTCTACATAGGCCAAATATAATGTTGTAGGTGGGGTTGTTTGCAAATCGATATGGTTACATTGTATACTTGAGGGTCTTAGAGTACCATGAGAGAAATCCACTACCTTGTATGTTGACAATGAGGGTATTCTCAAACTTTTTCACAATCCATTGTTTTATAATAGAGTCAAGCATATTGAGGTACAGGTTCATTTCATTCAAGAACATGTTTTGAAACACAATATACATCTTCAGTTTTTCCCAACATCATAGAAATTAGTATATATTTTCATGAATTCCCTTATGTGTGACAAATTTTTGTTTTTCAAATATTTCCTCTCCTCATCTCTTAAGGAAATACAATATTAAGGTGGGAATTTTAGGTAAAACCTTTGTATATAGTAATTATGCATTATAATTACCTTAGTTATTTTACCTTAGGTAAATTTTTATTTTACTAAGGTAATTAATTATTTACTAGGGTAATTAGTTGTTTGATATTTGTTGTATGGTTATATGATTCAAACCATATATTTTTCCTTTTATTCATTCATGTACAATGTTGTTGTGCTTGTACAAAAAAAATTGTTATTTTTAACTGCTATCCAATACCTATAAGTATTGCAGGATTTAATAGCCTTGTAATTTTATTATTTTCCACATCAATAATATTTTCAGGCATCCTCCATGTTTACTCTTAAGATTTACTACATCTCTATTAGTATGCTCCTACTTTGTTTTTCCCTCCATGAGTTATCAAATTTGGTGCCCTTCGATCTCGAGTTGTAAGCTTTTTAAATATCAAACAACATGTATGGAATTGATCTCATTAATTTGACATGTAAAATTGTAATACAAAACCTTTGATGTTGGGACATCACATATTAATATATTAAACATATTTATCGTAAGATAAATTTTATGTGTATGCACACATGAGTGTTTGTTGGTGGTTTCTAATTTTATTTCATGCAATGAGATATTTTATTATGCTTTATCAAGTGATTGTTGTGATTTCATCATTCCATATAAGTGCACAATCCAAGATAAAAAAATCTCATTGTGACTACTATCATAAAGAAACCCGAATAGTTTTGTATATACTAATTTTTGTGATGAGTTTATAAAAACAATTGTTATTGTTGAAAAAGATAGTGTGTTTACCCTAATCCTTATTAACTTGGTCTTAGTATAGGTTATTTAGTCACTTCATAAATAGCATATTAAGAATGTACCCATAGTAACCTATGGTTTTACTTTCTTATTTTGCAAAGTGTGGGCAGTTCAAGAATTAATTACCGTATTAATGCATTGTGTCACAAGTAGGTGGTAGATCTAGAAAATTGACCAAATCCAACTTGGGTCATACTCAGTTGCCTAATTTTTCCTCATGTTCTCAAGCTATCATTTATGAATGTAAGATTGTATAATAGAATAGTGAATGGATTTGAGTACATTAAATATAAATAAATTGTTTTATTGTTGAATATATTGTGTTTTTAAACATTGACTTAACCACATTTTAAACCTACATGTAATTTTGCATATTATTGTTATTATGTATTCACAATTATTGACTTTTTTGTATTTAAAAATCATGATTAGCTCATCGCTATTATTATTTTGGTAAAATCCCAAAAGAACGAAAATACAAACAAATTTGGAGGTGTACAATGATATCAATGGTGGACAAAAAAACCAATAACCAAGAGTAATCGACTATACTCTATATAGAATACACCATCTTAAGCATGATGTTGCATCATTATAAATATGCATGTCCCATGTCATTCCATAATCAAAGTGAACATTTCCAACATGATTATGTGACATTGAGATAGAAACATCACCCTCCACTTCCACAAGTGCATTAATGTTGGCACATATGTCCTTCTAGTTTGCCACATAATTTAATATTTTTTTAACCTTGTTTAAGCTACATTCAAATGTATTACTTATCTTATTGTTAAATGAAAGAAAAAAATGACAAATGTAGGTCATCTCAACCTGTGCATGTATAGGGAATACACTTTCCTCTAATTTACAAGTAAATAAATATGTTGTTGGTTAAAAGTTTGACAAACTAACTCGAAAAAAAAATCACAAGAAATATGCTATAAGTAAGATGCTTAAAACAAAAAATTGGGGTAAAAATTTTCTCCATAAAGAATACATATATCCATATTTAAAATACTTTAAAAACACACATATACACATCCCAAATCCATTGACCTCTCCCTGCTTGGAAAAGGAGACTGAATTTATTGGGGATATTCCTTAAAGAGTTTACTTGTAACGATATTCCTGGGTGTAATTACTTGATCTTCACACTTAATAGTACATGTATTTGAATACATAAAACACAATTTTTTTATGTTATTGTTGAAAAACACAATGTGGTTTTCAATAGGTCCTGAGCACATTTTATAGCTAAGTGATTATTTGAAATTACTTCATATTTTTTATTCAAATCCACTAACATTGGTTGTATTTATTTTATTTGAATGTATTTTGGATGGGGATCAATGGATTATTTATATATAATAGTTGTATAGGTAATGACACTTAAGGATATCATTATAAGTGAACTATTTGATAAAATGCCATTACTTACCCAATGCATTTAATATCATTTTCTACCCAGTCGGTGTTGTTTTCTTATTCTCAAAGTCAATGGTTTTGAATACATTAATAGAAAAAATGTAGTTATGTTATTGTTGAAAAGCACGTTGTGTTTTTCAAAAGTAACTTAAGAGTGTTTTATGGATAACAACATTTATACATTTTTTGGTATTATGTATTCAATACCATTCATATTCATTGTACTTCTCCCTTTAAACCACACACACCAGTGAATTGATTTGAATACAGTGAAAAAAATGTAGTTATGTTATTATTTTAAAACACAGTGTTTTTCAACAGAATGTACATATCCCCATCTATAAAAACATTACAAACACATCTATGCCCATCCAAAACCCAATAAAATTTAGTTGGTTAGAAAAGCATATAACAATGATAAAAAGGTGGTTCACTTTAATCGAAGCTAGATTTGGTTGATTCACCAAATAAACTTCCCAACACATTAGATGGTGCATTAATATGGTAAACAAAAAAATTATATTCTACACAACAATTTTTTATTGAAAAAATCTTGGACAGAAAATACGTGTATTTCCTCAAATTAAATTGGTAGCAACTTTTTTTTATCAATCTAGGAGATTAAACAATGTTATACGTAAAATACAAAGTATTTTTTAAGATGAGCAGACACTTAGAAACTAAACAAAATCACAAGCAAAATGACCTAAGAAGGATTATTAAATACATAAAATTGATATATGTCTATTCTATATACAAGATACATGGATCCCTATCCAAAAAACATTTGAAATACATGTATGCCCTTTCCAACCCTAATGAAATCTGACTAGTTGAAAAAGGATATTGAATGCATTGGGAAAAAAATTGAATTCATCAATTGTTTACTTGCAATGTTATTCATATTTTTAATTTCCTATTCGCTATGTAGAATAGTGAGTGGATTTCAATACATTAATATAAAAAATGTGGTTATGTTATTTTTGAAAAATATTATGTGTTTTTTAACAATAACCTAAGTGCATTTGTTGGCATCTTGATGAATAGGTGTTTTAATTGATGCAAAACCTAATTAATGACAAAGTGGATGATGAAGTGAAGTCATATATGCTAAGGATGATGATGACATGATGGTTCAGAGGTGTTCATAATGTTATTAGGTGTTTCAGTGAGGATTGTTTGTTCTTACAAGACTATCCAGGTGACTTAGATAGCCTAGGTGAAAGTGCATGGTGGTATGTGATTCTTGGTGACTTGAGAAGCTGTCATGATGGAGAGCATGTTTGGAGCGTGCTTGTGTGACATGATTTTCATGGTACAGATATAGGTTGGTGACCATGTTTCAAGTGTTCATTTGAAGTAGGTATGGATGCTAGGAGAAATGAGGTTGAGCTATAGAGCTATATGAGCTCATGGATGAAAGAAGGTAGGTGTATCATGATGTACCAAGTATGTTAGGACATTTTAAAGTATTTTATGATGAGTTATGAGGTTGTTTTAGTTTACCCTAGCCTTTACAGAGAAAAACCCTAAGGGATAGCTATGTAAATGAGATAGACTGGAGATATGGAGAGTTATTTGAGGTATGAAAATTATTGGAGATTATACACAATGGTTTCCTTGAGGTTTGAGAAAAATTTGAAGTAATTTTCTGAAGAATATTTTTCAAGTTATGATGTTTTTGATGAAACAAAGTCAAGAAGAAGGGCATTTCCAGCTCGAATTGCATCTTCTGATGCTCATACTAAATTGTGTGCTTTTTATGGGACCTTGTGTCTTTTAGGGATGTTTCTAAATTTATTCTATAAGGTTTCACAATAATAATGAGTTCAATTCATTGTCAGGTTTTTATGAATGAATGTTAAGAAGGTAAACAACTCTTTATGTGTCTTAAACCCTAGCTTAAAATTTGTTTAAGAGATTTACTTCTTAAGTGGACGTTTTTGCTTGATAATTCTTGTATTATGATTACAACATGTATAGGAATCCTCCAAGTTTCTAGAAATGTATGTTAGAGCTTATGGTGATGAGTGAACCCCACTCAAACATGTTAGTTTATGAAGAAGTTCAGTTTTGGACAAGGTTGTCCAAAGGAGTTGTAAACTAAATGACAATTATGTGATTTTTTATTGTTTTCAATGATATTTTTAGGTCATGATGATTTAGGTAAATGGTCAAGTATTCTTCATTTATGTTTCTTGGTCAAAGGGTAGTTTTGGGGAAATTTTAGGTAGTTTGCATAGATCAGCTTGATTGAAGTCCTTCTACTTGGAGTTGGAAGGAGTTCCACTTTGTTATGGAAAGGTAATTAAGATATATTTCAAATGGTATACATTTTGTGTCATTATTAGTTTATTTTATGTGGTTTACATGTCAATTTGTGAGAAAGAATATTTCTTGCTTTTTAGGACAGGACTATTTTTTCTAAAATATTAAGTTTGTTAGTACATGAAATGGATTGGGTGATGCTTGCTATCACCTGTAAAGTGTAGATAGATTAATTTGACATCCATTTAATCAATTTAGAGGTCTTGAAAGTGTCAGAAAGGGTGTTAACTAGTTGCATTTGAAAAATGCTTTTTGGGCAGCTTGTTTTGGTGAAGGCAAATGTTGATGTGGTTTGAACATGTGATTGTTTCATGAGATATAACTTACTTAGAAGTGTTATGTAGGTTTTGGGATTTCCATTGAGTTGTAACATGCCATAGTTGAGCTTTACTAAACTAGGGGTTAGTGCTCCTTGTGGGGTTAGTGCCTCACTAAATATGAATTATATCAACAAAAAGATTATGTTTTGCTGGTTTTTCTTACCCTTGAGGGTTTCCCACTTATATCTTGTGTATTTGTGTTGATTCTTTTTTTCATTGTTTATAACATATATTGTATTTGATATTGTGCACACATTAATTATTGGATAAGTGGATTTGTGGTTTGGTTAATTAATATGAAGTATCATTTAAGTTTTGTAAGGATTGATTCACCCCCATATCATTCCATTGAGCTTCTAACAATTGGTATCAAAGCAGGTATTTTTAGAGAAGTTTGATCACTTGTAAGGAGATCCTTAAAGAACAAAAATGGCAAGTGGTTTCTCTACTGGAAAGGCACCATTTTTTATGGAACAAACTATGCTTTTTAGAGTCTGAGGATGAAGAATCATATCATGGCTCTAGGGTTTGATTTTTGTGGATATTTGGTGAATGGATACACTACTCCTACCACTCCACCTACTACTACTACAGATAAGAAATATTATTAGGAAAATTCAAAGACCTTTATTGTTATCATATGTGGTCATGGAGTATCTGAGATGGGAAAAGTGATGCATTACAAGTCAACAAAAGAATCATGGGAAAAAAATCTAGTGTTATATGAAGGAAACTCAAAGGTAAAAATTGCTAAGCTTCAAACTTTTAGAAATCAGTATGAGAATCTTAAGATGAATGAAAATTATTATACTACTGCATATCTTCTTAGAGTTGACATGGTTGTTAATAGCATAAAAGGGTTAGGAGAGGATGTGAAAGAAGTAGTTGTTCAAGATGTTTTGAGGTCCTTAAATCCTAAGTTTGATTCTAAAGTGTCTACTATTGAAGAGGAAAAGGATTTGACTACCTTAAATATGAATGAATTACATGATACTTTGAATTATTGTGAGATGAGGGTGATTGACTCCAAATCAGCCAAGAAAGAGATAGCTTTCAAAGTGGAGAAGATGGAAAATGATAAAAAGGTCAAAGCTGATGATGTTACACACTAGCTAGATGATGAACTATTTACCATTGTTGTTAGAAGGCTAACTATTGGAATTGGTAAGTACAAGGGTAAACTTCCTTTCAAATGTTTGGTTTTTGGTAAATTGGGTCATTTACTGCTAAGTGTCCTCATAGACATGATAAGAGATGGAATGATGATAATGAGAAGAAAAATTAGAAGTATGATAAAGAGAAGAAATAGTTCAAGAAGTTTAACTATAAGAATAAGGGTAAGAAGATTTTTTACACTAAGGAAGAGACCTGTTCCTATGAAGTGAGTGGCGAAGATGATGGATCTGATTCTAAGTTTGAATCTAATCACAAAGATGTAAGTGATGGTCTTCTATTCATGACAAAATAAGCTACGAGATCTACTAGTGGTGATTCTTCTTCTTTTTTGGAAGATTCTTGTAAAGGTGTCGAAGGAGAAGAAGATGATATTATGAATGAATTAGTTTTTGTTCAATCAGAATTGAAGCATGATGAAAAACAAAACAAGAAACTGAAATCACAAGTCAAATAATATGAAGTAAGGATTCAAGAACTAGATGGGAAGCATTGGGATATTACTGAACATATTGATGAAACTTTAAGAAAGATAGAGTTGTAGATGAGAACTATGACTCTTATCTTGCAATCTAAGGAGGTAGAATTTACTATACTCAAGAAGGAGCTATCAGATGCAGCAGGTAATTTTAAAACATATTATAAAATTGAAGAAAGCTCCAAGGCTCTTGGTGATCTCTTGAGTAATCAAAAAGTAGAAATTGATAGATCTAGTTTAGGCTTCAAATCTGAAGTCAAGAAAAAATAATTGAAGCAAGTAGACCTCGTTTCAAGAAAAGAATTAGTTGAATCAAGCACCAAGGAAGGAAAGAAGGATACCTACACCAAGGAAAATGAGAAGACCAAGCCAATTAGGCAACATAATGCCTCAAGGTATGAAATATCTTGCAATGGTTATTGTTATACATGTAATGCATTTGGTCATAGGGATGAATAATATACAAGGTCTTCCAGAGATACGTATCCATGGAGGGAAAATAGGAATGAGAAAGCTAAGAATGTTGTATGCTACAAGTGAAATGAGGTAGGCCATATTTCTCAGTTTTGCTTGAATGATTCATCTAATCATGTTGATGGTTTCAAGAGGAATAATGCAATGGTGTGTTACATTTGTAATCAAGTATGTCATATGGCAAGGGACTATGAATATGATATTTCAAGGCAAAACAATAATGTTCAATGTCCTAGAGTGTAAGGAGGTAACTTTCGTAAGCCTAGGATGAATGAAAATAGTCTAAGAAGGAATTGGGGACCTAGAAGAGATCTTGGTATCTCATTAAGAGCTGGTGATTATGGAAGGAAAGGATTAGTTCAGAGTTCAGATCAGAAGTGATAAGAATAAGTTCTACAGGTGTCTAATAGGGATTAGGACCTCTTCAAGACCTTATTTTAGGTCTTCATGGCATTCATATGCCTCTACTTGTATTGGTTCAAGTGAAGCATTGGAGTGAGGGGGAACTATTTTGGTCTGTGTGTGCCTCCTCCATTAAGTCAAGGTATGTCCCTTCAAGTCATTTATCATGTTATTATGATTCAAGTTGGTTGGTCATGTTCTATATGTCAAGGTTCAAGTCTTATTATCCTTCAAGTGTGTAAGTTTGTGTTCTTAAAATTTGAGTTTGCATTATCATGGTGAAGTTGTTTGTCTGAGATGAATCAGTAGGCATAGGATTCATATTGTTATGTCTCATAAGTGTTTTTTTGTTTCATAACAGTCATTCATAAGGTATTCTTCTGATCTGAGTTGGTGACCAGTAAATTTGTCAAGTGTCTATGGTTTGTGGTGTCTCATGAAGTAAATTTTGAGTCATAAAGAATGTGTCATGGGTCTGTCTTGAGTTTTAAGAGCATGAATCAAGTATGTCCAAGTTCCTATGATGAGTGTGAAATCATGAGATGTCTCAAAATTTAATTCATGGTGAGAGTAGTCTTTCAAAGTCTCTTGGTCATTCATTTGTATGTCACAGTCATCTACGATGTGTTAAATCAAAATGTACATGGTCATTTGTTAGTATGAAGTTTTCATCATGATGAAATGAGTTCTAATGCCTTGAGAATAATGATTGAAGATGAAATGTGTCATCAATATGATGACTTGATCAGACCATCACTTCAAAATTAGTTTGTGACTGTGATGTAGACAAATCAGGTATGTTTAAGAACAAATTAAGGTGGATCTAGGTATACACACAGTTCTCTTACTTTTTTATCATATCAAAAGGTGCTCAAAAGTTTAAATTATGTTATTTCAATGTTGGTGATCAAGTTTGAGCTCATGAAATTAAAAATTATCCATTTTTTATGTTTCTCTTCCCTGACTGGGTTCTAATAGTGTATAAGGAGTGATATGAAGAAAAAAAGTAGTTAGAGGATAAAATGGTGGATTTCAAAGTCAAAATTTTCTACAAAGTATCTTGACAAGATTTTTTTTGAGATTCAGGAGGTTTTAGACTTTGGAAGTGTCCAAAATTCTTGGAATCCTTGACAGTACTGTGTTTTTACAAAGAAGGTGCTAAAAATACCTAATTGCCAATGAATGATCTAAGAACTGGGTATATCTATTTTGGAGCTTATCTTTTAGGTTCATGGATGAATTATTATGCCTAAATGGGTGTCCAATTCAGATATGGTCTTCTTGTGAAAGTGTATGCACAAAATGTTAGGTGTGTTTTTTATTCATTCAAGGGCTAGTTAGTTGTGTATGTGCATTTTGGTGATATGAAGAAGGTATAGTGAAATTATTTTTGATCCTCAGAAGCCTATAGGACATGTATAATAATGTGAAACCTATGAATGAGTGTAAGAAGATGGTATAAGGTCAAAATATGTGAGGGTTTGCACCTATGTACTCTTGAAGCATCTAACTTGTATTCGAGTGTGTATTGTTAGTTACAAGCCTTTAGGTCATCATCAATGAGCTCTAAATCCTCCAAATTGATTCAGTATGAGTTAAATGGATTTGAGATTGAATATTGAGTATACGAAGAGCAATCTTCATGAGTTATCCCATCTAATTGATGAGCCGTGGTGAAAAGGATATAGAAGGCTTTATGGAAAATTTGTGCTACAATGGTCTATCTTAAGCATCTACATGTGTGAGGATTGTCTTGCACCATTCTTGTTTGGTCCAAGCACTAATGGAAATTGATACAAACATGTGTGAAGATAGTAAAAGACTTGAAAAGTGTAAGGAGGATGTTCTAGGGAATGACTAAGCTTGTTTGATGTTTTCATTTGGGTCTTGAGTAAATTGACTAGATATAAGTATGGATAGTGTGTAAAAGGGAAGAGTATGGTGTTTCCACAAGAAAGAAGGTATGACAATTCCATCCTTGGTATGTTAAGTTTCTCTCAGCATTATCTACATTGTCTAGAAGGAGAATTCCATCCTTGGTATGTCTTGGTGGAGAATGGTCATCTTGTTCCATCATCACATCCTACAAACTTGTAGGTATTGTTTAGTCATGATGGAAGTTTCCTTTGAAGGTTTCATGATGTTTTATTTGTCCTTTAAATTTGATTAAGATGAGTATGATAGTGAGAAAACACTTGACTTGGCATGTTTTTCTATATTGGTCCAATATGATATGTCTCATACTTTAGGAGGTCTAATGTGTTGCTACAGTGCTATGAGAAGAAAAAATGATGCTCAGAGTTATAAGGGAGTTTCATGACAAGGGGAGTACATATGTTTTCTTCTTGAAGGTACGCTAGGTGAGTTCATGTGGTAGAAAGGTATGTTTCTTGAAAATTTTGAAGCTAGACATGGAGGTAAGTTGGTATTATATTGAAGTCCTTGTTTAAATGGTGTGATAAGAAGTGGCTTCAAGTGCATATAATGTGTATGGTAAATAATTGACAGGGGAAGCATGTGGTTTTTCTGTTAGGAGGTGGTGTTGATGATTTCAAAGGAATTCAAGGTATGTTTTGTGTTTTTTCTCAAATTTTAAGTTGATTATGGCTTATGAATGCATTATCTCATATATATATGGTTGTCAAGCACTGAGAAGATGGTTTAGGACTGGACCTAAGTGTTTGGGCTATCCTCAAGTCAAGCAATCAAGGTAAAGGGACAAGGTTTTTTGTTTTTATTTAGAGATGGAATTCATGATTCCAGGGGGAATTGTTAAATGCTTTTTCATGGTGTGAATGGTGCTTGCGAGCATGTCAAAGTTGGTCGTAAAACTACTGATGAGCTTAAACAGGGATCTCAGTCCTTGAGAAGTCTTGAGACCAAATTTGGAGAAGATAAGCTTAATTTTAGCCTTAGGTAGTCAATAAATGTCAAGAAATGTGGTAATATGATGTTCTTGTTCATTATTAACATGGAAATATGTTGTATACATCTAGTTCATGGTCTGCTAGAATGCCTTTATGAGCTGAAGATGGTCAAAACAGGGTATGAGAAGAAGAAGAACAAGTTCTCGTATCAAAATCAAGACCATGTGTGATGATACAAATCAAGAAAGGGGTAAGGAATATGATTTCAGTGCTTTATCATAATTTTTGGGATGTTTAGGTGTGATATTTGCTATGTCCAGGGGGAGCATGGTGTTTCTATGACTTCAATGTGGCTAAAAATTAGGGTTTGAGTGAAATTTCAAGATTGTATGCTTGAATGAGACATTTGGTTAATGTTTCTAACAAATAATGAATCTATAAAGCTGAGGAATATGAAGAACATGTTAGTACATGTATGCCTTTGTCATTAATGTAAAAGGTGGAGAATTTTAGGTGGTTTTCCATCAATGACAAAGGGGGAGATTATTGACATGCTGATGTATAGGTGTTATCATTGATGCAAAACCTCGTTAATGAAAAAATTGGATGATGGATTGAAGTTATATCATGTTGAGGATAATTATGACATGATGGTTCAGAGGTGTTCATGATATTATCAAGTGTTTCAGTGAGGATTGTTTGTTTTTATAATCCTATTCAGGTGACCTAGCTAGCCTAGGTGACAATGCATGGTGGTATGAGCTTCTTGGTGACTTGAGAAGCATGATGTCATGATGGAGAGAATGTTTTGATATTTTTTTGGAAGTCACATGAGTTTCGGGGTGCATATATAGGTTGGTGACCATGTTTCAGGTGCTTATTTGGAGCAGGTATGGATGTTAGGAGGCGTGAGGTTGAGCCATGGAGCTATATGAGCTCATAGATGTAAGTAATCAGGTGTATCATGATGTACCAGGTATCTTAGGACCTTTTGGAGTGTTTTCATGATGAGTTATGAGGTTTTTTCTATTGACCCTATCCTTTACAAAACAAAACCCTAAGGGAAAGCTATGCAAATGAGATAGGATGGAGAGATGGAGAGATATATGAGCTATGAAAATGATTAGAGATGATGCAAATGGGT
Organism: Taxus chinensis; assembly: GCA_019776745.2. NCBI lineage: Eukaryota > Viridiplantae > Streptophyta > Pinopsida > Cupressales > Taxaceae > Taxus > Taxus chinensis. The sequence goes on along the minus strand of CM034154.1, from coordinate 624,438,584 downwards.
GTACTTTATTAATTCCTAACATACACTCCCCTAATCTTGACATGGGGAAAGATATCTCCTGTACTTGCTCATGTTTTACATATGGTTTTACAATTGGTTAACCACTAACCACAAGAAGGTTTTCTAGGACAACCAGCAACCATATATGTATGTGTTTTTCAAGAGATCCACAAACTCTCAAGAAGGTTTTAGAATGGAACCAAAATCCATTTCATAGCACAGTAAATTATTTTTGCTCTTACCATTTTCAATACAGAAGAGGAGATTGTAGAAGGACAGAAACATGTTTTGAATAGGAATGGGACTTCTGTTCATTATTACAATAGAAAATAAACACACAACTGAAAAAACTTGGCCACCAAATCAGTATTGTGGCCTCGTCGATGGTTCCTGACGAGAGGTCGTTGATCAACCTCCTTCCTCTGTTGCCTCCAGCCTCCATCAAGATGATACTTACTTAGCAAATATCGCTTTAAGGCTCAAGTCTCAAAAACCTTAATCTAACGTCAAATTCCACCGAAAATGCGTTCGTAAGGCAAATTTTTTTTACAATTTTGATGACTTTTATGATATACTCTAGATGACAGAAAATCCTCAATTTTGACAAGGTTGACAATATAACTTTAGACTCTTGACTTGACACAATAATGACGTTGACATGCCATGACTGTAATAAGGATGATACAAATATTTCGACTCTATTTGACAATGTCTATTAACCCACACTCACACAATTTAAAAATTAATAGAAGAAAATTACTTTTTAAATATTATAAAAAACTTAACTTTATACTAAAACCATTGACATAGATTGGACAAGAGTTTTAACACAAAACTATACATATACTTGACTGGAATCAACATTGACAAAACTAAAGAAAAACATATGCATAATGCAGGACAATGTTGCACAACATGTGTGATATTAATATGATGAAACGTCTTCAATACTAGATGACCAGTTGAATTCTTCCACTAAATCAATTTCTAGATGCAGTTGTTAAATCTGGAAATATTTACCACAAATATTTGCGTATATGTAGATTAGATATGTTGGACAAAATTGCGTATCAGAGCTTCTCAAAGAAACTCCCTTCAACACCATCAAGTTTCAGCACCAAAGCCTGATGGAAGAATGGTGGTGAAACCGATGTCAAATCCCGAAATGATAGCAAATCCAAAACGGCAACACTTTCATGGGACTGCAAAAAGACTGTGAAGGCGAGCAGATCTTCGTATGGAACAAACAAGAATGGCATCCACAACCAAGATACAGATCTACAGTGACGTGAACTCAAGTTTTACACAAGTCTAATGAAACCCAAAAGTAAAGTTTCCAGGTGTGAGTGCATGAATGTTGGGGATGTCCTTATGTTGTGACGTGTTGAATCATGTGTAGAAGGTTCAACTAGATCTGGAAATCATCAATCACTTCGTAGATCAAGTAACATGCAACAGATTTGGGTCAAGGCTAGAGGAGAGTACGGGAAATCACAGATGCAATGGATGGTCTCCAACAAATATGGGCACCTTCTTGATCTAAAATTAGTTGGACATGTAAATGAATTTTTATTGAATAGCATAGACAGTCTGTAGAATGGATCTCAACAAGGACTCTGATGCAAACTATACCCAAGGCAGAAAACTTCCACAGATAGCACAGAATGGACACTTAATCATTCAGAAACTATAAATAAATAAATTGATTTTATGCAAAATTTCTAAACATTTTAATTTTCCTCTCTCTTGACTCTCATCATGGGCTTATCTAACTATTATTTGTACTACCATTTTGGGTAAAATGTTGAGTAATGCACATTGCGTGTGTAAAATGTTTCCAAAGGTGCTCAAATTCCTGAAATCAGTCACACTATTTTAAGCAGAAGGGAGAAGAATACACTAAATATAGGATGTTTTAAAATTCCTGTGCATGGAAGATAATAGAATCACTCACTCCATGCTTCACTCCATGTAAATCTACCAGCCTTGTCCTTGTGACAAGATAATGGATGCTCAATGATCACAAAATGGATGCAACTTAACTCTGAATAGTAGCTGACGTTAGAGTTATTTCTCCCTCATTATGGTCATTAGAAATGTTATTCATTTGCAATATTGAGTTGTCTTATATAATTCATTGTTAATCTAATATTAAGGGTAAATTTATTGTTACCAAAAAATACTAGAAGTTCTTAACTGGTTGAAATATCCTTAGAAAAATGTGAAAGATTTATGAAGTATGATTTTTCAAGTTATGATGTTGTTTGGTGAATCAAGGCTAAGAATAATGGGAATTTCCATTTACAAATTGCTAACTTCTGATGCTCACACCGAATTGATGTATTTGCATGAGGACATCGAGAATTTTAAGTAATTTTTATAAATTGAGTCAACTATGGTTAAAAACCTTTGATTAGCACATTTCAATCACTCAGGTAACCTTATTAAATATAGTATATACCAGGATTAAGTAATATATAACTATATATATGTGTATATGATTTACCCTAGCTAGACTAAGCGGTTTGCATGATATATTTGAAATTAAGTGGTCAAGTAATTGATTAATACTTGATTTTTAATTACGATCTGAAACATGTATACCAAACAACTTATAAGTTTACACATACAAGGTATGGTATCTGATGGTATGAGTGTTTAAAACTAAATCATGTCAAAGAACTTCTTGTAAATCTAGTTCACATTTGACCATAAAGAGTTTTAAACTAAAGGACGTTAAAGAGCTACATTGTACACATCATAGTGATGGAGTATCACTCTAGATTTATGATTATTTTAAATTAAATACAGTTTTAGTACATTGTGTATCTAGTTTTACTATGGTCAAGTATGCTTGCATTTTTGTTGTTTGGTCTAAAGGGCAATTTCAAAAGTTTGTAAAGATCATCTTAGTTGAAGGCCTATCCACTTAGAGTTAGAAGGAGTTACAATATGTTAGTGGAAATAAGATTCAGATATATTTCCAATGTTATATTTTTTGTTTCATGATCAGGCTTTATTTTATATGGTTTTCAAGTCAATTTGTGAGTAAGAAAGATTTCTTGCTTTTCAAGACATGACTATTTTTGTTGAAAGAGTGAGTTGGTTAGTGTATGAAATGGATTAAGGTGATATTTTATATCACCTAAAAAGTGAAGATGGAGGAATTTTGAATCTATTGAATCAATTTTGAGGTCTTAAAAGTATTAGAAAGGGTGTTAAGCTGTTAAATGGTTATAAAACTACATTTTGGACAGCTTGTTTTGTTGAAGGAAAACCGTATGATTTGGTTTGAACATGTGATTGTTTCATGAGATATAACTTGATTATAAGTGTTTTTAATATTATGGGATTTCAATTTAGTGGTCACATTGAAAAATTTGACTTCATCTTGAGGGTATTGAGGCCCAAAGTCTAGATCAGATTTAGGTTAGAGGAAATAATTGCATTTATGAAGGTAATGAGCCATTGGGCCCATTAAATGAAACAAATTTGATTGGTTCAACATTAATTGCAACTGTGAATGATGTTTAAATGTTATTTTGATTCATGTATGATTCAAATAAATTTGATTGGGCAAACCATTAAGTCTGAAAGGAACGATAACTAGATCGTACCAAGCCAAGAACACAGATGCTAATCAAACACCACGATCAATAAGATGAAAGCAATTCGGCAGAATAACTTTACATAAAACCTTTGCAAACAAATGAGAAACAATATCATATATTATTATGGAACTCAATGCAATACAATGAGAATGGGCCTTGCTTAAATAGACAAGGAATAACAATCTAAGAACCAGATCAAGGTCGTAGATCAAGCCATAAATCAAGGAAATAACTAGTCATCAAAGAACTAGTCAAGACCATAGATTTAGGAGAGAACTAGACATCAAGGATCTAGTCAATACCATAGATCAAGGAAAAGAACTATAAGGAAAGAACTATACTAACAACTAGATAATATCTCCTAATATCTAAATAAGATAAAAGAAATATCCACACACATAAGTGGGTGAGGATAAATACAATAAAGGTAAATAAAGTACCTAGGTGAACATGAGCTAAGGTAAATACCTACTCTAACACCCCCCTCAAGTGAAGCTAGGGGCCAAAATAGAAGTGGCATGTCCACAGTATGAGTCCTGGCAACTAGGCCTGATGAGGTACTCATGTACAATAACTGAGAAAAAAGGAACACCGCAAGGTACCCAAAACCAGTAACAACAAAGTAAAGAGAGTAAAGACCTACTCCAAGGCATCCCAAGAAGCTCAGCTCAAAAAAGTCATACAATGCTGAAGAATTTTGGTGTGCACTGTGGTCTGAATCCACTGCTCGATCACAAAACTCAAAAACAACTGACACTGGGCTCCACCAGAATAGCTCCATACAAGGAGACTGTCAACAGAGTGATGTCGAAAGTGCAAAAAAAACACCAAACATAATTCGATCAAGTGCTGCAAATAGGTGTGCCACTATCCAAGAACAATAACCAAAGCAACAAGGCAAGGACACAAACTCCAGAGTGTCACGATCCAAGAAAAGCCAAGGTAACAAGGCAAGGACACGAAACCCGAAGAAGCACGATCAACACCACACCCTCCCATACTGCTGAATGGGTGGAGTGATGCTACAAATCTGTATGAGTTGTCAAAACAAACTACTCAAACACTGACAAAACTAACACTGGACTGCACCAGAATAGATCCCCCATAAGAGATACTGTCAACATGCCAAAAGTGTCGAAAATATATATAGAAAATCTCTAAACAAACAAGAGAGATACACTACACCTGCTAAAGAAAAATGCTCAAAACAAGAAGCATCACAATGCAGAAGGTATAGAAAGTGGAGCAAGAGGCCGAATGGTGGAGGAGCCATGCCTATAGAGTCCTCTCAATGAATGCCTATGTCGCCTCCACGAGTGATCAGATATCCACCCCAAATCAACACGGATGGATGAAGAAGATGCCTGCATATGACTTGGTGCAAAATGCACAATGGGTGCATGCAAAAGAACATCAGAATGTGTGTCAGGTTGATCATTTCTGACAACTGAAATCTTAGGTTTCTCAAGCCTAAGTGAAGATGTAGAACTCATGTGTTCCTCAGGATCCTCAGAAAGAGTCGAGCGAACAAAAAAAGGAGCTCTGTCAATGTGTGATCCCAATGAAGTATCTGCTCGAAAACCAATGTCATGACGAGAATTCCACTTAACATGTGGAATAGAGGAAACAATACCCTGTGAATGTCTGTCAATGACTCCGCTAGTGAGACCCATAGAACAGAGCATGCGAGAACTGAATGCAGTGGTATGCTTCTCAAAAAAGCCATGCAGTTGAGCAGAAGTAGGATACACAACATGTGGTACTGTAATAGGCACAGATGTGGAAGAGCATGCAGTAACAAGCCTCATAGGTTTAGAAGCATCAAAAGTAGGTTCAAGCTCAAAGACTGGCAGATCAATGTCAGTGGGTACAAGAGCAATAGCTGCAAGTGGACTAGGAGCATGGATATGGTTGTCCACAATATGATGGTGATGTTGTAGGCTAGCAAGTTTGTTCTGCAGGGAGTGTATTATTGTATCCTTATAGTGAATGAGTGATTGTAGAAGAGAATTTCACTTCTTGAGCGATCTATTTTCTTCCACAAATTTTACAATATCCTCTTGAAGTCCACATACTTCAAAGAAAAGCATATCATTCTCAGAATCCATGATAGGTACAAACTGTAACTCCCAAAAATTTAGGACGTCGGGCTCAGCCGAAATTGTTGTCCACAATTGATTACAACACTCCTCCATATTTGACACTTTATAATTATAGTGCAAGTCTCAAAATAAATATCTTCCAATGGAAAGATCACGAAAAAACAAGCACTTTTGCAACAAAAAAAAACGGCACTCAAAACCGAGTTACCGATCAAAAGTTACAAGCTTTTTAATAGTTTGCTCTGTTATTTATTTTAGTTGCCACTAAAACAAAATAAATTGTTGTTGCCTTCACCACACAAATAAAATTAAAGGGGGCTGAAGTTAAGCACCTACTAGTACGAATCACAAGCTTTAAGCCCTCATATGACCATACCATATGACCAAGGGCTAAGGATTTTAATATAGTGTTTTTCACTGCAACCACAAAAACCATAAAAATTACTACCTCTAGAAATGGCCGATCTTAGGGTTTTCATGCCTTCCGGATCCAATGGAAGCCTCTATTTTGCATAAAAATGCATGCAACAACAAAATAAGACCAAATCCCAAATATATGAATATACAATGAATTTATTTGCAAAATAAAACTTACAGACAGAGCCAACAGCAATCTCCAGCTCTAATACCATGAAAGGAACAAGAACCAGATCATACCAAGCCAAGAACACAGATGTTAATCAAACACCACGATCAATAAGATGAAATCAATTCGCTAGAATAACTTTACATAAAACCTTTGCAAACAAATGAGAAACAATATCATATATTATTATGGAACTCAATGAAATACAATGAGAATGGACCTTGCTTATATAGTCAAGGAATAACAATCTAAGAACAGATCAAGGTCGTAGATCAAGCCATAAATCATGGTAATAACTAGTCATCAAAGAACTAGTCAAGACCATAGATTTAGAAGAGAACTAGACATCAAGGATCTAGTCAATACCATAGATCAAGAAAAGAACTATACCTAACGACTAGATAATATCTCCTAATATCTAAATAAGATAAAGAAATATCCACACACATAAGTGGTTGAGGATAAATACAATAAAGGTAAATAAAGTACCTAGGTGAACATGAGCTAAGGTAAATACCTACTTTAACATTGAGGCCCAAAGGAAGATTTAGGTTAGAGGAAATAACTGTTTTATGAAGGTAATGAGCCATTGGGCCCATTAAATGAAACAATTTGATTGGTTCAAGTTAATTACGACCGTGGATGATGCTTAAATGTTATTTTATTCATGTATGGTGAATTATAGTTCTTGAATAAAAATATTTTTTGCATGGGGAGATTTTCCTCATCCTAATGATGGGATTTTAAGGCTTATTGGTGTATGAATGAAGATTTTTAGATAGGCCGACCTATATGGGTCACTTATGACTGTTGTGATAAATTTAATGGGATTTTGTTAAGTTTATATGGTAGATATAAAGGATGAAAACATACCTATTTTTAATTTCAATCAAGAATAAGTTATAAAAGTGAAGTTTTGTGTGCAAAATTGAACTAGTGAAGTGTGTGCAATAAGTGTGACCTAGGTGTGATTGATTTGCAGGTGTGTAAGCATGATTTAAGAAATAATAATGTGTGTTATAGGTTGAATAATTACATAAAGTTTGTATGCATGGGTTTTATGCTTTGAGAAGTGAAGAAAATGCTAGTTAATGAGATATTGAAGACCTAGGGTTTGAACAAGGGTTTAAAAGTGTTATGAGCTGAAATTTTTATCTCTATCAGTTATGGAAGTAGAAATACATCAGATATATTCTTTATATGGTGAGTGAGTGGGTTTTTTATCATCTTGCGGGTTTGTATCCTCCTTGTGGAGTTGGTGCTCCTTGTAGGGTTGTAGCTCTACTAAACTAGGGGTTGGTGCTCCTTGTGAGGTTTTTACCTCACAAAATCTGAAACATATCAATAAAAAAAATTGTTTCATTGGGTTTTCTTCCCTTTAGGGTTTCCCACTTATATCTTGTGTCTTTGTGTTAATTCTCTTGTTCATTGTTTATAGCATATATGGTATTTGATATTGTGCACACATTAATGATTGGATAAATGGATTTGTGGTTTGGTTAATTAATATGAAGTTTGATTTAAATTATTTAAGGATTGATTAACCCCCCCTCTCATTCCATTGTGTTTCTAACAACATTTATGTATTTTTTGTTAATTAGTAGTCAAATCCACTCACATTTGTTATATTTAAACATCTAGCTTGGGGCATATCATTGGATTTTTGTTTGTCACCTTCATCCTCAAATTCAATAAAATCTTGAGGTAGTTTTAGAGGGGTAGTTACCTTGGTGTCAAATTCCTTTGGATCTTGATTGTCTTCTAAACTAACCTTCATAGGTGCAGGACATTCAATATAAGAGGGATCCTTTAGAGGAGTATTCTTTGTGTGTGGTTTTCTCCCTCTTTAGAGGTATGTGCATCTTCACTAACCCCAATGTTAATTTCCTTTGAATTTGTCACACCTGATTTTTTTGGTCACTCCTTCTTCCCTATGTTGTTTTTATATCTTGTTCTCGATGTGGATGTTCTTGTTCTATCTATCCTTCTCCTTGTTTTTCTCTCCAATGGCATGTCATCGGAGTCATGCTCCTCCTCTTCCTCTTTAATATTTGGAGAAACATTTATTGTCTTTTTTTCTTCCCTTCCTTGGAAATTTTATTTTCCTTCCCTTAGAGCATGCATATTTTCTCATCTACTTCAACCTCATATGTGTTACTTGTCTTCTTATTTTCTTTGGATTCAAGTAGTAGAACAACCTTACTGCCTTGTTACCTAACACTATGATTTACGGATGGTTTATCGTGTAGTCATTAGTTTCCTTCATGGTTATGTACACACTTTTTCCTACGTACTTAAATATTGTGTGGAGGGTATGTGTATCCACATGAATTTTCAATGCTTCAATGTTTACCTTTGTTGCATCCCTAATATGGTTTACAGATCACAAAAAGTATTCTCGATAAAGGAAAATGGAAACTTAGGCCAAGGGGATATTTCTCCACTCTTCATTTTTATCTTTGTCAGGGGTTAGTGCTACATGACAACAAACTCTACCTCTCCCTCTAATTATTTCAGTAACTATTGTGGTATTTATCAGTCCCCTTCAAGGACATATCTTGTATGTCTTAGTCAATTGTTGATTATGGATTTGTAGGCTCAACTAATCATAGATATGGCGTCAAACTGAACTAATTATTATGTATATTCATATTAGAGGATGTTAATGGAAGTATCTATACTAGATAGGGGTTCCCTACATATATTAGATAACTTTATCGCTCATCTCAGATAAATGTCAAGAAGACCTCCCAACCCACCACAATTGTAGGACAACTAATAATGACCATCATGCTTGAGAAGACATGAATCATTCACTTTGATTTGTATCTCCCCATCTCCATATGGGGAAATAGGCCACTGAGAGGCCATATAGAACTCTAGGATCAGGGAACTCAGTTCCTCCGCTAATTACACCCTCGATTATATACATAGATGGTCAGAACATTGTTCAAAGTGGTAGAATCCAAGAAATCCTTATATTTCTTGTTGGTGATTTCTTCTCTATGGGATATAACCCTTTTGGCTTCTTGCTTCCCTTTGGAACATTGATCTCATTGAAGAAAAAATGAGGATTTTACCCCAGAAAAACTTTCCCTCATTCTTATGTGTGTTCTCCACATCTTTCTTAATGACCTTTTCTATATACTAAGACAAGTTATAGTGCGTCCCCTTTTCCATTTTTTGGGCAATATGTAGAAACTTTTTCTTTATTTCTGCCCACCTTTCTACGCTGGTTATTTCTAAGTCTTCAATATTTATAATTAGAAAGGTGTTCCCGCCTTTATTTTTAGATAAAGGGTAAAAAGATGGTTTTTCCAGGGGCTCTACCCTGTTACAAAAAAAGGATCTAACATCTAGATATAACAATGGACATTACAATGAGAAAAACAAGATCTAAATCCAAAAAATGAAGAAAACATCCCAAAACTAGCCCAAATATAGCTAAAGTGTAGCCCAAGTGTGGTAAAAAACCAATTAAAAAATAATATAACAACATTAATCATTTCTGGTTGTTCACTTGGTTATAAATTATAAATAAGATATTTCAAATACTAGTCTCTCTTCTCAACTTCATTTTTCCTAGCTTCCTTGTTGATATTGCCTTTGCTTCCCTTATTATTAAGATCTTTCAAGATAGATCTTAAGATAACATTTTGGATGATGAAGTCATCTGCCAGAATGTTGCACTTGTTTTCCACTCCCTCTAGCTTGACTTCTATCTCTCTAGTTCTGAATATCCTTTTTGGCCTTATTAGTATTAAGGTCTTTAACATTCCCCCTAACATTTTTTATATCCTTTCTTATCCACTTGATAACATATTTTTGAAATTCCATTTCATTGTGGAAAAATTCCTTTCTATTCTTGTCGTTATTCTTTCCAAGGCTCAGAAGACACCTAATAGCCATATCCTCATCATTTCCTTATTGAGTGTTGTCATGTGCAGTGCTGGGGCATTCGACATTTTTGCCTTTGTTAGTGATACTTCTCATCTCCCTGGTTGAGATGATATCCTCACCCTACCTCTTATTTCTCTTGGGTACAGAGGTAGAGGGAAGGGAGGGGGTAGGATTTTCTCTAGCATTTTGGCTCATAAAATGCATGTACATTAGGAGGATAACAACCTGATGGAGAGGATAAACCTTTTTTCCCCATTGCACCTCCTTGCCAAATTTTTCTAAATATATAAAAATATGAAAAGGAAGAATTACCAATAAATTTCTTCTAAAATGATTCATAAGCACCAAGTGGTATGTGTTGATGTGATGGAATCTCCATTACATAGTCAAGTATTTAATAATGATTTTAGCCACTTCATCATAAGGGTTAGGAATGGATGAGCAAAGGAAACCCCCAAGAATTTGTTGGAGTTGTTCACCATCCTACAAGAATTTATCCTCTTGTTCCTCTCTGTTGCACTTGCTTTTATAAAACTTGATACCCTTCGTATTCATCCCCATAATATGAGCTATAAGTCCCTCTAAAATAAACCATCTCTTTCCCCTGAACTACACAATTGTCTCCTTCCATGTCGTAGAAAAATCCATTGAGATATGAGGGGCATGTCCATGAATTATTTCCATGAATTTGGAGAAGTTTCCCACACCCAAATCATTCCACAACTCTTCATTTTCTTTCCATCCTCTCTTGAAAGGAGGTTCAACTTGACAAGGTTCACCACCCATCTTTTCCCCAAAATCACAAGAGCTGAAATAGGAATTGGGGTCTAGGTTAAGCCATGAATTATCGTAAAGTAGATGAATGAATCAATGAATGAATTCATGAGTGAGGAAGGCATGTAAAAAATAAAATCGCATCCAAAATAAGATACGTGGCCAGGTTATAATTGCCTTTTGATACTTTCATGATAACCAAGTTCATTACTTCTAAGGGGGTATCTAAACTCTCAATCCAATGATAAAGAGTAGATAAATTAACACCAATGTTGGCACAACTATCCCCAACTTTATTTCCCTCTCTATAAGAGGTAGTAATGTTGACTTGTGGAAAATTGCTAAGGATAAGTCCAGAGCATCCTTAATGATCGTATTTATAGTCCAACTAGGAGGAGATTTGTTTTGAAGATAATTAATGATACTAAGATAATCTCCTTCCACCCATAAATTTATAATATCCAATTGTTTGGAAAGTTTGATCCCCCACAAAGTTCTCATAACTTCAGAAAAATGGTTAGTTTGAAAGCCCAGGTTGCCAACATAAGTTGTAATTAAATAACCATTGTTATTTCTTATGATGCTTTAGGAGATAGCATATTTTCTCAATCTCATCATCATTGCATAATTTGAGCCCCAATTCATCACTACTATTTACGATCCCAGTTACCTTACTAATGAGCATGGGAGTAATCCTCATGTGTTTTCCTATCAAGTAGAAATACCCTTCATGGATGTGCAAAATTAGTTATTTAATTAGCACCGTGCGGCTTGCTAAAGTAGGAAAACTCATAGAGTTGAAGGACCCTGAATTTCTCCAACGTCTCCTTCATGTTATCTTTAAATAGTATTCATCCCTCGATGGTCATCTTATCTATTTATTGGAGATAATCTTATGATAAATTTCCTTCCAACCCAAGCACACAATGGTTAAAATTAGATATTTTACATGAGCTAACATTAGTCTTCCAATTGTAGACACTCAAATTTGGCAATCTATCCTTTGACACTATTTAGCTTGGTGTTGCACATTCGTATGGACAAATGCACTCTCCTCACTCTTGCTTATGTTGAGAAATTATTAGTGATCCATCATAATTTGTAAGTGATGTATTAAATTGTTGACCGAACTCGAATTAATAGTTATAGGAAGATTTGATAGTTAATTGGTTTCCTATATTTTAGAGAAACTAAAACCTATATATAAGGTTATTATATTGTGTGAAAATTAATGAAACTTATTCTTTTTTGTGTTTACTCTCTATGCAAATCTGCTCATACCTTTACATCTAGCATCAGAACAGGTTTAGAATGTTTTTATTATAATTTTTTAAGGGGAAGCATTGCAAATAACCTTTCCATATTACTGAAAGTCTCCTATGTCAAATCTGATCATAGACTAGTTCTTAAGGATAATAGAAGAATGTGAAATATATAGCAATTTTTTACAGTTGTGTTAAGTGTTCTATATGATTGATTTATAAATATGTGTTGAATAATTTAGATCCTTTAATTATGATGGCTTCGTACTGAGCTTTTTCTTGATCTAATTCATGATTGCGTACGCTAGGACTAACAAGCACCAGTTCGACGTAGCCATGTGTAGAAGTTCCAAAGTTATGTATTTTTTTGACTTCATACATTTTTTGAAGTATGTAATTTGAGATGATTGATGTCTTTTTTTATCATCTTTGTTGTGGAGCTTATAGATCTGATTTGGTTTTTCACTCTGAGTTCATGGATCTTCCAGTCAGTTTTGTGTAAATTTGATCCATGCATTATCTTGAGCAATGTTTCCATGGGTTCTCCATCATTGTGCGATCTCAGAATTAGTTACAAATACTCAACTCCCATTTCACCTTCAAGCCCATCCTTTATTCATGTAAATTAATTTCAATGTCTTTGCATCTCAAATCTCTCTATGTGGTACACGTACCAGACTATGTGGAGTCTTCGTGTGTTGATTGTGGAATTTTCTCACCATACGACATAAAAATTATTTTCCTCATGCCATGATCAAGGTTTGAAATGGACTAGTTTATATACATCCTTAAATTCATGTCCATTACTAGGCTCAATATTATTCTTCACATAAGATAATGATGAGGGATTTGGTTTTTCCCACTCACTGATTTTGAATTTTTCGTGGCCTCTGGTGCCTGCTCAGATGTCGTACCCCTCTGGTCTAGACCTGGAGTCCCGTCTTGCTGACTCTGGCAGTCTGTCACCTAGGCCTCTCAATGAGGCATGGAAAAAATTGGTGGTTGGGTCCTCCTCTTCCCCCCATAAAGATAATTTTTCACATGTCCTTCTTGAAGGTAAATTTTATCTGTAAATTCCTTCTCACATCATTTTCGAAGCTGCTGCATCTAGAGAACTATCTCTGGTTGAAAAAATGATAGGATGGGACCTAGACCCACTCTGGAGGACATTAAAAACTAGGCACGCATGAAATGGACCCCTTGTGGTTCCATGGAGATTACTTCCATGTTAAGTGGTTTAATCCTCTTTTCTTTCATCTTCAAATAAGACTTCACACAGGCTCTTATTGGTGGTCCGTGGTTTTTTGGTAGGAAGGGTTTTTACTTTTGAAAATGGACTCTTGGCTTTAATCCACTAACTAAAACCATGATGCATGATCCAATATGGGTGCGTTTACTAGGCCTTCCTTTGGAGTTCAAAGATTCAATGGTCATTGAAGGTATTGCTCTTTCCATGGGCTCTCTCATCACCATTGATCATGCCACTAAGGCCCAAACTATACTTATTCACACTCGTTTTTTTGTTAATGCTGATGTTAGTGGCCCACTCCCAAAATCTATAGATATTCTCTCAAATTTTGGAGTTTGGACACAACCCATCAAATATGAAAATGTCCCACAAGTTTGCTCAATCTGCAAAAGCATTGGCCATAGAGCCCCTGCTTTCCCTTCTAAGCCACAAGCTAAACTTAAAAAATCATGAAATTACCCCTAAGAAGAAAGGGAAATATATACCTAAAGTTCTCCCAGAGGTGGCAATAAATTTTCATAACTCTAACCCCTTCGCTCTTCTAGAATATGGATAAATCAATATTGAGGAACCCACTGTTTCCACCCAGGCTTCCCCACTTCCTCCTACTACTGTTGAGGTACCCATAGTTGTCACCTAGACTTCCCCGCTTTCTTCCACTGTTGTTGAGTTTCTTACCCTTACATATGTTTTCCCCTCTTTGATGCCGATCCCTTCTTCCATTTTTCCCTCTATTGAGAACCCTTCTCCCTTTCCCCCTCTTTTATTCCCTCCTACGTTGGATCTTGAGACACATATTTCCCCTTCTCATTCAACCTCCAATGAAAACAATAAAATCCGGGTGACCAGAAGCAATAACAAAAAACTTGACATAGGTGTTGAAAAAACTGGAGGGAGAATCCCTAAAAATATTAAGCTGCAACAAGAAGCAACACTTAATGTGGCGCAAGGAACACATAGCACCATCCCCATGGTTATGGGGAACAAAACCAAATCTAAAAGATGAAAATAATCTCATGGAATATTAGGGGTATAAATTATTTGCAAAAGAAAAGATTCCTAAAGGATATTAGATTTAACCGCTCTCCTGATATCATTATGCTTCAGGAAACGAAACTTAAAAATGAAGATAATCTTCCAAAGCTTTGTCTGAATGATTCTTTTGTTGCCCAAAACTTGTCTGCAAACTCTGGAGGTTTTTGTACTCTTTGGAACCCTAAAGTTATGCATGGTGACTGCCTCATAAAAAATTCAAAATTCTTAAGCATGCTCTTCCAGAAAGTTGGCTCAGATACTTACTAGATTGCTATCAACATTTATGCTCAAAATATGGACTCTCAAAGGGAACAACTATGGCAAGAAATTTTGGAATTCAAAAGGATTTGTACTCAATTTCCCTATCTAATCATGGGGGATTTCAATAGTACTCTTTAACCCTCTTAAAAATAGGGTGTGCCCCTGCTCATCCCACCAGTATGGAAGTCTTAGCTAAATTTATAAGACAAGGGGAACTTTTTGATATGGATATGCATGGGGCCTCCTTCAGTTGATCAAACATCAGATTGGGTAGGAATCATATCCAAAGCAAGCTTGACAGGAAAACAAAACTAAAAATGCATTCAGATCTGTGGATTGGATCTTACTCTAACCTGTCATGTACTTCTATCTTAGTGCTATAACTAGAGTGACTTCAGACCACAGTCCTCTTCTTATCTATGCCAACACCAATCACAAAACTAAAAATCTGTCGTTTATATTTGAGTTGGCTTGGTTGTAAAATAATAATCTTTTATAAAGAGATAGTAGGATATAAACATCCAGAGCACTGCCATGTACAAATTTGCTAATAAAATTAAAGAAATAAAAAATATCTTAAGATATAGAAGGCTAAAGTGTTTGGTAACATCAAGCTTCGCAAGAAAAAGCTAACTCATAAAATTACGAGCATATCAGTGGAAATTTAGAAATAAGGTAGAACAGACCAACTCCATAAGAAAGAAATTACTCGGCTTAGTGAATACCACAATACCTTGATAGAGAAAGAATCCTACTGGAGACAAATATTGAGGGCTCTCTAGCTTGACCAGGGAGATAGAAACATAAAATTCTTCAATGTCATGACATCTAAGCACAAAAGTAGAGATAAAATCAAGGAGTTGTATTCTTCTAAAGGTAACCTTCTATCCTCTAAATTGGATATTTCTAATGAATTTGTTTATTTTTATTCTAAAATCCTATAGGAAGAGAATCCTAATGAGAATGACATGCTCAAGATGCTACAACACATTCCTAAGCTTGTCACAGCATAAATGAATGAAAATCTAACGAATCCCTTCTCTATGGAAGAAATTCAGAAAGTTGTCTTCACAATGAAAGGAGATAAAGATCCTGGTCCTGATGGTTTTCCTTCTTCCTTTTTCCAAATTTATTGGGAAATTATCAATCTAGATATATTTAGTGCAAGGAATGAATTCCTAAATAGTAATTCCCTACTAAAATAATGGAATACTACTTTCATTGCTATGGCCCCCAAATCTCTAGGATCTAAGTATGTTGCTAACTTTTGGCCTGTAAGTCTCTACAACACTACCTACAAGATAATAACTAAAATGATGGTAGGAAGATTAAGGTTGTTGATGAAAAACCTAATCTCTGAACAAAAAAATGGCTTCATCAACGGTTGGATTATACATGGAGGTATTATTATGGTTCATTAAGTAATTCATTCAGTAGAACATGCTAAGTTAGCAAGTATGATTCTCAAATTAGATATGCAAAAATGACTTTGATAGAGTTAACTAGATCTTTCTCTTGTGAGTTCTACGTAGCTTTGGATTTGATAACAAATGGTATAACTGGATTTTAACCTGTATCTCTTCACCTTGTTTCTCTATCCTCATAAATGGTATTCCGGCTGGATTATTTAAGAATAACAAATGAATTAGACAAGGAGACCCCCTATCACTTTTTATCTTTCATGTTAATAGCAGACATGCTAAGAAAAGTTTTAGAGGTGGCCAAAAAAGATACTACTATTTATAGTATTAATATCACCACTCGCTCCCATGCTACTACTTATAGCCAATTCTGCAGATGACACACTACTCTTGAGTGCAATGTCGGTGGTAGAGGAAAAAACTCTTAAAAAAAGTCTTGGAATGTTATCAAATGAACTTTCAACAGTTGATAAAATTATCTAAAAGTGGAATTTCCTTTATAAACACCCCACCAAATAGGACAAAGGAATATTGTTGACATATTTGGCTGCAACATTGTGGATCTATCATCTTACTTATCTTGGTATACCTCTTTTCAAAGGAAAATAAATCAATAGCCTGTGGAATCCTGTCATTGAGCACTACCAAAAGAAACTGGTAGGATGGAAAGGGGCCCTCTTAAGTTAGGCAAGTAAACTCCAACTGGTTAAAGCTACACTCCAAATTCTACCTAGTTATTTTATGTCACTGATTAAAAATGCCTTCTACGGTGGTCAATGTTATTGAACAAATTCAAAAAATATTCCTCTGGTCAGGTTCGGAAGACAAGAAGAGAATCCATTTAGTCTATCTTGGAATGTATGTGTGCTAGCTGACCAACATGGGAGGTTTGGGGCTTAGGCACATTTCTGACATAAAAAAAGTGTTACTTGCTAAGATTGGTTGGGAAGTGGCTTTTGAAATTTTAGCTAATTGGGTACATCTCCTCTGGTCCAAATATCTAACACACTTGGGAAATTTTCTACACTCCTCCCCCAAAAATCTCTGCCATATGGAACTGAGTGGTGAGTTCCCTCCCTCTTTTGTGTGTTGGCACTAAATGGCTTTTGGGAAATGGACGTCAAATTGAATTCTAGATGGAGTTGTTGGATTGGCGATAAACCTCTCTGCCAAGACCCTTCTTGAGATTCAATCAAAAGATATCTAATCACTCACTATGGCAGAATAGTTGTTGGTTACTAGAAGATATTCAACTCAAAACCTATTCTTGGCTAATTCCTGATTGGCATATAATTAGTGATATCTAGAGTCAACATCTAAATTGTTTGAGGAATATTTTATCCTTTCAGTATGTTCCATTCTCTTTATTTGTGGATAAACACATTTGGCCTCTTTCTTCTTCTGGGAATTTCACCGTAAAAGTGAGCTTATGCTTCTAAGCTTCACATTCCTTGTGGTCCTCCTCTTCACCACATTTGGCCCCCAGAAGTTATACCCAAAACTAGTTTTTTTTCTTGGATTTCCTGTAGGAATGCTTTCCTATCTGGTGAGAACCTTAAAAGTATGAGGCTTCTCTCTTCCTTCTAGATGTGTCTTCTATTGTGCAGCTCTGGAGTTCTCTTCTCACCTTCTTCTCCACTGTTCCTTTTCTCAAACCATCTAGAACTGGCTCTTAAGTCATTTTGGGGTATCATGGATCTTTCCTGAGTCTCTGCATGCTAATTTTAACCAATGGTGCTCACCTTTCTTGCATTAGATCCTTTATCTTTCCTGGAAGCTAATCCTCCCTCATGGCCTATGGGGTATTTGGAAGGAAATGAATATGTGTATATTCAAAGGAGAAAAGTATGGACCCTACATAGGTTGCCAAAATAATTTCTATTCTCTTTTAAGAAAACCTTAACAGTTTTCTCTAGAAAAAGTATCATCAAAAGGTTAATTTTTTTAGCAAAAAGAACTGGTGTCAACAACTAACGATACATATTATAGCCAAACCTTTTGTTGTTATGTGTGTTAAAGTGTCCTTAGATTCCTCCCCCTCATTAGATGGCTCAAACTTAACACTGGATGGTGCATCTAAAGGGAATCCGGGAAAGTCTAGGGGAGGTGTTATTCTTTGTAACAATGATGGTGCCCCTCTTGTTGCTACTGCAGCTAATCTAAGTGAAGGCACCAATCACCGGACAGAGGCTATGGCCATTCTTAAAGGTATAGAGCCTACTCTACAAATAGGGAGAGGGCATCTAAGTAATTGAAAGCGATTCATTAAATATCATCAAAATCCTTAATTTGGAAGACCCTAGAACAATGGAATATCAGGAACATCATAGCTGACCATTCATATTCTTCAAGACAAATTCTAGTAAATCAAGTATCAACATGTTTATAGAGAAGGTAATAAGGTTTCTTGACCACCTTGCTAATTTGGGAGTCCTATAGGAAAATCAACAAACATGGATTGGGAACTTCCCAAATGAGCTTCTCCAAATTAATCCACAATGATTGTCTCTTTTAAACGTTAACCTTTTATGGATTATGTTTGTTGTATCTGATGTCAGCAGGGATAACAAGCAGGAAACCTTCTTCTTTAACAGACGGTTATCCCTAATATTGTCATTATGATCGATGTGACATTTGATTGATCTGGGCATGTGAGGAGAATTAAATATAACTTGTGCAGATCTTGGGGAAAGATGTGCTGTTTATGCCTCATAATCATATCTATTCAAGGTGTAATTATGAGGAGATCTCCTAGAAAAATGCACAAGCACAAATTATAAATTTGATGCCCTGAGTTGTATTTTTATATTTTCTATCTATTTAAACACTACGGGAGGTCAACTGAAGCGCATTGAGCCTATTTCATTGTGATGAATACCAAGAGGATGAAGAGGTGTGGGAAATTCTTAGGGAAAATGGAATTACCACCTTTCTAGAAAGGAATTTCTGGGTTACTCGGCCAAATTATCGTACGATGTGTTGGCTACTTGGTCAATGGGAAAGGTGTAGGTGGGCAACACCTACTTCACAATTTCGACCAATACAATCTCTGTACGATGAATGGTCTTCCAACCTCGAGCAGATGTTTACTTCAAGCACTCACTCAAGGCAGAATTATAGGATTTTATCAAGCCTGACGATAATCCTACTAAATATCTTTCGGGTTATGTGAGGGAGTCTATGTACCCTCTATGGAAGAAAGTTATTGAGGTTATCATGCACTATTTAACTATCGACGGTCACTACAAGTTGGTTTACAGGCCTTATTTCTTCATTCTCTCACACCTGTGCCACGGTAAGAAGATTAATCTCTTTTCCTTTTTGTTTCAATCTCTAGAATATTCTATCAATCTTGCTAGGGAGGGTGAAGGCCCCATTTTGCATCAGTTTCTCCTTTAACTTCTTTTCCAATTTGTGGCCTCCCCCACTGAGCTTATCCGCTTCCCTCCCGTATTGAACAAGTACCACCAAACTCCTACCACCTCCCTGCTTCCTTCTCCCACTTCTCTTCCTTCATCTAGCAATCGGCATCGTAGGAAAATTATCTCTAATTTTGACTCTAAATTTTTTGTTATCCCAAATTCACCCCCTCAAAAAATTTGGTCAGAAGAAGCCCCACACAAAAAGAAAACATGAAGGGAAACAATTCAAACCCATGAGCTCATGTTCTAAAACCAGGTAATTCGAAAATAGAGGCCCGAGAAAGTCAAATTCGACCCTGCACAAGAAGAAATAGAAGAAACAGTTCTTTTGAGAATTTCCATATCTTAAATCTATTTAAAGGGTTGAGGGAGGGCTAAAAAATGGAGTGGCGGAAGCTGAGAAAGAAGAAACAAACCTATGCGGGAAGAAATGACTCTGTCAAGCCATTTCATGCCTTAAATCTATTTTGCAAGCTACATGTAGACTCAATAATGAAATTGCAGGGTTAGAGAATAAGGGGGCAGTGCCGCAAAGAGGCCAGGAGCAAGAAGGGAAAGAAATGGTGAAGATTCAAAGTTTTTGGGCTCGAAATAATTTAGGAAAGGTCCAAAATTGACTAAGTATGAAGGAGCTAGCGGAGAGAGCCATGTGTCCTAACGGTGCTTCTCCAAAGATGAATCCAAAAAAGGGAGGCTCAAACAAGCACCGCATCTCCACATGTCCCAGGCTGAAATGGAGGCACGGTCAAATGGTCAAATAGAGTCAAAGGAAGACAAGGCAGGCCTCAAAATTGGCCAAGTATAAATGTGCAAGTGAAGAGTGTCAAGTGTCAGCCTAACGCATTTCCAAGAGTTGGTCTAAAGGTGAAGACCCAAATGAGCATGAGCTCACCATGTAGCCTAGAGTCCAAAAGATAAGAGGGACCGTTGAAAAGTTCACAAACCTACGGAGACTACCAAGTGTCAACTCGATGCTCCTCCATAGGCCATTTTTTAATCAGGTTTCCAAGCAAGTGCAGTGCCTCCATGTGTCCAGTCTCAAAAAAAGGGGCAGAGTTGGTTGAATAGTCAATGCATGGGGTAGGCTGGTGGAGGCTTCCTAGTGTCTGAATGGTGCTAATTCAAGGTTTGGACCCAGAGAGAATTTCCAAATGAGCACCATATTACCACGTGTTCCCGGTCAAGAAATTTGACCTCGCTAAGCAAAGGACTTAGCTAAAAACATAGAAATTGAACAGGTCAGCGAAGGAAGACAAGTGTCAGCCCCATGCCACTCCAAGAATAAAGTATAGAGGCCACCCTCAGATGAGTGCCTACCCTCCAAGTGTCCCAGAAAGGAGACCCATTTTTTCAAACTAATTTTCTCACCCATTTGTACGAACTTGACATAAACTTTGAAAGGGCATATCTTTCGACTCGGGGCTCAAAATATAGCAAATCTGACACCGTTGGAAGCATCCCAACGTCCTCTATGCCATGGAAAGATATAAAACATTTTTGCAAGCCCTAGTAGGTGAAAATAGAGAAACATCTTTAGGCCTTTAATGTAAGATCTTCTTGCCTCAACAACTAGATCAGATTCAATCTAATCTGTCGTTTCCTCCTACTTGAAGGTGCCGAATAAGAAAATGATACAGTCAAGACATTGATACAGTCAAGACATATTTGGGGGTAGATCTTGTGGAAGGCATTGATGGCAGTGGTTGAGCTCGAACTAGTTTTTTTCACTCTTCTCTCTTTCTCCCCTCTGTACTGAGTCTATAAAAGAAGGGTCAGGGCTTATTGTAAGGTGGTTGTTCATTTTTCTTCTCTTCCCCCCCCTTTTATATCTCTTCTCCATAGTCAGAAAGGAGTTTGAACCTACTCCCTTACTCTGTAAATGGAATTTTTTTGCCTCTTGTATGTAAATGATGCTCTGTGCAAACTCTAAAACAATAAAACGTGTTTTGTGATGAATTTTCCATCCTTTGCTCGTTTTTGGTTGTCTCTTCTTACCTCTCTTCATTGCATGGTATTTGTGCATGTTTTGAGTGTTCATTTGTAGATCTAGGAGCTATGTTCCTGGTGTTTTGGAACATTTTCTATGTCAATCTAATATATGGTCTCTGATGTTGCTATCCATCCTTTCCATTGCTCACCTCTCTTTATCCTATGGCAGTTTGGTAGATGATCGACATTTTCCTTCTCTGGTGTATCACCGTTTTAGTGTAGGCTCTGTTTTTCCTTGTTTTCTTTCTCTCCTTGTCTCCTTGGAAGTTAGCTTAGGATTAGATTAGCTTACTTGCACTAGAATAGCTTGTGGCAGGTAGTTTAGGAAAGAGGAACCAGACTTATCTAGAGGATCATTCCATTTTGTAAGTCCCACCGCTTAGGGAATGATCCAATGTTATGTAAATCACACCAAATTACCTTGCCTTAGAAAAGTAGATCCATAACTCATTTGGGGGTGCTGTGATTTTACACTAACAGTTTCCATTATGGGTTCCTCTTTTGATGGTACGTGTTCCTCTATAGGTAGTGTCTCCCCCCCCCCCACTCTCCTCATCAACTCTATTTTGGTTCCCCTGCTAGTGGTGCCTCCTCTGCTTGGGACTTAGCCACTACGAATCAACTTCCTTCTCTCGTTTCCAGCTTAGAAAAACTCCTCTCTAAAGCCCTTCTAAATTTTTATTTTTTGTATCCAGACTCTCCTAAAAATGAGCTAGTTGCTATGGAAGAAGAACATCCAAATGTTGTTGAATAAATCCAACCTGAAATTTCTGATGTTCAGATGTACGAAATGGATGATGTTCAACAAATGGCAATGGAATATGTCCAGCTAGGTGCAAAGGAAATTCAGACCATGGAGGATTATGGTAAAAAAAATAGAAGTTGAAACTGAAGAGAATTTGTTTACTGAGAACAATAATGTGGAAATTTTTACTTCTATCCTCACAAAACTTCAAAGAGCTTTTATTGTTCTAAAGGCCTGGGAAGACTACATGGACAACACCATAGTAGCCATCAACAAAGAATGTGTTGAACTGATCACCTTGGTGGACTCTCTAGCTCAAAAAAGTGGCTTTGTAAATGTTAGGAATACTTTTAATTAGCTGAAAAATCTCATATGATCCTATGATGTATAACGTTAAGTATATTGTTTTGTTTTGTTTTGCTCGGGTGCTATCTTTTTTGGGGATAACTATGGGTGTTTACAATGTGATTCTCACTATTCTATATTATCATATGGTATTTTTGTAAAAGGTTTTACGACCTCCTGAAACCCTCATTTTACCCTAATTCCAAACAAAATAGTATTCTTCATGTGTTGAAATATAAGTTTAGCGAGTTTTTCATTTTAGTCTAGTGATTCATTTTAGGTGTTAAATCCATTTTTTATTTATTTAAGGACTTTGTTCTTATTAGTAATTTTTTAGTGAGTCAAGTTTAGTCATTTTATATTATAGAAGTTCCATTCTATAATCACAAGAGTCATATTTAACAATGTAGTGTCTATTTCATGCCATATTGTTTAAAGAGTCGATTAATCATGGTTTTTTTTTTCTTATTTGTCTACAGTTCTAGTACAAGAATCATTGTGAGTCATTTATCAAAATAATGTTCGTCAAAGTCCAAAATATCAATAGAGTTGTTTTCTCTTGTCATTATTGTCCAAATATCTTGTGTCTAGTATTATGTAAAAGTGTCAAAATATTGTAAAAGCAAAAAAAAATTCCTTACAGATGCATTTTCGATGGTATCCGACGTCCGGCTAAGATATGTAAAATTGAGCTTCATTATCAAATTCAGCTGAGCTAGTAGTATGATATCAGAGGATGAAGGAAATCAGATGATGGGGGATACATGGAGGATGGAGGAAAATTGGCATCCTCTCGTCAATCACCACTGATGAGATTGTGCGTATTGATTTTCTAATGTGTGTGAGTGTGTGTTTATTTCATTTAATTTCAATTTGGTGTTTTCAGAATAATGTGTTATGGAAACTTCCTATTGTGGGGGGGAATGAAACAATGCTTCAATTTGTATGTGTGGAATGATGTGTTTTCCCTATGATGGATTCTGAGATGTAATCTTCTGAAAAGCAACCATGATGAGAACCAAAGGATGCACAGGCATATCATGATATGGTTGGAGGTAAACCATTTGAAAACCTTCACCCCTTTGTGGTTTGTGGTCAACCTATGGAAAACCACCTCACTCTTGGTTTTTGGTTAACCTAAGGAAAACTAACATTTGATTTGTGATCATCCAAAGGAAAATCACATGATCATGAAATAAGGTGTAGTGTAGCATGGATGTTTTCCCCATGTTTAGACTAAGGGGGGGACTATTGGTAAATTATTAGTGCTCCATTGTAATTTGTAAGTGAGTTGTTCAATTGTTAACCAAACTCACGTAAATAGGTATAGGAAGATTTGATAGTGAATTGGTTTCCTATATTTTAGATAACTAAATCCTATATATAAGGCTATTGTATTGTGTGAAAATCAATGAAAATTATTCTTTTGTGTGTTTATTCTCTATGTGAATCTACTCATACCTCCATAACTTAGCACACCCCTGATAGCACTTCATGTACTTTCTTATCTTATCAAACCTCTCTGTCATCATTTTCTGAAATTTAATTGTACAAAATACATCTAAAAAGATCCATACTTGGGCCCATAAAGTCAAATTGTTCTTTTCTCCCTCATGTCCAAAAACGTCAATTTCAGTCAAGTTGTAAAATTACATATCAACCCTACTATATGGTTTTGGACTAACATGTTGTGTATTAATTATTTTAATTCCATCACCTTCATATGAACAAATATACCCCTTTGGTCATCCTTTCATATTATAATAACCTCTAAAATCATATATAAACAAGTAAAACATATCTCATTTAAAGACCTCATGAACTCCTCATGTAAAAGCAGACACTAAAGGTACCCAAAGATCCCTAAATAAAAAAAAAATAACTCATGTACATTCATTACGAAGGCACCCTCTATTGGTCTACAGGCTCCTCCCATCTTTAGGAGTCTCCATTTTCATCATACAAGCCAGCAAAGTGACCCTTCCAAAAAACATTAAGTGTGAAACTAGAGCAAGGCATTGTCAATGCATGGTTGTCAAATTTTGATTGCACTATAGTAGATATCACATGCAAGGAGAATGATATGTTTTTTTAGGCCTCTTTAGAGTAGTGCATACGTCGGCATTACACAAGGGTGCTCACAACCCAACTAAATTTGTTTTGCAGGAACTCTTTATTGCACTACAAGGGTTTAAGGGTTTGAGAAGAGTTTAAAGAGTCATTCTGAAGGTGAGCGAAGAAGACCGACACATAGTGACACACATTAACAAGTAGGGAAAGCACTCGTGGAGTTGTAGACCCATATTTTGAGAAGGTCTAATACCGTAAAAAAGGGTTGAGACCATACAAATGTTATTGACTGAGTTGTATGGTTTTTACCAGGCTTCAAGTTACACTTTCACAAATGAAGTATTTCTAGTTCTAGATATTCTTGTTCCTACACTTAAACTACCTAGGATACTCCATATGCACATAGAATCAACTAAGTGTACTATCTCTTATGTTTTGGCATTTAATAACTAGCTAGTCACTTTAAAAAACATTATTCTGATTTGTGTAATTATTGTTGGAAGTTAATTAAATCGGAATAATCACCTATAACATTATTCATCTTTTTAGGCATGTTAAATAAAACATTCTAAAACCAAAAAGGGTGAAATCACTAGTTTTCTCCTTCCAGAACATATTCTAGATACTATATTTTTTAGGTTTAGGGGCAGTGTTGGTGAAAGAACCTTATCCTTAGCTTCACTTTTTTGTTGAAATTTGTGGTCTTTGCACCCCTTTTTATTTTCTTCTGTAAAAGTATTAGAATTAGATTTGGATTTGGATTTATCTTTCTCTAACTCTCCTATAATCAATTTTTCTTCTTCTTTAATTTCCCTGATTATGGTCTTTTTTTACCCTTATCCCAACATCGATCCCTCAAAACTATTTAAATTTTCCTTTCTAGAAGAACTAAATTCTTACATGACCCATTTCTCGTGTTCCTCTTCATATTCTATCATTTTTATGTGTTTGGTCTTGAATCCTTGTTAATTCACTTTGTGTTCGTTTAGAGCCCCAATGTTCCTTATCTCTAAAAAGGGAGCTCAACCTCCACATTAATGACAGTTAAGATTTTTTTACAGAGCTTCAAGAACTGGTTTTCTTTATCATAACTGGTCAATATTTTCATCGTTGGTTAATTATGTTACTTCTCCACCTTTGTTCTTTTTCCTAGTGCCTATAAGAAATTAGAATATTATTTATTCGAAGGAAGATATTGGTTTTTGTGGGCTTTGTGTTGGCATGTGTGTGTTAATGTTGTCATTGATGTAAAAGTGCAAGTACATTAATGAAAATGGAGGATGAGTAGGAGTGTAATAGGATGCTTGGAATAATGATGTCATCGGAAAATAAGTTGTGGCATGGTTGTAAGAGTGTTGAAGGTGAGACTTTTTTGGCCTAGTGAGCCTATTCAGGTATAATCAATATGGGTGACGGCATATGGAGGTTTGAGATGCATGAATGCTTGAGAATCATGATAGATGCATCAAAATCATGAGAAGAGTGCATTAATACACTTGTACAAGTATCTAGAGGTGATTACAAGGTGAGAGCAAGGTTTGTAGGTGTTCATATAGGCCTAGTCTAGGTGTTTGGAGGCCTAATCAAGCATGAAATTTAGTTGTATATGTGTGTGGGCCCATGAAGGCATGAAACTTTGTGACACATGGTTTCTCAATGTTGTTAGGTCCTTTTGAAGAGATTGGAAGAAAGGTATGGTGTTTTCCTTCTTTGTCTAGATATAAACTAGACCTATTTCTAGGACCTAGTTATGCAATTCATGGTGGTTGAGAATATAAAATGATATGATCATGTGAGCATTGGAGAATTTGAGAGAGGTTATCTTGGTGTTGTGGGAAAAATTTCAGGTTGGTATGATGACAATTTTGTAAGTTATGATTTTTTTAGTCATATCGAGCTTAAGAGAGTGCATTTTCCAGCTCGAAATGAAAAAAATTTCATTTTTTGGCATGTGTAAATTATGCATGGGACCTTGATCCTTTCAAGTATATTGATGCTTGGAGTTAATAATATATCAGAGTTGGAATGAAGTTAAATGAGGTTCTGTACTTTATGAACGATTGTTAAGAAGGTATGTTGGTAAAAAAAACCCTAGTTCATGAGAGATTGATGAAATATTCTTAGTATTAGATCTAAATACATTGAATCATAAAATTTTATAATTAAAATATGGATAGGAATCTCCTATATTTCAGATGGTGGTGGTTTGAGGTCTTGACTGTAGGTGGAGCCCACTCAAATATGCTAGTTTCCAAGAAAGTTTTCTTTCATCTAAGGTTTTCCATTAGAACCAATGTCTAAATTGATGTTATGATTGGTTGAGGAGATATTATACATGTTTTAAGTGTTTTAAAATCTTGGTGAAGTCATTTGGAGGTCTTCACAGGTCCAAATAAGAAGAGTGGTTTTTAGGCCTATAAGGAAATTTTTAGTAGTCACAGAGAATGGAGGTTATTTGGCATGCATGGCATAAGTTGATGCGTTTAATGGCTATGGAGGTGTTGTAAAATTAAAATATGACATGATACATGCTTTTTTTGAGCTCTTCAAGTTAGTTTGGTGGAATGGTTTAGGTCATAAGTTGACATGCTTGACAGGGTTAAGGACAGTGGTGGTTCCTTGGTGAAATTGGTCTGGAATACCAATGTATTTGCTTGATTGATGATTCCAATCAATTTTAGAGTGATAAGGGATAAAAAATTTATCCTATTAAATTTATTTTTATGTCTTTAAATTTTCAAAAAGGGTGTGATAAGGTCCCACTTCCAAAACTAGCTTTTGGATAGTTTAAGTCACTTAAAGGGTAAATTAGGTTTGGATGGCTCTATGGGATAAGTCATGATGTCTAAAAATTTTATAGGTGTTCCTTGTGTCATTTCGTTTCCAATGAGTGGTTTCATGCTATATTTGAGGTGATTTTTGAGAGTTATGTCTTCATCTTTGAATACTGGTTTGCTGGAAGTACTTAGTTTGAGTAAGAAACAATCCTACTTGGTGTTGGCACGAAGGAAATGGATTATGCAGAGGTTTGTGAGCTGATGTAAGATGTTAATAGGATGAAATTTACATTTTTTTATCCTTTTGAGGCATGATGAAGATTCTTTGTGTGCTTGGAGTCCATGGAGTGCTCGTTGAAGGAGTACTTAGCCTTTCAAACCTAGTTTGTGCTTGTTAAGTGTCTTAGTGCATTACCGACCTGTATGGGTCTTTTATGTAAATTTATATGACTTTTTAGGTTCATTTTAATGTTGGTATGACCAAATTTAATGTTCATGTCTGACCTAAAAGTGTTTAAGAGATGATTTGGGTATTTAAGTGAATGTATTTTGTCATTTATGACTAGTTTTTTAAGTGAGAGAGGAAAGTGCGAGCCTAGAGAGAGTGTGAAAGAGGTATGAGGGAATCAATACAAATCTGAATGAAGGTTTGAATTATTTAGAATATTTTAGAATCTAGTTTTCAAGGTCAATAGACCTAATCAACCTACAGAGGAGAGAGATTGAACGAAGTAGGAGAGAGTGTGTGTGTGTGTGTGAAGAGGGTTTTGAAGCAAGTGGAGTTGAAATTGTGATCACTATTAGTTGTAGAAGAAACATTACATCAATGGTATTCATCTTTATGTGGTTTATTTGGTGCTTGATCACCTTGGGGGGTTGTAGCCTCCTTGTAGGGTTGGTTCTTTGCTAAATAGGGGTTGGTGTGTTGGCATGTGTGAGTTAGATGGTTTTCATTGATGTAAAAGTTCATTAATGAAAAATACAGTGATCTATAAGTTTTATAGGATTGTTTTCATGATGATGACATGGTGGCAAGAGTGGAAACACTGAGAATGGCTTGGCTTAGTAGTCCTATTCAAGAGACCTAATTAGCCTAGTTGATGTAATATGGAGAACAAAGTTACATGGTGGGTTGAGGAGCATGGTAAGGGCATGGATACCATGAGAAGAGTGTGTGGAAGTAATCATACAGGTCCAAATGATGGTTACAAGGTGGAAGACTCAGTTGCATGTGCTCATCTAGACCGCATATAGGTGTTTGAAGACCAAATGGAGCATAAGAGTAAGTTGCAAGGCCATGAGATATCATGGATGCATGCAAGGGTGTGAGAGATGTTGTATCAATTGTGTTAGGTCCTTTTAGAAATCTTGGAATAAAAGTTATGATATTTTTCTACTTAGTCTAGGTCCAAACTAGACCTAATCCTAGTGTTTGGAGGCCTAATAATGCATGATAGTCACTATCATGTGTGTGTGAGCCCTTGAGAACACTCATGGAGGTATGTCCAATTTTTTTCATTGTGTAGAGGTAGTTTGTAGAATTTTCATGCTTGGTTATAGTGATAGTTCACTTTTTTATGGCCTAAAACATGCAAAACCCCAAGTCATAATCAAACAATTTCTAGTGGTGGTGAAGATACAAAGATATTTGTGACTTAGTGAGAATTAGATAAGTTAGAAGAGGGTATCATGGTGCTTTGGGAAAAGTTTTAGGTTGCCATGATGAATATTTTGCAAGATATGAGGTTTATACCAAAACAGGGTTCTTAAGAGCATGTTTTCCAACTTGATACAGGATAAATATACTTAGATGACACATGTAACCTTTGCATGGGCTCTTAATCCTTTCACGTATGTTGAAACATGGAAGTAATAATTTCTCATAGTTGGAATGACATCAAATGAATCCTTATCTTTTATGAATGATTGTTAAGAATGTAAGAAGGTCAAAACCCTCCAAAAACCCTAGTGTTTCATCGAATAGTTTACGTAAAAAAGATAAGGTAAGAGGTTAGGAGGAATACCTGTAAAATCAAAGGTCAAAGGTAGAATGCACGTGTTATTGACTTTTGATCCAAGCTGATCGTGGAGAGCTTCCCTTTGGCTAGGAGGAACAACCTGTAAGAAACACAACAAGACCACAAAATAGCATTAATAATATAGGTTAGTGGACTACCTAGCGAGTGCTAGATCTAGGAAGCAAGGTGCTTCCTAGAAGGTTGTCAATCCACTTTTAAATACAATTTAATGCAACAAATACCATGAAATAAGGAAAATCCTACTATAGTTGTACAATTTAGGTATCTCATGCTAATACAATAAGTAAATCTAATCTAACAGAAAAATTATGATTAGATCCGGAGGTTTTGTAGATTGTTCTGGGTTTTGCAGGTCTAACAAAGGTCTGATAAAGGGTCTAGGACTAATCAGGTGAGGTTTGGGTTGGTTTTGGTTGAATTGAAGGATTGCTGGTTAGAGGGTATAAAATGACATAGAGACCAGATATCAGTCAAGTGACCGACACCAGTATAGGGGTGAAACTGATGGTGGTAGGGTAAACTGACGTCGATAGGGGAAATGAGTAATAACTTAATAAATATGGCTTTTGGACCTCTCTGTGATTACATAGAAAGTGAGGAAGGTGTGGTTAGGCTTGTAATATAATTGAGAAGACTCATGAAATACAGAAGGGAGAGGTTAAGAAAGGTGGAAAGGCTTGAAATGGTTGGGTTGGTGGATTGGTGGGAAGATGGAGATATCCAAGTAACAATAGAAAATGAAATACTGAAAAGAAAATAAAATATCTGTAGTAAAGTAAGCACAAATGATTAAAATCACATTACTTACTTATTGTCTATGAAGATCTCATGACCAAAGGTGGCTGGTGATTTATTGGTGATGTGATGGATGGTTCAATGCTGTGGTAGTGCAACCTGTGTCCCCGTAGATATTCCAATGATCTGGAAGAGAACTTGTTGCTTGTGCTACAATTCTAGGTGGTATGTAGATGACGTTTGGATGAAGGAATGGCTCTTGAGATCCTTGTTTGATTGTAATCGAACTCCCAAAAATGAATGACCAACCCATGTGTAAAAAGTTGTAAAATTGTATATAAAGGAACCATGGCGGTTTAGGTGACCGACGTCGATGAGGATAAACCGGTGTCGGTTAGGGTGAATTAGTCCAAGTTACCAAAAATAGCCTGATATTTACTATTTTTTGGTGTGATTTTGATTTCTAATCTGGGTCTCAAGTGAGGGTTGGCATTAGATAAGTGGGAGTGTTGTTGGAGAAGGAATAGGACTTTAATTTTAGGGTTATACTAAGTCCTAGTTGGTTGGGATAAGTAGGGACCTAGTCTTAATTAATTAATAGGCTAGGAATAAGTCCATGGTGAGGTGTCTAGGTGATGTGTAAATTAACTTAATTAAAGTAATTAAATTAATTAATAATGTGAGGATGAACATTAATTCAATTGTAAGTAATTAAATTAATATGAATGCAGGGTAAGGGGTCATGGTTAGGTGAATATGTTACGTTAATTAATTAAAGGGGACCAAAAGGGATTTTGACCTAAATTTGGTGTCTACATTTTCCCCTTTTTGTTGCGTAGCTTGTATTGATAAGCAACGCTGACAAAAATAGGAAGTTCGTTGTCTCAGGTATGAGTGAAGATTGGGTTGCCCCAAGTATTGGTGGAGGTGATCCCCCTCAAACCAAGAACTGATGAGGTGTTAAACTGAGTCGGTGAGTAGTTTGATAAATAGGTAAATGATGAAAACAAGGGTAGGTGGGTTATAGGTAAGGGTATTTTTGGGTCAGGTAATAGGTAATGGAAGTTTAATGCACACATATAGATTGTGATAAGGTACCAGGTTGAAGAGCTTACAAACTCTACTTCGTCAAAGGTCGATAGGTTTATCCAAACAAGGTTAAAGTGGTTCAGGTATCCAAGGTATAGGATACAGTCTCGGAAACACAACTAGGAAAGGTGCAGGAATGGGAAATAGGGTTTGTTCCAGGGCACCAAAGGTATGGTCATGATAAACAACATGACATTAGGCAAGGTGAGGTCATTAGGCTGAATAACACGAGTAACATCATCACAAGGTATAGAAAGTACACAAATTCAAGTGTTATGATGGGATGAGGTTGGGTGGGGTGACTTAGGCAAGGTCATAGGTAAGGCCGTGCATTAGGGGAAAAATGTGCCCCAATTGAGTGTGAGGTTGGGTGGTAGGTAATAAGGTCAGTAGGTGGAGTGGTAAGGTTGGGTTCAAACTTAGGTTAGGCATTAAGGGTTTCAAGAAATTAGATGTGGTGAGAAATGGTGCAATGGGGTCAATCAGGCTAACTGATATCAGTTTTGGAGAACCAATGTTGGTAAAGGGAAACCAATGTAGTACACTAGGGCACATGATTGATGTTGGTCATGGTAAACTGACGTTGGTCAAGTCAGGGGTAGGGTAAAAAGTAAAAATTTTTATATTACAGATTCATTTTAACCTTTGGAACATTGTGAAAATGAAAGAGTGAAGCGTGTGTGTGAATTTTGTGTGGAGAAAAGGATGAGGTACTATATCTAGCTGACTTGGCAAGTAATTATCAGATGATTGGATTCAGTGTGCAGGGCCTGTCAGATCAATACGAGTGAGGTGATTGGCCAATAGCAGAGATTCATGGCAGCAGTGGGAGGAGGTGTAGGAGGGGCCCAAGCACCCATCTTGGAGATTCCATCATGAAGGCAGTAACGTGTAGAGGTAGGATTCAATTCTCAATGTTTGTTTTGGATGAAGATTTGAGGTAAAAATGAAGAAAGGAGGTTTTGAATGTGGAATTTGAAATGGTGAGTAAAAATGATTGAAATTGGGATGGGGAGGGTGAAATGTAGGTTGAATAGGTATTAAAATGGAAATGGTTGGGATTGGGGTGGGTTTTGGGTAGGAATTAGGCTATGTTTTGGTTTTTTTGGCAAAAAAATGGGGGTTCAGGTTTCACCCTTAGGGAAGAACCAGTGACTAACGTCGGTCGAGGTTAGGCCAGCATCAGTGGGCTAGCTAGTGTGACTTGTTCTGGTTAAAGGCTAACCGATGCTAGTCACTGTGAAATGTGACCAAGACCTGAAAATGAAGTTTTAGGTGACAAAATATAGAAGAATGGAGGGGTAGGATAAATGGTGAAGTTATGAGGTAGGGGTAAATGGATAAGTGAATAAAATGATAAAGTTAGGTAGGGTTTGGGTTGAATGTAGTCATAAATGGTAGTGGTTGAGGTGTAAGTTGTGTCAAAGTAATGAAGGAAGGAAGGTAATTGAATAAGTGAAAATGTTTAATGAAAGGTAGGAAAAAAGAAGAAAGGCATGGTGAAAAATAATAGATGTAGATTAGGCATAGGGAGAATGAAGCTTGTGGGCATGGGTGCATGACTAATGAAATATGAATGTGGGTTAATGATGTAGGAATGGAAACAAATCACTGATGTGTGATAGACAACCGCCACTATTGGTAGAGATTAGGCCCACCGTCACAGAGGAGGAGTGGGACCACATCAGAGATGTCGTTCTCAGTTTGATTAGGTGATATAGGAAAATCATTAGAGATCACAATATGATGGTTTCTCTCATCGATAGATGGGATTATATGACCAATACCTTCCATTTTAACCTGGGGAGATGATATCACCCTGGAGGACGTATACAGGATTTTGAGGTTTTCCATTGTAGGGGCACATGTCTATCAGATTGGAGTTGATGATGCACTAGAGCCTATGGGTACATTGTTTGGTGATGATGTGGCAGAGTTGACATACCATAGTGCGAGTGTTAGATATGGAGAGATGTATATTGTACATCCTGATGAGACACACTTGGCAGTATTGATGATGATTGCAATAAACTATTTTTGCACTTTCAGATTCAAAGGGAGGGAGATTTCCTTTAGCTTTGATGGGTGTGCTAGAGGATATGGTAGAGCATTGGGTATGGTTTACATGGGCACCTACATGTTTTGGTGCAGTTGTATAGAGAGTTATGGGTGTATCAGTGGATACACAGATTTGGAGTATGTTGTACCTTCCTTTTACATTGTTGGGCCTATGAGCATATAGTGTACCTACAACCACCCAGACTGCCAAGGCAGGATTGGTTCAAAGGAGTGTTTAGAATTGGGTTTCGGTGGTGGGTACCAGTTAGGGCCCACCCTAGAGTAGCCGAGGCTACTAGGGATGTTACATATTATAGGAACTACTAGATGGTATATCAGCAGTAGATATATTGTGGAGACCATATATTGGGTTCCCTTCTTACAGGGGTATGGCAGCTGAGTTGGATGGTTTACAACTAGTCAGGTGGATATAGGGCCAGAGAGCCGATGAGCATGAGATGATCCCCGTGGACTGAATCTGACGGAAGTTCAGGCCTCAACAGGATGTGCCTCCACCTTTTCCATTATACCATAGGGATGATGTGGAGAGACCATTGTCTCCACCACATCCAATAGATCTAGCTGGACAGGAGGAGAGGGTAGCAGATAGGAGGATTGATGATGTAGGTACCACTGATGGCTATAGGTAGTGGTGGATAGCCCTAATTACATGAGGCACCTCCAGAGGCTAAGGGTGACCTAATTTAGCTACCATTATAGTTTATAGAGATGCACTATAGGGGCAGGGTTTCCTTACAGGCACATATTACAGGGTTGTAGGGAAAACTGAACAGGGTCATAGGCATAAGTGACCACTTTTACAGCTACATGTGATGACCCTACAAAACTAGGTAGTATAGGCATAAGCACTCGCACAGGGTGGAGATGATGGTGGGGGGTAGGTAGCAGTGGCATTACAGGCATATGTTTTCCAGTCTATAGGCACAACTAGCTAGTACAACCTAGGGATAGGTTCCTGTACGGTGCCCAGGGGATGGTGCATAGGTAGCAGTGATGTACAGGCATAGATTACAAGTTTACAAGGTCATTTGGTAGCCACGTATGGCATAGGTTGTGACCCCATAGGCCTAGGTAGTTACAAAGGTAGTAGAATAGGCACTAGGATAGGGTCCTATAGTACAGGCACCAACATCAGGATAGGGTTCCACAATACAGGTAGGAGGACAGGGGCCTCTATTGTTGGGACAGAGTTCATAGGTTACAACTAGGCTGATGATTCCACCCCATACTTTATCGATGGTGAGGTTCAGGGATTCCCTTAATGATGACCACTATTACCAGGATCATCTAGCTATAGCAGGTATTGATGTTCCATCATATGTCAAGCACAGGGCCCAGCAGGTAGCTAGTGAGAGGACATAGGTCCAAAGGACTCATAGATCAGGTAGTACAGGGGGTCATTAGCCCTAGAGATAGGGTTAGGGTGAGGTTACCAGATCTCATAGACCGGGCCAAGCTGAGGGCAAGGAGGAGGAGATGATGGGTGAATAGGGAATATTGGAGGGATGTTGGTAGGGCAGTTAATAGGGAGAGAGGAGGATACATGTGACAGTGGAGAGGAGGGTCTTAGGTGGGGTTGATTGATCATGACATTTGATATTGTATGATGATTTTGATTTTGGTATATATACTGGTCTGCATGCCGAATATTTTGTGAGATTGTATATGAGATTTTTTGAGACACTTTGATTATTTATCCTTTTGTACATATGTATTGATACATATACATTCTTGTTTATTTAGTTGATGATGATTATTGGACTGATGATGTACTCATTTTAATTTCCATTGTTATTGTTTATTTATTATGGAAACTAGGTGAGTTAGGCATGATTGATTCAAGGTCATGTAGGCATGATGGAGTCAAGGTATAGGCATGATGGAGTTAGGTGTAGGCATGATAGAGTCAGGTATATGCATGACTTGAATTCAGGTATAGGCATGATTGAGTTAGGTGTAGGCCTATTGATTGAAAAAAATCCAAGTTACTAATTTTATGGAAATGATGTGTTGTATGTATGTTGTGTTTAAATTTCCAAGTAATTTATATCATGGAAATGTTAAATTATGTAGGTAGAATATGGTTGAGGTTATAAAATGGTAGGTATGATGAAACAATGTATTTTTTTATGATATATTAATTTCCAAGTTATTGTGTAAATGGAAACTAACTAAGTTTTGATGTGAATATAAAGGGGGAAAATTGGTTAGGGGTAAAAGTGGCTTAGCTAACCTCCAAGGGCCCCATGCCCTCAGAGTGCTGCCTACATAGCCCCAACAAAAAGGGGCCTCAGGAAGATGTATTTCTCCCATAAGAGAGGGAAGAATATGATGCGGTAGATGAATTGGTTGGTAAGATTTAGGCATGATTGATTCTAGGTTGAAAAGGTATGGTTGAGTCTAGGTTTATGCAGGTTGGCATGGTTGAGTCTAGTTTGAATAGGTTAGTTGAGTGCAGGGGGTTGAAGGGGAAGAAATCCCAGAATGTAGTGTCGAAGGTCTGGTCCTAGCATACATAATCAATAAGTAAGAAAAGAGATGAATAGTAAAAGAGGTGGAATTCTCCAAGAAGCAACGAGGACCATAATGAGCCTA
Source organism: Taxus chinensis (assembly GCA_019776745.2). Lineage (NCBI taxonomy): Eukaryota > Viridiplantae > Streptophyta > Pinopsida > Cupressales > Taxaceae > Taxus > Taxus chinensis. Next base: position 624,402,498 of record CM034154.1, on the reverse strand, counting down.
CCAAGGATGGGTTGATGAACTTAAACCCCTTAAAGGCAGTGCATGATTGACTATTCTAAGGGTGAAGGAAGTTACATGATCACAAAATGTCACATTTGTGGCATGTCCCTTGAGTAGGTAGAAAATAAGAAAGAAAGGAAGATGAGGTGAAATGGGTTGTTTAGCATAACCTTGTTGTGAGACAACATGCCTCTTCTACAAGATACCCAAAACTAAAATAGGTAAGTCCATGATGAAAAATTTGTACTTCTCTTGATTTTTTATATTTTCTTTTTACTTTTGTTTGATAGACTGATCGATGTGGGAAGTCTATGTGGGATAAATAGAATGACTCCTTGAGGTCTTCGTGAAGCTGATCGATGCGGGAAGCTTCAGAATATTTTATTTTTATTTTGTAGAAATAGTCTTCCTTTTGGATAGACTACGTACAGTATGGCTAGCTTTGTATAGTATGTCCTTTGAGGGAGCAATCTATTTATAGTAGCAAGATAGAAAGATAGAGGTACTCTTTTTGAGGGAGTCATCTATTTGCTATATTTTTGACTCAGGGAGTTGAATTTGAAAATATCATATATTAATTTTGAATGTATTTGGAATTTTAGGTCATGGACAAGACTATAGAGGAGTATAGGCTTCCTTTATGAAGGAAAACCCATAACACACAAAGGTTAACTATGCAAGATGTGTTTTGAGTGATGAACAACCATGGGATTGCATCCTGACAAGAACAAAAAGTGTCAATGAGAACCATGCCATGATTAGAGTGGTGGTACTCATATTTGAGATAAGGGTGAAAGGTGATGGATAATTACACAACTCATGTTTAGTCGTTGGTCCTCAAAAGTAGGTAAATAAAAGGGGGGGTACTTAAAGGATGAGTTTGTAATAGACAACAGGTGATGTAGTAATTCATTCAACAATTGAATGGTCGAAGATGCAAGGTATTGAGGGGCTTCAGGTCTGGGTTAACCTTTAAGTGAAGATAAATGATAAGCACTTGACCCATAGGCATGAGTAACGATATAAGGTCTAAGCTAATTATGAGAAAATTTTCCCCATTTACTTTTCTATGCACTTTTGTTACATGTTGATTTTCCTTCAGGAAAAGGTCGCCAACCTTGAAGGTTTGTTCTTGGACACATTTTTCGTAGACATGTTTGATACATTTTTTGTAAATTTGAAGGTGATCAAGAGTATTTAGACAACACTTCATCTAATAAATCCAAGATTGCACCAAATGGTCTTAGCAAAAATTGTCATCGTTGAGCATATCTTTGAGTGAGATACAAAGAAATGGAATTTGGACTTTGAAAGGAAAAACAACCTCTGTATCGTAGACCAAAGAGAAAGGTGTGGCAGCCAGTTGAGGTGCAAATAATAGTATGGTAAGCCCATAAGGTGAAAGGAATGTGCATGTGCAAATCCTTACTAATATCATCAACTACTTTCATAAGAATTATGTTTAGGATTTTGTTGGTTGATTCGTCTTGGACATTTTTTTGAGGATAATAAGGTGAAGAAAAACTAAGTTGAATGTCGAAGGTATCACAAATTTTTACTAGGGTTTTATTTTTGAATTGTTTTCCCTTATCAGTGATGAGGTGGTGAGGAACACCAAAGCAAAAATGATGTGATCGTTGATGAATTCACAGATTTTATCAACTTTTGTAGAAATGAAAGGTAAGGCTTCCATCCATTTAGTGTAATATTCAGTAGCAGTAATAATCCATTGATGATGTTGGGAAGAATGAGGGTTAATCTCTCCGATAAGATCCAAACCCCATTGAGAGAAAGGCCAAAGGTCTCATGCAACCTATAAGGTGTGACTAGGGGTGTGCTGAAGATTAGCATGTTGCTAAAATTTCATACAATGTCTGACATAGTCACAAAAGTCTTGGTTTAGGTTTACCCAGTAATAGCCAAGGTTAAGGATGCTCTTAGTGACAATGACACCACTGAAATGACCTTCGTAAATCCATTCGTGAACTTCCTTGATGGTGTATGGGATTTCAAAACTTGTACGGCATTGTAAGAGAATACTGTCAAAGCCATGTTTATATAGAAGACCATCCATGATGACATAGGGAGAGACATTTTTGAGGAAGGATTGTTTTCTATTGTGAGTAAGATCTGGAGGTAGAACTAAAAGGGAAATGTAGTCAACAAACTACTTACACCAAAGGTCACATGGGTCAGTTTCAATGTTTCCTACAAAGTTAACATCCTAGAATAGATACGAAGGTTATTTCAATCTTTGTACTTTGAAAAATATTTTCGAGTCGAAGGGTGAAGCGGGTATTTAAGAAGCAAGAAAATCCATGGTATCTATAATTTTTTTATGGAAAGTGGGGTGGTTTGAAGTTCATAATGGTGAAAGGTAGTAAAGATAATTTCAATGTAATGCTTGTAATTTTGAAGTATCTCATTACGAAACTAGTATAGACCATTGAATTGGTTCACAACCAGTATAGAATCAAAAAATATATTAATGGATTTAACATCTAGGGCTATGGTGGTTTGTAGACCCAATACGAGTGCTTTATATTTGGTGATGTTATTGGTGCAATCAAAATCTAGTTTAAAGTATAATCGCATAGGTTCACCATCAAGAGGAATAAGGATAAATATTGTGCCACCCCCACGATGAAATTTGGAACCATCAAAGAATAAGGTCATTTGATAAATGATATTGTCTAGGGAGAGGGTAGCAATGGATTCATCTAGCAAGTTGAAGTTAGAAGAGTGGTTTCCAGATAGAGGTGTGTCTACTAGTTGGTCAATAATGGTATTTCCTTTGATAGATTTTTGATGGATAAATTCAAGATCTAGGTCTTCTAGAAGCATGATCCAATGTGTGTCACGTTGGTGTTGGTAGGGTTTAGCATACATGTAATGGAAGGGTTTAGTGTTGGTGACAAACAAGGTCTTATGGTTGAGTAGGTACTGATGAATTTTATTGGCGACAAATACTTAGGCTAGGAAAAAAAATTCAGCATGAGTATATCTAGTATCATAGTCTATAAGAGTACGGCTTATATAATAAACCATCAGCTCCCTATGTTTTTTGTCACAATGAACAAGAATGGCCCCCAATTAATGGTATGTGGAAAAAATGTAGAGGTAAACGAGAATGTCATCTTTCGGTGAGTAAGCACAAGTGGTTGGAGGAGGTATCTGTATGATGGAAAAGTAACAAATGAGCGTGGGAATCTACAAGTAACTCTTCCTCACACCCGACCTCCCGAGGTCGTGCCGAGACAGCCGGTGGGGATGGAATATGTGTGGGATGCAGAAAAACTAGTTAGGAAATCTAATGTCTTTGTACGTACCCAAAATTGTAAGGTACTGTACTGCGGAACGATGTAATAAATGCCCCAATGATGATACAGGTCTCCTCACAAGGTGTTCGGGATCTGGAAAAGCCCTCGGAGTATGCGTTAACATCCCGCATGCCCCTCTTAGCCCCTGTGCCCTTTGTTCTCCCCTTTTTCCCTCTTTCCTTGGCCTCTTGACCTCCAGTGACGAAACCGCCGCCCTGAACAGGGCGGCGGTCCTGTAACCGCCACCCTGCTCAGAGCGACGGTCCTGTGCGCGTTTTCCAGAACACTCTTTTGACACGACTCACGTGAAATATCACGTTTCACTAGCTTTTCTTTGCCGACTTGAGCATGCATTAATGTTTTTGGTCCCCTGGAACAGTGTTTTTCCTTTGTTTATTGTTTAGGAGTTCAATTTGGTTTTGGTTCTTGGATGCTTGAATTCCTATAAATGCATGGTTTGTGTACATGCAAATGGTCTGATTTTGGTGAAGATTTTGGTGAAGAATTTGGTCTGGAGTTTTGGTCTGAAGCTTGGCTGGATTTGGAAGTTTGATCTTTGCTCTCATTCCCTCATTTTAGTGTTTTAGTTAGCTTGTTTAGAAGCCATAGCTTGAATTCACTTGCATCTTTTGTTAAATTGCTCATCTGTTGGTAAGCCACAGACCCATCTTGTGCAAGCAGTGCTGTTGTTCCACCCAATCCGGTTAGAAGCTTGCCTCTGAATTCCTCTTTGCTGTAGATTTGTTTTACTGTGACTTAGAGTTCTTAGTTCAATTCATTATACACCTGGTTAGTATTATTCAGCTGTTGGTAAGCCACATATCCAACTTGTGCAAACAGTGTCTTTATTTTGGAACGGAATAGCTTAGGAAGCCATTAAAGTTGCAAGTTTTTCTCTTCGTATAGGATAGTCAAAGGTTCTAGTCCCTTCACGTTGCATGACTCGCAGTAAAATCCCACTAGGAATCGCATAAGCCAAGCTCTGTACTCTTGCGCTATCCCTCTCCTACTCGCATTCTCGGTCTGCATTCTGAGTTGTCCTTGTCCCAAAATCTACTCCTATCGGTGCTAGCATTAAAGAACGAGAAGATCATACTGAGGGGACAAGATCACATACACCATCGGATTCGCCATTGTTCTGCGGAATCCGAGTTTTACATTTCAAAGTTCTAGTCAGATTCATATCAAATAGAGTAGTTAATCACTTTATTTCATTTCATTCTATTCTCGACATTGCCAAGGAAGCTGTGGGGATTGATAGTTTCTGAGAAACTATGATTCACTCCTCACTTCTGAGGTAGGATCGAGAATCTTTCCGGTAGATTAGACAAACTATTTTATTTAGAATAATTCTATAAATCGCACAGGCAAATAACCACACTCGGTTATCTTGTCTGTTTTAAATTATTGCTTAGCTATTATTTCTAGATACGCTTAAAATAGTTTGCTTTCCTTAAAATTGTTAGAATATTTCATAGAAAGATAAAGGTTATATATGTTAGATTTATTTCACGTAGTTAGAATTTCTTTCATTACAATTAGTTTTGCATTTTGTTTCGTATGACAATCACGGGACCTCAAGAGCCCAGGGAATATATATTTTAGCCAATCGTGCCTCAACCAAACCTAGTCACAGCAATAGTCGACATAGACCAAAATCTCAGGATACAAGTATTCTAAACAACCACAGATTTACAACTGATCAGTTCACAGTTAAGAGGATTAAACATAGAAGACGACCAAGCACATGCGTTTTGGTCAAGTCAGCCAAACTACAGATTACTCTAGAAAACATCCACATGACTGTAGAGGGGCTCGAAAGAGAACAAACATTCGGGTGTAATCCTCTAGTTCCACAGCCAGACACTGGAGACACCCTCGTAGATATAGATACCAGCTTAAGAATCCAGGTTGCGAGAACGCCTGTAAGGTATTCTGAGAAGATCGCACAACTATTGGTTCTAAACATAGAAGCTGAGAAAGCATACGATTACTAGATACTAGGGATTAGAACTTGATCTCGTGTATGACCATAACAAGACCGCAACAACCAAGAGTCTACGGTTGTGATCCACAGATCCCACATCCCAACGAATCCACAAGTCAGTTAGATATAGACACTGGCCTACGCAAACTAGTATTTCAGTCCACCCCACTTCCACCTATCATCATCAAACAACTGTCCTTACTAGATATAGCAGTTAACGAAACTAGGGAATTCTGGACTAGGCCAGAAAATCGTCCATAGAATCAATTGTATTCATCATCCACTATATGACCTTATCAGGAGATATACATGAAACAATCCCAGGTCATTTTCCACGTATTCCACAACCCATAGATCGAATCACGCCCAAGCTCGATATTGATTGGAGCCTTCGAGCGGTCATCCTCGCTGATCGATCTATCACACCAGTCCAAGTTAGAAGGGCCTTCTTTGCCTTAGATTCGTAAATTCCACTAGTGCGTGTCGAAGACATTAGACTGCCTAACTAGTTTGTCTGCATATTCCATCCCCACCGGCTGTCTCGGCACGACCTCGGGAGGTCAGGTACGTGGAAGAGTCACTTGTAGATTCCCGCGCTCACTTGTCGCTTTTCCGGCGTACAAAATTGGTGAACCCGACGTGAAACAAACAACTATTTCACCTTCTCTTACCTCATCACATCAGTTTCACCAACAAAATTGGTGAACCTGACGTGAAACAAACAACTATTTCACCTTCTCTTTGAGAAGTTTCATCTTCTCTCATCCACCTTCGCTCCTTCCCATTATTCTGTGGGTATTCATATACCCCCCGAATATGTCGGGATTCGACGCATATGGCAGAGCCCTCCTGGGTCTTGAGGCATACTATGCCCAACAGAATAGGGAATCATCACCCTCGCTCTCAGTATGGGGTGACAACTATTCAACTAATCAGTTGTCAACACAAACCCCAAGAATCAGATATAGTTCGTCTTTTCAAACTGAGGAGTTAGATCAACCCCCTCGAACCCAACAAACAGAACCTTCAGGTTCCAACAATATGACGTTTACAGGAGAAATTGGTTCATCTCCTCAAATGTTACTCAGACCACAAATTAGTAGGCAATCAGATCCATACCTGGTCTTAGATGATGGACAGTCAACACGTTATCCTAGGAGTGAACAACACTCCCGGGGTATGTACCCACCTATAGGAGGTTTACAAGTACAACCCGGGACCCCTTTTCAAGAAAATACCTCTACAGGAAATATTCTTGGAGAAACTTGGCAAGATAGCAATCAGTTCATGACAGGATATCACATGCCTATACAACACCAGGGTATACAACAAGCACTACTCAGGCAAAGTACCGTGACTTCACCAAATGAAGTCATTTCAACGTTAGTAGAAAGAGTGAGAGGGTTAGAACTGGCTCAAGCAAGTCAAAATTCTCCGTTCATACAAACAGGAAGTTCCAATCCTCCATACCACTCTGGTCAGGTAGATCTCCTTACGGGAGTAGGCACGTTAGGCATGCCTCCTCAATATCCACAACAAACGCCAACAAGGCCTATCATCTCTAACACTACTCCTCCTGGTCTAGTGTCAAACAATCCGTTCCTTGACAATACCCCGTCCTATTTAAACATGTACTCTAAATCACCACAAGGAGATGTGTTCTCCTCTCCTGGTATGTTTGCTCCAACACAGGGACCTCCCTATGCCCCTACCAACGCGAACGCTGCACCGTATCAACAACCTATCCCACCACTCCCTCAACAAACACCATCAATGGTCGAAAGCTATGCGATAGGGACGTATTCAGAATATCTAAAGGAACCCTTAGATTTCACCATACGAAGCATCATGCTTCCAAGACCTCTCCCTGATTTGCCCAAGTTCAAGGGTGAAGGAGATCCAAACGCACATATCAAAGCTTACGCTACAGCCATACGAGAATTACTCCCTTGGGATGGGGTTGTTGCTAAAATATTTCCCAAAACACTGGAGGGCATTGCTCTCAATTGGTATTATAGAATACCTGAGGCTTCCATACATTCATTTAAACAACTCGTGTCAGAGTTCATCAAAGCCTTCGACATGAACAAACTACTGAGAACAGGAATCAGGGAATTCTTGCATATCAAACAAGAACACAATGAATCTATCGCTCATTTCATCTAGAGGTGGCGTACAGTTCTTTATTCGTCAGCCAGTGCTCCAAACATGGATCAGATGGAACTATGCGATTTATTCCTTCATTCTCTCAGCAGAGAAGTGAAGGAAGAAGTCCAGAAGTTCCCACTGAGGACTTATGATGAAGTACTTGAGAGCGCTCTATGAATAGACCAGGCAGTAATAGATAGTGGTCGTAAGACGTATGGAGCAAACGGGAGGTTAATCACCTCCACTCAAAATACTACAACCACCACAAACGTAAATCAAGGACCCAAAATCCTTAACAAAAATTGTGGGGGTAACAACGGATGGGGTAACCGACCAGCCCAAGAGGGTAAATGTTGTTAATACTCTGTCACAAACAAACAACCAGCGAAACAACAACTTTACCCCAACGGTCAATACAGTGGATTTTAACCATCCACAACAACAACAACAACAACAACAACGGTGAAATCCCATACAAGGGCCAAGCCAAAACTCATTTGGTTACCAAAACCAAAGTCAAAACCAAAAACAGCAATTCCAAAACTTTGGTCCTAATAGGCAACAGTTTGATCGGAATTTTAGGCCACAATACACACCAAACCAACAAAACGGGAATTATAATCCCAATTCTTATTGTGGTTTCCATAAAATTCATGGTCACGACACTAGAACGTGCCGTGACTACAATAAATTTATGCAACATTTGCCAGAAGAACAAAGATATTTCTTCATAGACTTATTTTTGGCAGATCCCATCTCATCATCACCAAATACTCTCGCAGGGGCAGTTTCCCCTCAAAATGCTCCCCTCAGGATCTTTAATGATCCGCTCCCAAATCATGATAGCAATAGGCTGAATCCAACCGGAACAAACAAAGGTGCAGTGACGGGAAACAATGACCATGAAGCCTTCGACTTCATTAAATCCGTCAGTCGCGCCACAGTTGGGAGCTCAACCGAGACCTAAGATAGTCAGTTTGGTAGAATTAGACGCTGAACTACCTATCGAAGCTATAACGAGAACACGAGAGTATTTCTCTCAACCAAGCCCAAGTCATCTGCCAGAGGCAGATAAGAGTCAGCAAATAGTTGAAAAACCCATCGGTGCGTATGATTTAATTAGTGACCTAACAAAGACCTTCTCACACATTTCATTTTTGGACTTACTAAAGAACTCTCCCCCTCACAGAGCTGCTCTTTTAGAAGCATTAGGTCTAGGCCATCTAATTAACATCACTCCACCTCCCGAAACACAAGTAAATCACGTAGATTTTGATATCCACCCTCCGGGGCAGCCGGACAAGGATGTCGAATTCATCTTCGAAATAAGTAAAATGCCCACAGATGCTGAGATCGCACGCCGAGGTGACCCAGCCTTACACTTGCAAGTGTGGGTTTATAATAACTATGTAAAACGGGCAATGGTTGACGATGGGGCTGCAGTTAACATAGTCCCTTTCTCTTTCCTCCAAAAACTTGGATATGGAGAAACAAACTGTTCCACTACACGAAATACCTTGAGAGGCTATGATAGCCTTAAAGCCACTTCGATAGGAACTATAATACTGCCAGTCACCTTAGGGCCCAAAACCATCTTGACTGAGTTTTATATTATAGATCGGGAAACTAACTATAATATGATCCTCGGCCGACCTTGGATACATCGAATGAAGGCAATCCCTTCCACGCTATTTCAAGAAGTAAGATTCTTGCATCTAGGAAAGGTATTTGTAGCCAAAGGCGATCCAAAACCTTTCGATTTGCACCTAGCTGATTTAAAGAAAAGACCAGGGGTGCACTCAGAATTTGAGCTGCCAACAAACCAACTTAATAAACCCTTTGACCCAAAGCTAGAGGAAAATTTGATACCTACAACGGATCTTGAAACTACCAGCATAGCCAAAACAACTCCAACCCCTAAAGGTAAAACTAAAGAAACAGTATCATTAGGGACTACTGCAAAAATCGTTGAATTGATAGAACAAGATTCACCAATGTTCTTACCATTCGATTCAGTAGGCATAGGATTTTCCCTAGGTGTTGGTTCCTTACCGGCAGAGGATCTCTGTATGATAGAAGTAGAGTGTGCAAACGCGGCAGATGCCCCAACATCTACACTCCCGGCTAAGTATTGGACTCTCCATTTCGATGGAGCTAAATGTCGTTATGGAGCGGGGGCAGGTATAATTCTTACTTCGCCCGAGGAGAAGGTCCTCCCATTCTCATTTAAGTTAAACTTTGAATGCACAAACAATGGCGCTGAGTACGAAGCCCTCCTCCTTGGCCTCACCTTAGCCAGAAGAATTGGTATTAATAACATCAGAGTCTTGGGAGACTCGCAATTAGTAACAAACCAAGTTTCTGAAGTATATGAAACTAAAGCCGAACATTTACAACTCTACAAAAATGCTGTATTAGATTTAAGCAAGGCGTTTAACTTCATATCCATTGAAGCGATCCCGCGAGAGAAAAATCTTCTCGCCAATTCAATAGCAACCTCGGCATCACGTTTTACTCCAAGCAATGAGCTAGAAGATACTCACTTCACAGTATCCATTCGTGATGAGCCATTAATAAAAACAATGACAAATCCTCTTTTAAGCGGAAGTGAATCTACCGTCCTAGACCATGTTGGAAATGATGCGGCTACTTTGGATTATTTAAATGCCTATGCAACATTACATCTCTCCTATCACATGCTAGATTTATCCCTGATCCCACATTCGTCCTCCTACTTCGGAAATCCCGTAACGGATCTTCCGTCACAAAGGGAACCTAACATATACGCAATAGAAAATGGGGATGATCTAGATTTACCTCCAGCACCACCTGAGTTCGAAGAGGGTAACGCCTCTTTAATCGAAGAAACAATCGATGTCAACATTGGGACAGAAGATGAACCAAGAATATTGAAACTAGGTTCTTCGTTGACACCAGAAGAAGTGGAAATACATACTTAGGTTCTCAAAGAACATCAGAAGGCGTTTGCATTTAATTACAAGGAGATGACGGGAGTCGCACCCCACATTGCGGTACACAACCTCGTCACTAGATCGGATGCAAAGCCAATTAAACAAAAATCAAGACCCATGAAGCCCAAAGTAGCTCTCATGGTAAAAGAGGAAGTAATAAAACTCCTTCAGGTAGGATTCATCAAGCCAGTAGACTACTCCCAATGGGTATCTAATATCGTTCCCGTTCTCAAGAAGAACGGAAAGATACGCATTTGCATAGATTTCTGAGACATCAACAAAGCGTGTCCTAAAGACGATTTCCCATTACCATCCATAGACGTTATTGTTGATGCAACAGCTGGTTTTGAACTCTTGTCTCTCATGGATGGATTCTCAGGATACAATCAAATCAGAATATCTGAGCAAGATCAAGCTAAAACCACGTTTATAACTCCTTGGGGAACCTATTGCTATGTTGTTATGCCATTCGGTCTTAAGAACGCCGGTGCTACGTACCAGCGGGCCATGACATACATATTTCACGATTTAATTCATAAAATCGTGGAATCTTACGTAGACGACTTATTGGCTAAGGCCAAGAAGCGCTGTGACCATCCCGAAGTACTCCGCATCATTCTTTCACGCCTAATAGAATACGGAGTCACGCTAAACCCAGAGAAATGCGTCTTTGGTGTAACAGGAGGAAAGCTCCTAGGTTACATCATATCGTCACGAGGGATCGATGTTGATCCAACCAAAATTCGGGCTGTCCTCGAAATGGTCCCACCTTCGAGTGAATCTGGAATCAGATCATTTCTCGGGAAGCTGGGTGCAATCCGGAGATTCATCCCGGACTTAAGCTTCGCTATTCATCCAATCAACAATTTACTCAAGAAATACTATAGCATTGATTGGACCGAAGACTGCAACGAAGCTTTCAACGCAGTTAAACGTTTCTTGCTGTCACCACCTACGCTAATGCCACCTAAGCTAGATCGCCCGTTAATTCTATACTCACGGGCTACCGATGTCTCGCTGGCCTGTATGTTGGCCCAAGAAGACGATGACAAGAAAGAACGTGTGATTTATTTCATTAGCCGAACACTACTCGACTATGAAACATGCTATACACAAGCAGAGCGAGAATGTCTTGCCATAGTCTTTGCTACTAAACGTCTAAGACATTACATGCTGAATCAAGAAACAAAGGTCATGGTAAAGACGGACCATTTACGGACTTTTCTCACACAAGGGTCCTTGTCCAAAAAAGCTGGACGTTTTATAACCTTAATGGGAGAGTTCGAATTAACATTTGTAAATCAGAAGTCAGTTAAAGGACAAATCATCGCGGATTGGTTAGCTGACAACCCATTAGACGGAGGCGATCTAGTAGATTTGGATTTTCCAGATGAATGCGTATACTACATCGAAACTCGACCTGCTATTTCTGAGTGCCCTTGGTACACTGATATCATTAATTATATCATGGACCATACGTACCCGGATGCAGTGACACCGCAACAAAGAAGGCGATTACGCATAATCGTAGCCAAATATGTCATTATAGAGCAGGTGCTCTATCGAAAAGCATTCGATGGAATGCTCTTAAGGTGTGTCGACACAGAAGAGTCCAAGAGGATTCTCCATGAATCCCACAGCGGTATATGTGGAGGCCACTTCGGTGGCCATGCCACTGCTCGAAAAATACATCGAATGGGCTATTTCTGGCCCACTCTAGAACATGACGCGATAGAGTTTGCACGCAGGTGTCATAAGTGCCAGGAATTCTCCCACGAGATCCACATGCCAGCACAAGCTCTGCAACCAATCGCTACTCCATGGCCCTTTTCTACATGGGGCCTAGACTTAATAGGGAAATTCTCTCCCTCATCCACAGACGGCCACAATTTTATAATTACGGCCACTGAATATTTTACCAAATGGGTGGAGGCCATGCCTCTTACTACCGTACCTGGTTCGGTGATCGCTAAGTTCATTCTGAATCAAATCATTTGCAGATACGGTATCCCACAAATCATTATCTCCGATAATGGAACTTCTTTCAAGAATGAAGAAGTTCGTGAATTGTGCAGTAAATTCAAAATAAGCCATCATACGGCTTCCTTGTATTATCCCCAAGCCAATGGGCAGGCTGAAGCAACAAACAAAACACTGAAAGCCATTCTCCTTAAAACGGTGAAAGAAAACAAGCGAGATTGGCATTTGAAGTTATATCCGGCCTTGTGGGCCCACCGAACCTCAATAAGAACACCAACAGGAGCAACTCCTTTCTCGCTAGTATTTGGGGCAGAAGCAGTTCTCCCGCTTGAGGTCGAAATACCCAGTCTCCGCATTTCACTACAAGGGATTCTGGATGAAGACGCTTACAGAGAAGCACGTCTTTCCCAACTAGAAAGCCTAGATGAAACTAGGTTAGATGCTGAGCAGCGGCATAGAGCTTATGCTGACCGAATGTGCCGGAAGTATAACAAGAAGGTTTATGAACGCGATATATACGAAGGTGATCTAGTTCTAAGACTAGACAGCCGGATCGACAAGAAGACCGGCGAAGGAAGGAAATTCCGGCCCAAATGGTTGGGCCCATACCGAGTCACGAAGGACTATGGAAATGGTGCATACCTCTTATGCACGCTAGAAGGTGAGGAATTTGGTGAAACAGTCAATTCCCTGCACCTCAAGCGTTTCTACGCATAAGCAGCTAACACTACCTATATAACTATCTACATTGCATCTTCATATAGATTTAGATCATTTTGTCCACTTGTTCTTACACAAATTGTGATCAAGGAATCTATTCTCAAAGTAATTCATTACAAACTCATGATGTTGTTGGCACAAAACTTTCTAATCATATCTCTCCATTTTCGCGATATCATCAATCACTTCAGAATCTTTTATCAAATAAAATCAAACATGACGAAGTCTTAACGGTAACCATACCAAGATCTGCAAGTTTGTTCTCACTTTGATTTCTTCTTAGGATTGGTGTCTTGCCTATGGTCTGTTCTAGAAGCTTCATGGTGTCACATCTATCCCATATATACATCTCTTTGGAAACAAGCATATACTGACATTTTACTCAAAAAGACAAGTCAAAAAGTGATTAAACAGAAAATTTTATTTTTACACATTTCCTTGCCCTACCAACCTTCGGTGATGAGCTTGCGTCTCTTACTAGTGACGTAGGGTTGGGAAAGGATGGAAATGCCCTTACTCGCCTATGCCTTGCCCACGGCGATAAACCCATGCTTCTTACTAGGTAGCATGGGGCAAGGTGTAGGGGGTCCTCTAGACAATGCAAACATTAAAAGGTCATAAACAAACTATTCAAACTTTGAGTCAAAAACGAATGAATCAGATGCTCAAAATTCCAAGAGAGTTAAAAATCCTAAAAACCAGATTTTGTCTACTATGTGGCCATCTACGGGTCTAAGTCTGGATAAACCGCAAAGCAAGTTGCACCCAAAACTATGAAGTCATTCGGGTGGAGTAAGCTTGTAGTTTTCAATTTGGTTCCACCAAAGCTTCGTCTGTCTTTCATCACTATCGTTTCACCATATTTCATACACTTGCGCCCTTCTTGGCTCTTGGTGATGAGCCCTCGCATCCTACTAGTTGCGTGGAGTTAGGAGTGGGGCAAGTTAATCTGTTCATCATACTGGTTATTTTCATCACTTTGCCAAAACAAACGTGAGGTATCCAAATTGCTCACAGAAGCTAAGATTTAAGATCACAATATATCTACAATATCATGTATCAGCATCATGAAACACAAAAAGAAAGCAAGCATTTGCATCATCTGTTCTCCATTGCATACATTCTAGAAAGCATATAAAACATACATCGTAGTATACACAAAGCAGTTGGAAATAGAAAGGACAAACGTGAGTGACAAGCTTTTGATCTAAAATCAATGCATATATATAAATAATCAATGTTTGTATACAATGCCATCATGCGTTAGGCATGGTCAAAACGCTCAAAGAGCCCGTGATATACAAAAGAATCCATGATACAAAATATACAAGGGCCAAGTCGCCTCTCAACCCCTACGCGACCCCTCCGAGGGTGCGCGCCCTCGCCTAGGACTCCGGCTACGCCGACGCTCTGAATGCACGGAGGGCTCAGGGTCTCGAGGAGCAGCCGCAGTCTCACCACGAGAATGGCTCCTCATAAGACGCTCGGCTGTCCTATAGCCTGCCAACTCTGTACGGAGGGTCGACACCATCCTGGCCACATGCCAAACAGGAGCGAAGACGTCAGTATGCCTACCGGCTACTGAAGGCTCCCCGGCATCTACAGATAGCTCCGCACGGGTCTTATCCATAGGGATCATCAGAGAATCAGTGCATACCCTACGGATTAGATCCCGCCACTCGTCGACGGTCTTTGCAAAACAAAGAAGAAAGACGAATTAGAAACTAGGCAAGAGGCTAAAATATACAAGATACAAATATAAGGAGAGATAGCAGTTAAAACAAGTCCTAAATCAAACTAACACTGAAAGGGAGAGAGGATGACTTACTCGGGTCACCGGGCCTCCAAGATGGGTCACTAGGGCCAGCGCCCGCTGCAGATGCCGCTACCGACTGAGGGGCTGCTCCTGTAGTAGGGGCAACATGACGTCCCGCAACAGACTCGTCCTCTCCACCACGGCCCTGAGAGAGTGGCTCCTCTGAAACTAGAGTCTCTCTCTCTGCACTCTGCTCCTCCCTCTCTGCCTGCATAATATCCTGAGTGTCATGCCACTCAGGATCGCTGTCATCCGTCTGCTCCTCTGACCCTCCCTCTATGGACTCCTCAGAATCGGAGTCAATATCTATAGGGTCATCGCTACTATGAGCAGGACCCACAGTAATCCGAAGTAAAGGTGCCCGAGGCGCACCAGCTCTCCCTCTGGCCCGAACAATCCCCCTGGCTACAATAGGAATACCAGGAGTGACCACTGTCCAACCACGGCCTCTAGGCCCCCCTCTAGCCTCCCGGACTGATCTATAGACTGGTGCCACTGGAGGAAGCATGCCCACATATGGGAGGCCGAACTGCTGAGGAACCCTGCCGAAAGGATGTACCTCCACCCGTCCCACACGGTCAATAAGCTGCCCTGTGGTGGAGCAAGAGATCAATGTGAGAGCCTCCTCTCCCCAAATGCCGGCCATGAGCTGGTACGGTGTGGCCTCCATATCTGCTGTGGTGAGGGAAGCTACTGGCTGGTGAGGTGCTCTAAGCACCGACATGTCTGACCATCTGGCTGCCCTCACAGCCCCGGGATCTGCCACCTTCCACGCCTCTGCCATAGGGAATGAAGCGCTCATACACCCAACTCATAACTAGAGTAGGGTGGCTCAAAGACTGTCCCTGTAAACGGACCACCCTGTATAAGTCGTGATAAGTGGTCCCCAAAATATCTACGCCCTAGGCATATATCCGACCATGCCCCTCTATCTGTGCAATGATGGGGGCCCAGCAGTATAGTAAGGTATCCCCTCCCTTGTCCCCGATCAGCCTCGAGGCAAGGATCCCCATGATAGCCTGTCGAAATATGGGGATGGGCAAAGAAGGAATGGATCTAACTCTCACTCCCTTCTTCGGCCCCGTGGAGATAGCTGCATCCCCCATGTAGCCTGCCCACTGTGCAATCTGTGCTCGGGACCCAGCTGTCTCCAGTGTGAGCCTCCTCCCGATGATCGGGACCCCCAGGATACGGTAAACATCCTCCAAAGTAATCGTCCACTCACCGCGGACCCCTGGCAGTTGGAAAGTGTTCCGATCTGCATCCCAATAAGAAAATAAGTCACAAAGGATGTGACTAGATGGCGTGACATGGGGCACGCGCGATATACGCAATATGTCGGCCCTCTGTAATGTATCCTCCTCATCCTGAGAAAGGGCATCCAACACCCTGGGCAACCAATCACACTCCCTCTCTCGACTCCATCTAATGTACTCCTCCCTCACCTGCATACACCCAAAAACACACAAAACAGAGCAAGTTAGTATCTAATCAATGCCGAGAGAGTCATAAAAACATATAGAAATGATAAAAATACAAGTGCAATGTCTAAAGCAAGTCTCCTTTTGCTTTCTGTGCAAAACCGCCGCCCTGAGCAGAGGAGGCGGTTCTGTAACCACCGCCTTTAAGGGAGGCGGTCATGTAACCGCCGCCCTGAACAGGGCGGCGGTCATGTAACCGCCGCCCTGGCCAGGGCGGCGGTCGCGGTCCGAAAACCCGCGCGGGTTTTTAAACCTAAAAAGCCCAAAAAAATGCAAAAATTGACCATTTTGGCTAAAAACAAAGCCTACCCAGTAGGCGCCCCCCCCTAGGTGGACCTTTTGAACCTAGCATTTTCAAAAATACCCCCCCCCCATTGCAAAGAATTTACCATTTCAAATTTGAAGGGGGAAAAATGCAAAATTAAAGAAAACCAACCTGTGATCTCGCGGGGTGGCGTTCCGCACGTGGGGGCATGATCGCTATCTCACTCCGGACGTTTCGACTCTATTCGCGCAAGAAACCGTCACCGTGGGTCCCAGAGCTCAAAATCTATCAAATCGACTCGCGCAAATGAATAGGAAAATGGGCCCACTTTCATATATATATTGTTCTATTTCGTTTTAAAATGACTTTTTCGCAGGTTCGGAGCGCTGACGGAGGTAAGTTCCTATCCCCGCACAAATGGTACGTCCTCTTTCCCTGTTATTTTAGTGTTTGTTTTCCAAATTATTGTATCTATCTGCACTTGAGTTCTCTTTTCATTTTGCAGGTAGCGGGAATTTTGGAATGGCGTCATTTCGACACACGGACGTGTAAGGTATAACTTCTAACTCCCCATTTCGGGACGGCCATACTCGGACCCACCATTTTATGCCTCTTCATGGCTAAAACGTTTCTCCGAGGGGGCAATATGTACGTACCCAAAATTGTAAGGTACTGTACTGCCAGAACGGTGTAACAAGTGCCCCAATGATGATACAGGTCTCCTCGCAAGGTGTTCGGGATCCGGAAAAGCCCTCGGAGTATGCGTTAACATCCCGCATGCCCCGCTTAGCCCCCAGCGCCCTTTGTTTTCCCCCTTTTTCCCTCTTTCCTTGGCCTCTTGACCTTCAGTGATGAAACCGTGACCGCCCTGAACAGGGCGGCGGTCCTGTAACCGCCGCCCTGCTCAGAGCGGCGGTCCTGTGCGCGTTTTCCAGAACGCTCTTTTGACATGACTCGCGTGAAATATCATGTTTCACCAGCTTTTCTTTGCCGACTTGAGCATGCATTAATGTTTTTGGTCCCCTGGAACAGTGTTTTTCCTTTGTTTATTGTTTAGGAGTTCAATTTGGTTTTGGTTCTTGGATGCTTGAATTCCTATAAATGCATGGTTTGTGTACATGCAAATGGTCTGATTTTGGTGAAGATTTTGGTGAAGAATTTGGTCTGGAGTTTTTGGTCTGAAGCTTGGCTGGATTTTGAAGTTTGATCTTTGCTCTCATTCCCTCATTTTAGTGCTTTAGTTAGTTAGCTTGTTTAGAAGCCATAGCTTGAATTCACTTGCATCTTTTGTTAAATTGCTCAGCTGTTGGTAAGCCACAGACCCATCTTGTGCAGGCAGTGCTGTCATGTTCCATCCAATCCGGTTAGAAGCTTGCCTCTGAATTCCTCTTTGCTGTAGATTTACTTTACGTTGTGTCTTGGAGTTCTTAGTTCAATTCATTATTTGCCTGGTTAGTTTTATTCAGCTGTTGATAAGCCACATATCCAACTTGTGCAAACAGTTGTTGTTTTATCCAAACCATTGGAACAGGATAGCTTAGGAAGCCATTAAAGTTGCAGGTTTTTTCTCTTCGTATAGGATAGTTGCAGGTTCTGGTCGCTTCACGTTGCATGACTCACAGTAAAATCCCGCTAGGAATCGCATAAGCCAAGCTCTGTACTCTTGCGCTATCCCTCTCCTACTCGCATTCTCGGTCTGCATTCTAAGCTGTCCTTGTCCCAAAATCTACTCCTATCGGTGCTAAGCATTACATGCTTTTATGGATCCAAGTGAACACGAAAGAACGAGAAGATCATACTAAGGAGATGAGATCACATACACCATCGGATTCACCACTGTTCTGCGGAGTCCAGGTTTTAAATTTCAAAGTTCTAGTCAGATTCATATCAAATAGAGTAGTTAAATCATTTTATTTCATTTCATTTTATTCTCGATATTGCCAGGGAAGCTGTGGGGATTGATATTTTCTGATAAACTATGATTCACTTCTCACTTCTGAGGTAGGATCAAGAATCTTGCAGGTAGATTAGACAGGCTATTTTATTTAGAATAATTCTACAAATCACACAAGCAAATAACCACACTCGGTTATCTTGTCTGTTTTAAATTATTGTTTAGTTATTATTTCTAGATACGCTTAAAATAGTTTGTTTTTCTTAGAATTGTTAGAATATTTCATAGAAAAATAAGAGTTATATGTAGTTAGATTTATTTCAGTTAGTTAGAATTTGTTTCATCACAGTTAGATTGCATTTTGTTTCCTATGACAATCACGGGACCTCAAGAGCCTAGGGAATATATATTTGAGCCAATCATGCCTCAACCAAACCTCGTCATAGCGATAGTTTACATAGACCAAAATCTTAGGATACAAGTATTCCAAACAACCACAGATTTACAACTGATCATTTCACAGTTAAGAGGATTAAACATAGAAGACGACCAAGCACATACATTTTGGTCAAGTCAGCCAAACTACAGGTTGCACTAGGAAGAATATCCACATGACTGTAGAAGGATTCGAAAGAGAACAAACATTCGGGTGTGATCCTTTAGTTCCACAACCAGATGCAGGAGACACCCACACAGACATAGATACCAGCTCTAAGAATCTAAGTTGCAAGAACACCTGTGAGATATTCCAAGAAGATTACACAGCTAGTGATTCTCAACATAGAGGCTGAAAAAGCGTATGATTATTGGGTACTATGGATCAGGACTTGATCTCCACATATGACTATAGCTGGTCCACAACAACCGAGAGTCTATGGTTGTGACCCACAAATCCCACAACCTAACGAATCCATAAGAAAATTGGACATAGACACTGGCCTACGCACACTGGTATTTCAGGTCTACCTCCAATTCCACCTATCATCGTCCAACAATTATCCCTGCTAGACACAACAGCTAACGAAGCTAGAGAATTCTGGACTAGGCCAAAAAAATCGTCCATAGAGTCAATTATATTCATCATTCACCATATGACCCTATCAGGAGAAATACACGAAACAATCTCGAGGTCATTTTCCACGTATTCCACAACCCATAGATCGAATCATGCCAGAGCTCGATATTGATTGGAGCCTTCGAGTAGTCATCCTTGCTGATCGATCTATCACACCAGTCCAAGTTAGAAGGGCCTTCTTTGCCTTAGATTCGCAAATTCCACTAGTGCGTGTCGAAGACATTAGACTGCCTAACTAGTTTGTCTGCATATTCCATCCCCACCGGCTGTCTCGGCACGACCTCGGGAGGTCGGGTACGCGGAAGAGTCACTTGTAGATTCCCACGCTCACTTGTCGCTTTTCCGGCGTACAGTCTTCAATACGCACTAGTGGAACTTGCGAATCTAAGGCAAAGAAGGCCCTCCTAACCTAAACTGGTGTGATAGATCAATCAGCAAGGATGACTGCTCGAAGGCTCCAATCAATATCGAGCTCTGGCGTGATTCGATCTATGGGTTGTGGAATACGTGGAAAATGACCTGGGATAGTTTTGTGTATGTCTCCAGATAAGGTCATAGGATGGATGGTAAATATAGTTGACTCTATGGACAATTCTCTAGCCTAGTCCAGAACTCTTTAGCTTTGTTAGCTGTTGTATCTAGTAAGGATAACTGTTCGATGATGATAGGTGGAAGTGGAGTGGATCTGAATACTAGTGTGTGTAGGCCAGTGTCTATGTCTGATTGACTTACGGATTCGTTGGGTTGCGGGATTTGTGGATCGCAACCGTAGACTCCTTGGTTGTTGCGGTCCTGCTATGGTCATGTATGGAATTAGTCCCTGATCCCTAGTATCCAATAATCATATGCTTTCTCAGCTTCTATATTCAAAATTAATAGTTGTGCGATCTTCTCAGAGTATCTCACAGGTGTTCTTGCAACCTGAATTCTTAGGCTAGTATCTATGTCTGTGAGAATATCTCCAGCGTCTGGTTGTGGGACCAAAGGATCACAACCGAATGTTTGCTCTCTTTCAAACCCTTTTATAGTCATATGGATGTTTACCTAGGGTAATCTGTAGTTTGGTTGATTCGACCAAAACGTGTGCGCTTGGTCGTCTTCTATGTTTAATCTGCTCAACTGGGAATTGATTTGTTGCAAGCTTACCGTTGTTCGGAAGACTTGGATCCTAAGATTTTGATCTATATCATTTATTGTTGTGATGAGATTGGGCTGGGGCATGATTGGCTGGAATACGTATTCTCTAGGCTCCCTAGGTCCCGTGATTGTCATGCAAAAGTAACAATGTAAAAACGAACTGCAGCAAAATGAAATTTAACTACGTGAAGTATATCTATAGCATATATGATTTCTCTCTCCTTTTTTTGTATTTTCTGATGAACTTTTATGAAGGAATTTTTTAAAAGAGCAACTACTTTAATATACCTAGAATTTGATAATTAATCTAATGATGAAATTAAAACAAACAAGATAAACGAGTGTAGTTATTTGTCTATGCAATTTTGAACCTATTCTAAACAATGAAAATAATTGACTTAATCTATTTGCAAGGCTCTCGATCCTACCTCAAAAGTGAGGAGTGAATCATAGTTTCTTAGAAACTATCAATCCCCACAACTTCCTTGGCAATATCGAGAGTAGAATTGACTGAAATAAAGTGATTGGCTACTTTGTTTGATATGTTTATAACTAGAACTTTGAAAGCTAGAACCTGGATTCTGCAGAACAATGGCGAATCCGATGGTGTTGTGTGATCTTGTCCCCTCAGTGTGATCTCCTCGTTCCTTCGTGTTCACGTGGATCCAGAAAAGCATGTAATGCTAGCATCAACAGAAGTAGATATTGGGATAAAGGCAGCTTAGGATACGGACTGAATACAATGCAAGTAGGAGAGGGATAGCGCAAGAGTACAGAGCTTGGCTTATGTAATTCCTAGCGGGATTTGTTGCAAGTCAAGCAACATAAAACATCAAGAACCTGAAACTATCCTGTTTGAAGAACAAAACCTGTAACTTTAATGGCTTCTTATTGAAAACAAACTATTCTACTCCAATGGATTAGATAAAATGTCAACAACACTTGCACAAGATGGATATGTGGCTTCCTAACAGCAAAACAATACTAACTAAGCATGCAATGAAAGAAACTAAGAACTCTAAGCAAAATGAAAGGCTAATCTATTGCAAAGAGAAATTCATAGGCAAATTTGAGGGGCCATTTGCTTGAGCACAAGCCAACTATTTATAGCATTTGCATTTACCCAAGGTAAAAACCAAATAGAACTCTTAAACTATAAACAATGGTAAAACACTATTCTAGGGAACCAGAATCATAAATGCAAGCTTATGGCAGTGAAAGAAAGCTGGTAAAACATTGAAATTACATGAGTCATGTTAAAAGAGCTTTCTGAAAAACGTGTAAAGGACCTCCGCCCTAAGCAGGGTGGCGGTTACAAGACCGCCGCCCTGTTCATGGCGGCAGTCACGAGACCGCCGCCCAGGTAGGATGGTGGTTTCGTCACTGAAGAGAAAAAGGCCAAGAAAAGAGGGGAAAAGGGAAAAACAAAGCACGCGGGGGCTAAGTAGGGCATGCGGGACGTTAACACACACTTGGAGATCTTTTCCGCATCCCAAACACCTTGCGAGGAGACCTGTATCATCATTAGGGCACCTGTTACGTTGTTTCGGCAGTACAGTACCTTACAATTTTGGGTACGTACATATTGCCCCCCTCGGAGAAGCATTTTAGCCATGAAGAGGCGTAAAACGGTGGGTCCGAGTATGGCGGTCCCGAAATGGGAAGTTAGAAGTTATACCTGATACGTCCGTGTGTTGAAATGACGCCATCCAAAATTCCCGCTACCTGCAAAAGGAAAAGAGAACTCAAGTGCGGATAGACACAATATTTTGGAAAATAAACGCTAAAATAATAGGAAATGAGAACGTACCATTTGTGCGGGGATAAGAACTTACCTCCGTCGGTGCTCCAAACCTATGGAAAAGGCATTTAAAACGAATCAGGGTGCTATATATATGAAAGTGGGCCCATTTTCCTATTCATTTGTGTGAGTTGATTTGATTGATTCTGAGCTTTGGAACCCACGGTGACAGTTTCTTGCGTGAGTAGATTCAAAACGTCCACGACGGGATAGTGATCATGCCTCCGCGAGTGGAACATCGACCCGCGAGATCACAAGTTAATTTTCTTCTTTTTATCCTTTTTACCCCCTTAATTTTGAAATGCTAAAATCTTTTTCATGGGGGGGTAATTTTTTAAAATGTCAAAAGGTCCATCTAGGGGGGGCGCCTACTGGGTAGGCTTTGTTTTTAGTTAAAATGGTCTTGTTTTACGTTTTTAGGCTTTTTAGGTTTAAAAACCCGCGTGGGTTTTTGGGCCACAACCGCCACCCTGCCTAGGGCGGAGGTTACACGACTGCCGCCCTGTTTAGGGCAGTGGTTACATGACCGCTGCCCTTATGGCGGCAGTTACAAAACCGCCTCCCTGCTCAGGGCGGCGGTTTTGCACAAAATGCCAAAAGAACATTTGTTTGAGATTGTTTTTGCATTTTTAGCATTTCTACGTGTTTTCATGATTTTTCCAATATTATTCGGATGCTAACTTGCTCTGTTTTGTGTGTTTGTGGGTGTATGCAGGTGAGAGAGGAGTATATTCGGTGGAGCGGGGAGAGGGAGTGTGACTGGCTCCCAGCAGTGTTAGACACCCTCTCACAAGACGAGGAGGATACTCTTCAGAGGGCTGGTATACTACGTATATCGTGTGTGCCCCATGTTGCTCCATCCAGTCACATTCTTTGTGACTTGTTCTCATATTGGGATGCTGATCGGAACACCTTCCAATTACCAGGGGTCCGCGGTGAGTGTACCATTACTTTGGAGGATGTTTATCGCATTCTAGGGGTCCCGATTATTGGGAGACGTCTCACCCTTGAGACAACAGGTTCGCGGGCCCAAATAGCACAGTGGGCTTCCTATATGGGAGATGCAGTCATCTTCACGGGGTCGAAGAAGGGGGTTAGAGTTCAATCCATTCCTAGTTTTCCCATCCCCTTGCTTTTCCAGGATATCATGAAGATCCTTGCCTTGAGACTGATCGGGGACAAGGGAGGAGACACATTGTTATATTGCTGGTCCCCTATCATTACACAGATAGAGGGACATGGCTGGATATATGCCTAGGGAGTAGACATACTTGGGACCACCTATCATGATTTATACAAGGTAGTCCATTTACAGGAGCGATCCTTGAACCACCCGACCCTGGTCATGAGTTGGGTCTATGAGCACTTCATCCCCTATGGCAGAGGTGTAGAGGTAGCAGATCCCGGAGCTGTGAGGGCAACTAGATGGACAGATATGTCAGTGCTCCGAGCACCTCATCAACCAGTTGCTTCTCTAACCACTACTGACATGGAGGCCACACCGTATCAGACTATGGCAGGTATATGGGGCGAGGAGGCTCTTACTTTGATCTCCTGCTCCACCACAAGGCAGCTTATTGATAGAGTGGGGCGAGTGGAGATACACCACTTTGGCCGAGTTCCTCAGCAGTTTGGCCTACCTTACATGGGTATGCTTCTCCCGGTAGCACCAGTATAAATATCAGTCTGAGAGGCCAAAGGGGGGCCTAGAGGCCGAGGTTGGACAGTGGTTACTCCTGGCGTTCCTATTGCGGCCAGGAGGGTAGTACGTGCCAGAGGGAGAGCCGGTGTGCCTCAGACACCCTTGCTTCAGATTGCCGTGGGTCCTGCCCATAGCATCGATGACCCCATTGACATAGACTCCGAGTTCGAGGAGTTTACAGGGGGAGAGACAGAGGAGGACAGCGATCCTGAGTGGCATGACACTCAGGATATTATGCAGGCAGCGAGGGCCGAGCATAGTGCAAAGAGAGTGACTCTGGTTTCAGAGGAGCCACTCTCCCAGGGCCATGGTGGGGAGGATGAGTCTGTTGTGGGGTGCTACGTTGCTCCAGTCACAGGAGCATCCCCTCAGTCAGCAGCGGCATCCGTGGCAGGTGTTGATCCTATAGATCCATCCTAGAGGCCTGGTGATCCGAGTAAGTTACCCTCTCTCCTTTTAATGTTTGTTTTTAGTTAGGATCTCCTTAGTTGCTATCTCTCCTTTTGTTTTATCTTGTATTTCTAATCTCTTGTTTTGTTTCTAATTTGTTTTCTCCTTTGTTTGCAGAGACCGCCGATGAGTGGCGAGACTTGATTCACAGGGTATGCACTGATACCCTGATGATCCCCATGGAGAGGACCCGTGTCGAGTTGTCTGTGGATGCTAGAGAGCCCTCGGAAACTAGTAGACACACTGACATTTTTGCCCCAATCTGGCATGTGGCCAGGATGGTATTGACTCTTCGCACAGAGCTAGTGGGGTATAGGACGGCCAAGTGCTTGATGAGGAGCCATTCTCGTGGCGAGACTGCGGCTACCCCTCAGGATCCTGAGCCCTCTGTGCACTCAGAGCACCAGTGTAGCCAGAGTCTTAGGCATGGGCATGCGCCTTCAGAGGGGTCTCATAGGGATTGAGAAGCCACTTGACTCTCTAGATTTTGTATGATATATTATTTTGTATATCCTGAGCTCTTTGAGCGTTTTGACCATGCTTAGTGCATGATGGCATTGTATAGAAACTTTGATCATTTATATATATATATATATATATATATTCGTTTTGGATCAAACCCTTGGCATTCATGGCTTTGTTTCCTTTTTAGTTTCCTCATGTAAATTATGATGTATGTATGCATGCTCTTTAGAATGTATGCAATGGAGAAAAAATGATGCAAGTGTTTATTTTCCTTTTGTATTTCATGATGCTGATATATGATAATGTAGATACAATGTAATTTTGAATCTTAGTTTCTGTAAGCAATTTTGGATATTTCATATTTGTTTTGGCAAAGTGATGAATATAAACTGGTATGATGAGCAGATAAACCTGCCCCTACCCTCAACTCCACGCAACTAGTAAGATGCGAGGGCTCATCACCGAGAGTTGGGAAGGGTGCAAGTTATGAGATGTGTTGAAATGATACTAATGAAAGATAGACAAAGCTTTGGCGGAACCAAATTAGGATGCTACAAGCCCACTCCACTCGAGCGACTTCATAGTTTTGGATGCAACTTGCTTTGCGGTTTATCTAGACTTAGATCCGTAGATGGCCACATAGTAGACAAAATCTAGGTTATTAGGCTTTTAACTCTTTTGGAATTTTGGACATCTGATTCATTTGTTTTTTACTCAAAGCCTTCGAGATTTTGAATTGTTTATATATGACCTTTTGCATTTGTTTGTCAAGAGGACCCCCTACACTTTGCCCCATGCTACTAGTAAGAAGCATGGGTTTATCACCGTGGGAAAAGCATAGGCGAGTAAGGGCATTTCCATCCTTTCCCAACCCTACGTCACTAGTAAGAGATGCAAGCTCATCACCAAAGGTTGGTGGGGCAAGGAAATGTGTAAAATTAAATTTTTCTGTTTGATCAATATTTGACTTGTTCACTTGAGCAAAATTTCAGTATTTGCTTACTTCCAAAGAGATATATATGGGATAGATGTGACACCATCAAGCTTCTAGAATAGACCATAGGCAAGACACTTATCCTAAGAAGAAACCAAAAGTGAGAATAAACCTGCAGATCTTGGCATGGTTACCGTTAAGACTTTGTCATATCTAGCTTTATTTGATGAAATGATTCTGAGATAGTTTGATGAAATCATGGAAATGGAGAAGTATGATTAGAGTGTTTATGCCAACAACATCATGAGTTTGTAATGAATTGCTTTGAGAATAAATTCCTTGATCACAATTTGTGTATGAAACAAGCAAACAAAATGATCTTAATCTATATGAAGATGCAATGTAAATGTTAGATTATAAATAGTGCTAGTTGCTTACGCGTAGAACCACTTGAGGTGTAGGGAATTGACTGTTTCACCAAATTCCTCACCTTCCAGTGTACATAAGAGGTATGCACCATTTCCATAGTCCTTCATGACTTGGTATGGGCCCAACCATTTGGGCCAGAACTTCCTTCCTTCGCCGGTCTTCTTGTCGATCCGGTTGTCTAGCCTTAGAACTAAATCACCTTCATATATGTCGCGTTCATAGACTTTCTTGTTATACTGCCGAAACATCCAGTCAGCATAGGCTCTGTGTCATTATTCATCATCTAACCTAGCTTCATCTAGGCTTTCTAGTTGGGAGAGACGTGCTTCTCTGTAAGCGTCTTCATCCAGAATCCCTTGTAATGAAATACGGAGACTGGGTATTTCAACCTCAAGTGGGAGAACTACCTTTGCCCCAAATACTAGTGAGAAAGGAGTTGCTCCCGTTGGTGTTCTTATTGAGGTTCGATGGGCCCATAAGGCTGGATATAACTTCAAGTGCCAATCTCGTTTTTTTTCTTTCACCATTTTAAGTAGAATGGCTTTTAATGTTTTGTTTGTTGCCTTAGCCTGTCCATTGGCTTGAGGGTAATATAATGAAGCCATATGATGGCTTATTTTAAATTTATTGCACAATTCGTGAACTTCATCATTCTTAAAAGAAGTTCCATTATCTGAGATAATGATTTGCAAGACACCATACCTGTAAATGATTTGGTTCAAAATGAACTTGGCGATTACAGAACCCGGTACAGTAGTAAGAGGCATAGCCTCTACCCACTTGGTAAAATATTTGGTGGCCGTGATTATAAAATTATGGCCGTCTGTAGACGAGGGAGAGAATTTCCTTATTAAATCTAGGCCCACGTAGAAAAGGGCCATGGAGTCACTATTGGTTGTAGAGCTTGTGCCGATATGTGGATCTCATAGGAGAACTCTTGGCACTTATGACACCTGCGTACAAACTCTACTGCGTCATGTTCTATAATGGGCCAGAAATAGCCCATTCGATGTATTTTACGAGTGGTGGCATGGCCAGCAAAGTGGCCTCCACACATTTCACTGTGAGATTCATGGAGAATCTTCTTGGATTCTTCTATGTCAACACATCTTAGAAGCATTCCATCGAACGCCTTTCGATAGAGCACTTGTTCTATAATGATGTATTTTGCTACGATAATGCGTAACCGCCTTCTGTGTTGCAATGTATCCCCTTCTGGATACGTATGGTCCACGATATAATTAATAATGTCGGTATACCAGGGACACTTAGAGATAGGAGGTCTGGTGTCAATGTAGTATACGCACTCATCTGGAAAATATAGATCTACTAGATCACCTCTGTCTAATGGGTTATCAGTTAACCAATCCGTGATGATTTGTCCCTTAACGGATTTCTGATTTACAAATGTTAATTTGAATTCTCCCATTAAGGTTATAAAACGTCCAGCCTTCTTAGACAAGGACCATTGCATGAGAAAATTTCATAAATGGTTTGTTTTTACCATGACCCGTGTTTCTTGATTTAGCATATAATGTCTTAAGCGTTTGGTTGCAAAGACTATGGTGAGGCATTCTTGTTCTGCTTGTGTATAACGTGTTTCATAGTCAAGCAACGTTCGGATAATGAAATAAATCACACATTCTCTCTTGTCATCATCCTTTTGAGCCAGCATACAGGCCAGTGAGACATTGGTAGCTTGCGAGTATAAAATTAACGGGTGATCTAGCTTAGGTGGCATTAGCGTAGGTGGTGATAACAGGAAACACTTAACTGCATCAAAAGCTTCATTGCAGTCTTCGGTCCAATCAATACTATAATCTTTCTTGAGCAGATTGTTGATTGGATGGATGGCGAAGCTTAAGTCCGAGATGAATCTCTAGATTACACCAATTTTTCCGAGAAATGACCTGATTCCAGATTCATTCAAAGGTGGGACCATTTCAAGGACAACCTGAATTTTGGTTGGGTCAACATCTATCCCTCATGACGATATGATGTAACCTAGGAGCTTCCCTCCTGTTACACCAAAGACGCATTTTTCTGGATTTAGCGTGACTCCGTATTCTATCAGACGTGAAAGAATGATGTGGAGTACTTCCGGATGGTCACAACGCTTCTTGGCCTTAGCCAACAAGTCATCTACGTAGGATTCCATGATTTTATGAATTAGATCATGAAATATATATGTCATAGCTCACTAGTATGTAGCACTAGCATTATTGAGACCAAATGGCATAACAGCATAGCAATAAGTTCCCCAAGGAGTTATAAACGTGGTTTTAGCTTGATCTTTTTCAGATATTCTGATTTGATTGTATCCCGAGAATCCATCCATGAGAGACAAAAGTTCAAATCCGGCTGTCGCATCAATAATAACGTCAATGGATGGTAATGGGAAGTCATCTTTAGGACATGCTTTGTTAATGTCTCGGAAGTCTATGTAGATGTGTATCTTTCCATTTTTTTTTAGAACGGGAACGATATTAGATACCCATTGAGAGTAATCGACTGGTTTGATGAATCCTACTTAGAGGAGTTTTATTACTTCCTCTTTCACCATGAGAGCTACCTTAGGTTTCATCGGTCTCAATTTTTGTTTGACCGGCTTTGCATCAGATTTAGTGACGGGGTTGTGCACCACAATGTGGGGTGTAACTCCTGTCATTTCCTTATAATTGAACACAAAAAATTTCTGATGTTCTTTGAGGATCCGAGTGTGTATTTCTACTTCTAATGGAGTTAACGAGGATCCTAACTTCAATATCCTTGGTTCATCTTCTGTTCTGACGTTAACATCAATTATTTCTTCGATTAAAGAGGCATTACCTTCTTCAAACTCAGGTGGGGCTGGAGGTAAATCCAAATTGTCCCCATTTTCTACTGTGTATACGCTAGGTTCCATTTGCGAGGGAAGCTCCATCATGGGATTTCCAAAGTAGGAAGATGAATGTGGGATTAAGGACAAATTTATCATATGATAGGAGAGATGTAATGCCGCATAGGCGTTTAAGTAATTCAAAGTGGCCATATCACTATCAATGTGGTCTAGGATAGTATATTTGTTTTCATTTCCGTTTAAAAGAGAATTTGTCATTTTTTTTATCAATGGTTTATCACGAAGGGATACCATGAAACGGGTATCCTCTAACTTACTGTTTGGAGTAAAACGTGATGCTAAAGTTGTTATTGAATCAGCGAGAAGATTTTTCTCTCGCGGGATTGCTTCAATTGATATGAAGTCAAACTCCTTGCTTAAATTCAATACAGCTATTTTGTAAAGCTATAAGTGCTCGGCTTTGGTTTCAAATATCTCAGAGACTTGGTTTGCTACCAATTGTGAGTCTCCTAAGACTCTGATGTTATCAATACCGATTCTCTTAGCTAAGACGAGGCCAAGGAGGAGGGTTTCGTACTCAGCGTCGTTGTTTGTGCATTCAAATTTTAGTTTAAAGGCAAATGGTAGGACTTTCCCCTCGGGAGAAGTAAGGATTATACATGCCCCAGCTCCATAACGACATCTAGCCCCATCAAAATGGAGAGTCCAATATTTAGCTGGGAGTATAGATGTTGGGGTATTTGTTGTGTTAACATCTTCTACATCTACCATGCAGAGATCTACTGCTGAGAGAGAACTAACACCCAGGGAATATCCCACGCCTACATGATCAAATGGTAAGAACATTGGTAGATCTTATTCTATCAATTCAATGATTTTTTATAGTAGTTCCTAATGATAGTGTTTCTACAATGTTAGCCTCATCTTTGGGGGTTGGGGTTGCCTTGGCTAGGCTCATAGCTTCAAGATTTGTCGTAGGTACCAACTTTTCTTCTGGTTTTGCATCGGTAGGTTTATTAAGTTGGTTTGTTGGGAGTTTAAACTTCGAGTGCACGCCTGGTCTTTTCTTTAAGTCAGCTAGGTGTACATCGAATGGTTTTGGATCACCTTTGGCTACAAATATCTTTCCTAAGTGTAAAAACCTTACTTCTTGAAATAGCGTAGAAGGGATTGCCTTCATGTGGTGTATCCATGGTCGGCCGAGGATCATATTATAGTTAGTTTCCCGATCTATAATATAAAACTCAGTCAAGATGGTTTTGGGTCCTAAGGTGACCGGTAATATTATAGTTCCAACCGAGGTGGCTTTAAGGCTATCATAGCCCCTTAGTGTGTTTCGAGTTGTGGAACAATTGGTTTCTCCATACCCTAGCTTTTGAAGGAAAGAGAAGGGGACTATGTTAACCGCTGCCCCATTGTCTATCATTGCACACTTTACATAGTTGTTATAAACCCATACTTACAAATGTAAGGTTGGATCACCTCGGCGTGTGATCTCAGCATTTTTCGGCATTTTGTTTATCTCAAATATGAATTCAATATCCCTATCCGCCTGCCCCGGAGGATGAACATCAAAGTCTATATGATTTACCTATGTTTTAGGAGGTGGAGTGATGTTAATTAAATGACCTAAACCTAATGCTTCTAAAAGAGCAGCCCTGTGGGCAGGAGAGTTCTTTAGTAAGTCTAAAAATGAAATGTGTGAGAAGGTTTTTGTTAGGTCAGTAATTAAATCATAGGCACCCACAAGCTTTGCTACTATTTGTTAGAAGTTATTTGTCCCTAGCAGGTGGCTTGGACTTGGCTGAGAGAAATACTCTTGCATCCTTGTTACAGCTTCAATGGGTAGTTCGGCGTCTAACTCTACTAAACCTACTATCTTAGGTCGTGGCTAACTTCCTAGTTGTGGCGCAACTAATGGATTTAGCGAAGTTGAAGCTTCATGATCATTCTTTCCTACAATTACACCCTTGTTTGTCCCGGTTAGATTTAGCCTGTTGTTATCATGATTTGGGAGCGGATCATTAAAGATCTTTAGGGGTACGTTTTGAGGGGAAACTGCCCCTGAAAAAGTATTTGATGCTGGTGACATAGGATCTGCTAAGAACATATCCATGAAAAGTTGTCTTTGTTCATCTGGAAAGCGTTGCATGAATTTATTGTAGTCATGGCACGTTCTAGTGTCATGGCCCCAAATTTTGTGGAAACCACAATATGAATTAGGATTGTAATTCCTAGTTGCCTATTAGGATCAAACCGTTGCATATTAGGATTAAAATTTTGTGTTTGTTGTCTTTGGTTTGAATTCTGGTTTTGGTACCTAGTTGAATTTTGACTTGGACCCTATGTGGGATTTCGCCGTTGTTGTTGTTGTTGTTGTAGATGGTTAAAATCCACTTTATTGATTGTCGGGGTAAAGTTGTTATTTCGTTGGTTGTTTATTTGTGATGGAGTATTGACAGCATTTACCTTCTTAGGCTGGTCAGTTACTCCATCTGTTGTTACACCCCGATTTTTATTAAGGATTTTAGGTCCTTGATTGACGTTCATAGGTAGTAGGATAAGTTGTAGTGTTCTGGTTGGAGGTGATTAACCTCCCATTTTCTCCATATATTTTGTGACCACTATCGATTTCTGCTTGATCTATTCGAAGAGCACTCTTAAGTACTTCATCGTAAGTTCTTAATGGGAACTTCTGGACTTCTTCCTTCACCTCTCTGCTAAGAGAATGAAGGAATAAATCACATAGTTCCAGTTGATCCATGTTTGGAGCACTTGCCGAAGAATAAAGAACTATACACCACCTTTGGATGAAATGGGCGACAAATTCGTTGTGTTCTTGCTTGATGTGTAAGAATTCCCTGATTCCTGTCCTTAATAATTTGTTCATGTCAAAAGCCTTGATGAATTCTGACACGAGCTGCTTGAACGAATGATGGAAGCCTCAGGTATTTTATAATACCAATCGAGAGCGATGCCTTCCAAGGTTTTTGGGAATATATATGAGAGATATGTGCGTTCGGATCTCCCTCACCTTTGTATTTGGGCAAGTCGAGAAGAGATCTTGGAAGCATGATGCTTCGTATGGTGAAATCTAAGGGCTCTTTCAAATATTCTGAATAAGTCCATATCACATAGGTTTCGACCATTGATGGTACTTGCTGAGGGAGCAGAGGTGGAATGGGTTGTTGATATGGCGTAGTGTATGTGTTAGCGGGGGCGTAAGGAAACCCCTGTGTTTGACGAACCATGTCGGGAGAGGAGAACATATCCCCTTGAGGTGATTTGGAGTACATGTTTAAGTATGACAGGGTATTGTCCAAGAATGGATTACTTTGTACTAGACTGGGAGGTGTCAGAACGGTGTTAAAAATGGCAGCTCTTGTTGGGGTTTGTTGTGAATACTGAGGAGTCATGCCTAACGTACCTACTCCTGTGAGGAGGTCTACTTGGCTAGAATGGTGTAAAGGATTGGAACTTCCTGCTTGCATGAATTATGAATTTTGACTTGCTTGAGCAAGTTCTAACCCTCTAGGCCTTTTCTACTAGAGTTGAAATGACTTCGTTTGGCGAAGTCAAGATACTTTGCCTTGGCGGCATTTGTTTTATATCATGGTGTTGTATAGGCATGTGATATCCTGCTATAAATTGATCATTATCTTGCCAAGTTTCCCCGAGGGTATTTCCTATATGCAATGGTATAGAGGTGTTTTCTTGAAAAGAGACCTTGGGTTGTGTTTGTAAACCTCCTATAGGTGGGTACATACTTCGAGAACTTTGGTCGTTCCTGGCATAACGTACCGAATGTTCATCATCTAAGCCCAGGTATGAGTCTGATTGTCTACTAATTTGTGGTCTAAGTAGTACCTAAGGAGACAAACTTGATTCTCCTGTGAACATCATATTGTTCGAGCCTGAAGGCCCTGTTTGTTGCATTTGAGTGAGTTGTTCCAACTCCTCTGTTTGGAAGGACGAGCTATATCTAATCTTTGGATTTTGTGTTGACAACTAGTTAGCTGAGTAGTTGTCACCCCATACTGAGAGTGCGGGTGATGATTGTCTATTTTGTTGGGCGTAGTATGCCTCAAGACCCAAGAAGGGTCTGCCATATGCATTGAATCCTGACATATTCGGAGGGTATATGAATACCCTCAAAATAATGGGAAGGAGCGAAGGTGATAGTGAAAGCTAATGAGGTAGATAAGATGAAATAAATGCTATTTGAAAGAGCAAGTAGAAATATGACGCCGAACCAGAAAGTAGGAAGTTCACGTCGGGTTCACCAATTTTGTTAGTGAAGCTAATGTGAAGGCCGATGAGACGGAGAAGACAAAAGTAAAACACTTTGACAACACAAGTAAGAATAAAATTCCAGATTTAGAAAGTAGGAACTTTCACGTCGGGTTCACCAATTTTGTATGACGGAAAAGTGACAAGCGAGTGTGGGAATCTACAAGTAACTCTTCCTCACACCCGACCTCCCGAGGTCGTGCCGAGACAGCCGGTGGGGATGGAATATGTGTGGGATGCAGAAAAACTAGTTAGGCAATCTAATGTCTTCAATACGCACTAGTGGAACTTGCGAATCTAAGGAAAAGAAGGCCCTCCTAACTTGAACTGGTGTGATAGATCGATCGGCAAGGATGACTGCTCGAAGGCTCCAATCAATATCGAGCTCTGGCGTGATTCGATCTATGGGTTGTGGAATACGTGGAAAATGACCTAGGATAGTTTCGTGTATGTCTCCAGATAAGGTCATATGGTGGGTAATGAATACAATCGACTCTACGGATGATTCTCTGGCCTAGTCCAGAATTCTCTAGCTTTGTTAACCACTATATCTAGTAAGGATAACTGTTCAACGATGGTGGGTGGAAGTGGGGTAGATCTGAATACTAATATGCGTAGGCCAGTGTCTATGTCTGATTGACTTATGGATTCGTTAGGTTGCGGGATTTGTGGATCACAACCGTAGACTCTTGGTTGTTGCGGTCCTGCTATGGTCATGTATAAAATCAAGTCCCTAATCCCTAGTATCCAATAATCATATACTTTCTCAGCTTCTATATTTAGGATCAATAACTACGTGCGATCTTCTCAGAGTACCTCACAGGTGTTCTTGCAACCTGGATTCTTAGGCTGGTATCTATATCTGTGAAGAGTGTCTCCAGCATCTGGCTGTGGGACCAAAGGATCACAACCGAAGGTTTGTTCTCTTTTGAACCCTTCTACAGTCATATGTATGCTTGCCTAGGGTAATCTGTAGTTTGGTTGATTCGACCAAACGTAGTGTGCTTGGTCGTCTTCTATATTTAATCCCCTCAACTGAGAATTGATTTATTGCATAGCTCTATTGTTGTTTGGAAGACTTGTATCCTAAGATTTTTAGTCTATATCATTCTATTGTTGTGATGAGATTGGGTTGAGGTACATGATTGGCTCAAATACGTATTCCCTGGGATCCCTAGGTCCCGTGATTGTCATTTCAAAACTAACAATGTAAAAATGAACTGCAACAAAATGCAAATTTAACTACGTGGAAGTATATCTAGAACATATATCATCTTCTAGTCAACACCTTTTTTGTATTTTCTGATGAAACTTTTAAAAGAATTTCTTTAAGAAGAGCAACTACTTTAAACGTACCTAGAATTTGACAACTAATCTAATGAGAAAATTAAAACAAACAAATAGCCGAGTGTAGTTATTTGTCTGTGCAATTTTGTAGATCTATTACTAAATGTGTTCTTATTAAATAATTGGGACTTAATCTATTTGCATCCAGGGCTCTCGATCCTACCTCAAAAGTGAGGAATGAATCATAGTTGTCTCAGAAACTATCAATCCCCACAGCTTCCCTGGCAATATCGAAAGTAAATTGAACTGAAAAGAAGTGATTATCTACTCTATTTGATATATTTATAACTTTAGAACTTTGAAAGCTAGAACCTGGATTCTGTCAGAACAGTGGCGAATCCAATGGTGTGTGTGATCTTGTCCCCTATAGTGTGATCTCCTCGACATTCCTTCGTATTCACGTGGAATAAGAAAAGCAATGTAATGCTAGCATCAACAGAAGTAGATATTGGGATCAAAGGCAGCTTAGGATAAACTGAATATAATGCGAGTAGGAGAGGGATAGCGCAAGAGTACAGAGCTTGGCTTATGTAATTCCTAGCGGGATTTATTGCGAGTCATGATCAACATAAAATGTCCATAACCTAAAATTATCCGGTTTTGAGGAACAAAACCTGCAACTTTAATGGCTTCCTAGTGTGAAAACAAACTCTTCTACTCCAATGGATTGGATGAAATTTTTAACAGCACTTCCTGCACAAGATGGATATGTGGCTTACCTAACAGCTTAAAACAATGCTAACTAAGACATGCAATGAACATCCAAACTACTCATGATTTCTAAGAAAAATGAATAGACTAATCTATTGCAAATGAGAGTTGAGAGGAAAATTTGAGGGGAAGACCATTTGTCTTGAGCACAAGCCAACTATTTATAGCATTTGCATTCTACCCAAAGCTTATCAAAACCAAACTAGAACTCTAATATTATGATCGATGGCCAAACACTATTTTGTAGAGACCAAAAACACATATGCCAGCCCAAGTCGGTAAAAAAAGCTGGTCATAAATCGTTGATTTATTACATGATGTTTGCATTAAAAACGCTTTTTGCTTGCAACAATGCATAACCTAGGACCGACAACTTGAGTCATTAATGGGCAGCGGTTACAGGATCACTGCCCTGATCAGGGTGGCGGTCACGATACCACCGCCCATGTAATGCGGCGAGTTTCGTCACATAAAGGGTGATGACATACTCCTTAGAAAATTCCTATTGGCCAAGTGCATTGTGTTGAAAAATAAAGCATGTCTTGTATTATTTGAGGGCATGCGTTTAAAATGTGAATGCATGGTATGGATGTATTGTTTTTCCCTATTTTCGAACACTCATTCGCGAGGTCTTGTAAAAAAAAATGTTCATTGGGGCACCACTGTCACGTTCTTCCATGTCAGTACTGTGGTCATTATATATTTTGCTTATGTTTTCTTAAATTTTAAAATCATGTGCACCATAAAATACAAATGTCATGTTATTACGCCAAAATTAAATATACATAGGAAGGAAGCCCACCCCTCTCTAAATCTAATCCATACAGTCATATATTATTATGTAATTGATGATTTACTACATAAATACAACAATATACAATTCAAATGGCATGAATCCTAAATAATGTATTGATCGAGGGGCCAATAGGTGATACAAACTCTAGAATAGTTGACAAGTGACTATTGATCAATTTAGGTATAGAATAGATTGTCACAGTTACATCTAAGTACTCATTTATTTTTGACATAATAATTATGTAGGAATGTCCAATCACATAAATGAAATTGTGAAAACCTTTCGTTAATGTACTCCTATAAAAAATTGGGATGTTAGAAGTATTTTCACCCATATTCAAGGAATATGGTTTCCACCAAAATAAGTAGTAGTAACTCAAATTTGGGAATTTTAAATCCACTATGGTCAAAATATGGATTTCACCTCCATAGTGAACATTTGAAAGAAAAAATATAAGCTTACACAAATTTGAACTACATATTAGTGAAAAGTGTCTTTGTTTTAGGGTCATAAACAATTGATTTTGTGGACCCCTTAACTTAGGGTAAATACCACTACTAGCCCCTCTCCCCTATCTCATTTTGTGTTTTGTTCTATATCTTGTTCAAGTCTCTAACAAAGATGGGTTATACGTCAAATTAGGGTATAATGGAAGGCTTGTTAGATACCTGCAAATGTAGTAGTCAAAACTTATTATCACTATGTGTACCATTACCAATCAAAGTCAAGTACAATATCAGCTAATAGTTCCCCCTCTTGGTCGAATGTGTGTGAATGTAGCTAATAAAAAAGATGTGTGGAGACTAGATCCTTGGTAAGGTTTTCAACAACTTAGAAGTGAGTATTT
Source organism: Taxus chinensis (assembly GCA_019776745.2). NCBI lineage: Eukaryota > Viridiplantae > Streptophyta > Pinopsida > Cupressales > Taxaceae > Taxus > Taxus chinensis. Next base: position 624,365,092 of record CM034154.1, on the reverse strand, counting down.
GGCATATTTTTTATCTTGTGATGCCAATGGATCTAGAACAAAACCACTGTTCAATGGTGTATAATCAATACTTGGTAGCTTTCTAGCTATGTTTTTCAAGGAGTGATATTGCAATGGTTTTCCTTCTCTTGACGGCCTGCTTATGATCCCTTATCATATAAATATAAGAAATGAGGCCCTACAAATGGGAATGGTGATTGTTCTTCTATGTATTCTCTTCCCTTTAATCATAATGTTTTCTTGCTTGATTATAAAGGAATTAGGAACATGAATCTTCATATGTGTGTTCAAACATTACATACCATGTTTAGGAGAAAAGTTCGAATTAATTTCTGGAGGTATACATAATTAGTATCCATCCATATTTTGAATGGAAAATTATTTCGGCCAAAGTGAAGTCTATTGAATAAGACCAGTTATCGAGGATGTGAGTACTCACACACACGACACACACATCACACACACATTTTGTGCACACAGTTTGGTGTATCATGGAAAGGTTCCTTATGATCAGATTCAGTATTCGATGTTAGAGAAGGTATTTAGCATTACCTCATTGTTCATCTAGGTACTTGGATTTAGTTAAATTAAGCGAGATGCATGTAGGAACCTACTTTAATGTAAGTGGATATTTCAACTGGAAATGGAATTTAGATATTATGTGAAGATGATTATTGCCAAGTTACATTGATGTCTAAATTCTTAGGGCACTACATGAGGGTATGGAAAATATCTACGACCTCGATTGGTTCATGTAGATTTATCTTCCTTTCCCTATAAACAAGGAATTTTTTCATATCTCATTTTAGATAAAGTGAACAGTTCCATAATATCTTTATGATATCTATTGTTCTTTGTTTACATATTCTTTTGTAGACCTTATTTTCATGAAGTTCTTTCAACTTATAAAATGTGGTGTGTTATGATCATCTGAGAAAATTCATGGCTTGGATCCATCTTATTATCATTCACATGAAAATGGTATCAGATTCATCAGATGATATAGACATGCAACATCTATAAGTTTTTCTTTGTAAACAAACTACCTTTATTATTTTTTTGTCATTCAAATATGATATATTTGCAATTTTCCACGAGGTGGTTCACTTAATAAAATTATGTTTTAGCACGTGCGTTCTACAGGGTATTAAATAATACCCTTAATTCTAGTGACCTACCTATAATTACTCAATTGTTAATACTCACTCGCTATTGGATTATTAGGACTTAAAATTACCCCCTGATGTTTTCCATGTACCTCAATTGTACCCATATTTCGATTACATATTTTAATTTACTCTCCTTTTTAACTTCTACCCAAATGAAATTTATTAGACAAAAAATATATCTATATTATTCACTCAATGTTAAATTTTAATATCGCATTTCCTCTTGAAAGATAATACCTGATACCACATATGACAATACCTATTACACATCACCTTTGAAATATGTTAAGCTTTAATCATTTATCAATAGTAAATGTTCAAATAATAAATCTATGGTGACAATAATATCACTTATAATGAACCTCATAAAAGTCAATCCTAGATTTTCTATCACATAATTTATTATTCTCAGTTAAGAATCTAGATTATCTTTATTGAATGTAAGAGAGTATCATTTAATCGATACAACATATTACTTTCTTGAATTTGTAAGGGGTCGGCTAGAATGGTAAGTTGTATACAAACTTCAGTGTTCAAATGTTTTAACAGTGGTGTATAGGATTTTGAAGGAACAAACCTCCCTTTCCTTTGGCTACCTCTCTAATCCAACACCGTCCAAACCACAATAGGTGTTAGTGTAGGTTCTTATTCTATCCTTAATTGTATTTAATTTATTAGGATAATTCTTACACTTGTGTTATCCCTACACTTGTTGGGTTAGCTTGCTTAGGTGTAATAGTTCTACACTCTGGAGTTATGCTTAATCAAAGTTGTGTTGAGTTAGCTTCTCATTTATGTGGAGTTATCTTAGAATAGTCTTCTAAAGTTAACTTAACTACAAGTATCAGTTAGTGGGATGCTTCTTCACCACTGATTTAAGTAGTAGTTGTACTTCCCTCCTCCTATATGTACATCTTTCTTATTGAGTAATTCAAATCATTATATTGTAATATATTGAGCATTATAGATTATGATGGATTTCCATAAATGGTATTTTAGCTCTATCTATTTATTCAAATCTACTATATGGTATGCTATTATCATTTGAGATCGCGGCTTGGAACAATCTTCTTATCATTTCTTTTATGGTATCAAAGCATTATAGATGATGTAGACATCTATTTATAAATTTTTCTTTGCAAGAAAGGGCTTATTATTTTCATGTATTCAAATAATATTGTTAGCACTTTTTAACATGCATACATTTTATGCAAAATAGAGTGCGCCATTGGATATAGACATTGTACCAAAACCAGAGAATTAGATTGTAAACTCGACCATGTTTTGAGATTAGTCAATGTTGGATGCAGATATGTCCCCTATGGGTGCATTCTTTTATCCATTAGATATAAGCTGTGTACCTTATGAATGCATTCTTTTACCCTCTAGATATTTTTATTTTGGATGTAGTCTTTTATCCACTGGATGCAGATTTGTACCCTTTGGGTGCATTCTTTTATCCATTGGATATAGACGTGTACCCTTTGGATGCAATGATTTACCCTCTAGACATTTAGGTTTTGGCCGTAGGATTTTATACTTTGGTTGCAAGCCTGTATCATATGGATGCACTCTTTTACCCTTTGGAAATTTGGGTGTCACGTGTACCCATTTTTTAAAAAAATCAGCATTAAAATATTATGTTAATAGTAAAACCTTCAAGAGCTCATAACTTTTGATCTGTAGCTCAGATTAAGGTGATTCTATTTGTTTGAAATTGTGTATTTTTTTTAGATCTACGCATTGATGAAATTTTATACACATATTTCAAATATTAAATGTACTTTAATCATTATAATATTTACATGCACTCAATTATAAAGTTCCAAATTTGGGAGGGTGTTGTAATCATTTATGGACGTAATTTCAGTTGAGCCCGACGTCCTAAAATTTTGGGTGTTGCATTCTTGTATATATGGGTGTATACATTTATATATCTCTTGTTTGTTGAGATATTTTGGATTTGTATTTTCAACACTTTTTTTGGCATGTTGATAGTCTCTCTTGTGGGGGAGCTATTCTGGTGAAGCCCAATGTTAGTTTGTTAGTGTTCGATTATTTGATTTGGGCAACTCATTCAGATCTATGGTGTCACTCTACCCATTCAAGAGTATGGGAGGGTGTGGTGTTGATACTGATTCATTGGGTTTCATGTTTTTCCTTGTTACGTGTTGATACTGCTTCTTCGGGTTTCATGTCCTAGCCTTATTACCTTGGATTTTCTTGGATCATGGCACTCCCTATTTATTTAGATCTTGTGTCCTTACCTTGTTGCCTTGGTTATTGTTCTTGGATCGTGACACACATATTTGTAGCAGTTTATCTTACTTAAGATTTTGTGTCCTTGCTTTGTTACCTTGGCTTTTCTCTGATCGTGGCAGTCCTATTTATTTGGATCTCATGTCCTTACCTTATTGCCTTGGTTGTTCTTGGATCGTAGCACACCTATTTGTAGCAGTTGATCAAATAATGTTTGGTGTTTTTTTGCACTTTTGACATCATTCCATCAACAATCTCCTTGTATGGATCTATTCTGATCAAGCCCAGTGTCAGTTTTTTTAGTTCTATGATCGAGCAGTGGATTCAAACCACAGTGCACACCAAACTTCTTCAGCATTGAACAAGTTTTTGGAGTTGAGCTTCTTAGGATATCTTGCAGCGGTATTTTTCTCTCTCTAATTTGTTATTACCAATTTTAGGTACCTTACGGTGTCCAATTTTCCTAGTTATTGTACGTAGGTACCTCATCAAGCCTTGTTGTCGGGACCCACCTTCTTTTTCACCCACCTAAGTTGTGCTTACGAGAGGGTGTTAGTGTAGGTTATTATTTATCCTTTTATTTATTTATTAGGATAACTCTTACACTTTTTTTAGCCCTACACTTGTTGGGTTATCTTGCTTAAGTGTACTAGTTGTGTGGAGTTAGCTTACTAGTTGTCTTGAATTAGCTTACTAGTATTTTGGAGTTAACTATGAGTAGCAGTTAGTAGGATTTTTTTTACCACTGATTTAGGTAGTAGTTGCACTTCCCTCCTCCTATATGCATATCTTTTCTATTGAGTAATTCAAGTCATTGTATTGTAATGTATTGAGCATTATGGATTATGATGGATTTCCATATATGGTATTTTAGCTCTTCTATTTTACAAATCTAATTTGGTGTGTTGTTATCATCTAAGATCATGTCTTGGAATAATCTTCTTATCATTCCTTTCAATAGGTTGTACTGGAATTCCCCCTTTAAGACGTAGAAAATTTTAGGAATGGCACGGGGGCCCACGTGAATGTGGAGAATGATGGTGCCAAGGGTGGAAGTCATGACATCATTAAATGAACGCAACATAACTGGGTTATTATGCATGTAATTGGTAGGGATTCTCATTTGTTTATACGCATGGGAGGAAATGATGTCAATATTGGCACCTCCATCGATCATAACGCGTTGAACGTGTATATTATCAATTAGACAGAAATGAATAGGGTGGGGTTAGGATCATCTAATTGGAAAGGGACAATCTCTTCATCAAAGAAACTGAGAGAAACTACTTGATGAGTGGTAGCAAGAGCAAAGGAAGGGGGTGAAGTGGTGAGGGAGGCAATGTGGTGAGGGGTGATAATGGATGCAATAGGAGTAGGGTCATTAGGTAGAACCTTAATAGATCGTAGGACTTTAATGAAGGCCAGACGATGAGACTCGGAGGTTTGGATGAGGTCGTACAAAGAAATTTTGAGAGGAAACTGGTGTAATTATTTAAGCATTGTACGATGGGCAACCCCATCAGAAATAAATATGTGGGTCCACAGATGGTGATTTTGGGTGTAGGTCCAAATGGAATGTTGGGTAAAGGAGTAGCGGATCAGCTGGTTGTTTTCTCTATTTCTTTGTCCTTCTAGGATCGAGTGGAAACTTGAACCATATTGATCTATGGTGAAGGAGAAGATGAGTCATGAAAGGTGTAGCGATAGGATGAGAAAAAATATGGTGAGGGAATATAATGGTTTTGTGGCAGCAATGCAGCGCATTGGTATTTTGATGGAGGTTTGGCTAGCTCTCTAATATGGACCATATTTATCTCAAATGTTGGAGGAGGATAAAAGGGTTGTGGAGGTGGAGATGGAGGTCATTGAATAGGTATGGGATGAGGTTGTGTGGTAATAGGTACAGGTGGAATAGGGTCCTCATATAAAAGATCATCATTGTCAAAGTTTTCTTCAAGAGGACATAGTTGGAGAAGAATAATTTTAAGCTCCTTACAGTTTTCCACATCATGCCCTAACACAATGGTAAGCATAAATTTTAGTATCATCAAACCCTTCTATTTTAGGTTTGAGTGGGTCGTAAGGTGTACGCGGGTGGCAATTTGATGACAGAGGTTTCCAATATGATAGCTAAGATGTTCGCGTAAGACCTTGCCAATGGATCATAATGTGAAGTACGTGTGGGTCTGGATGGAAGTGTGGGTGATTTGGTGGGAGAGGCATCACTAGAGGTAGAATCAAAGGTTGATTAAGTTTGACTATTTGTTTATTAAATAGTATGGTTTTGTGTTCGGGTTGCACCTTATTGGGTAAAGGTGAAGAAGGAGTGCATGATGTAGAAGGGAAGGTAGATGGCAGAAGGGGATGGGTTAGCCAAAGTGATAACAGAGGTCCGATGAAGGTGGTGGTAAGAGGAAATTTGGAAGGAATTGTTTCAAGAGAAGGGAATGGCATGGGTGATGATGAGGATACAATAATTGGTGTAGGTATAGGAGGTAGAAAGGATGTAGGTAATGGTGAAGGCGTAGGCTACGTAGGTAATTTGGGTGGAATAGAGGATTGTGATGAGGAGGTGAGTTGTTGTTTTTTGGTTTACCTTGGGTAGGAGGTTGTTTGACCAAGATTGATAGGTGGGGACCTAAGATAGATGGAAGTGGTGAAGGTGACAGAGGGGTAATGGGTGAAGCTGATGTATGCAACCTAAGAGGTTGGGTCTTCCTCTTAGGTGGGGGGATAGTCTTTGCGATGGCTTGTGAGGATGTGGGTAAATCCAGTTTGACATGACGATGGACTAGGTTTGATGTTGGTATGACTCCCAATATGGTAATGGGTCTGGACATGGGGGAAGATATAGGTGTAGGTAGGATTTTAGGCATAGAAAAATTTTTGTTTGATGGTAACATTTTAGGTGTGAGTGAGTATGATGAAGAAGGAGAAGCTAGAACTGGCATGGGCATGGTGGGTTTGGTTTTTTGAGACACCTTTGGATAGATTGTGGAAGTGTCAGCAAACAACATCTACATTTGAGTTGAGACAGGTAATCGAAGGCGTCCCTAAAGCATGGAATTGTCAACATAATCCAAGTGGTCGATCAAACGAGAGAATGATACCGATGTAGGGGAGGATGATGTTGATTTGGTATTAATCCATATAAAGAATGTCTATGAGACAAGGAAATGGTTGGCTTCAAACTCTGTGGGTAGAAGAAACAAGAGTAGATCAATAGGATCCTTGAAAGCTAGTGGAGAATTGTCACTAATATGAAGGGATGCTACTAAAGGACCCCTTATAAGTAGGGGAGAGGGCAAGTTGGATAAGGTAGGTTCTTATTTTGGTAAAGAATAACGTAAGCATGACTCTCCCATGGGTAGAAGAGTAAGTACTACGGGTTGTTTCGTCGGGTTAAGAGGTGAGTGAGGCAACTGCATTGGTAGATATGGTGGACTCCTCTGTGGGTGGAGGGGAAGATAAGGGGGACTCCTTCGTGTGTAGAGGATCAGATGAAACAGGTCCATCCGTGGATGAATGAGCTCATGTGAGAATCTCCTTGATAGATGGAATGGGAGGAAATTGAGTAGAAGGAGCTGGTATGATGTCAAAAATGGCATGAACTTCACAAATGTCACTGTCTGTGGTCAAAGTTTCACCGGTTTGGTTAGATGACAGGATGTGATTCGGGAACAGCTTCTTGAAGATGTGAAGGTTCTATTAGTCGGTGCATTAGGGTTATCCAAGACAAGATTTCCATTATCTAACATTTCTATGACGATGTTTTTGAAATTTATACAATTACCGTCGTTGTGACCTCTAACGCGATGATAGTTACAGTAATCATTTTCTTTGTACCTTGCAGGCACAAGAAAAGAAGGATCAAAACTATGGTTCTATGGGTGGAAGAGTGATTGTTTCGGCTTTTACAAGTTTTTCTAAGACTAAAGAGTAGGGTTCTCCAATGGGAGTATATTTTTGTTGCTCCCACTTGAACTGAAAATCTTGAATAGGAGAAAGGTTGGAAGAAGGTTTTGATTGATTGGATGGATGAGAGGGGTCAGCTTTCAAAACTACTGCGTCAGCAGATCCTTTTGCTTTAGAATAATATTTTGTGGTTTGGGAAGAAGAAGAGGTATCATTTGATTTAAATGCAACATTCTTGTTATGTAATTGTATCTTCTTCTCTTCAATGGGATGAATTTCCATTTTTCAGGCCACGATGAATGCCTCGTCAAATGTGCAGAAGTTTTGAACTTGGAGATTTGGTAAGATGTGTCTAGCATAATCTCTAGTGAACAACTCTATCAACTCTATTTGAGGTAGTTGGAATGTGAATTGGTTAATCAGGCTATGCCAACGAGCGACAAAATCTGCGATACATTCGTCTTCATATTGGTGTGTCACGTACAAGTCGGTCATGGTGACATTCTTGACAACATTGATAGAAAAGTGGTCTAGAAAAGCTTGAGCTACCTAATTAAATGAAAAGATGGAGTGCCTGGGTAGAGCACTATACCAATCTAAAGTTGGTCCCATCAAGGGCATTGGGAATGTCTGTAAGAGCAAAGCATCATCGTGAGTGATGAGATAACACACATGATTAAAAGACTGTACGTGTTGTTATGGGTCTTCTTTGTTGTTGAATCAGTTGAATTTAGGCATTTCCCTATGGATGGGTGAATGGGCTCGTTGTAAATCTCTTCGTATGTCAGAGAGTTACGTGTGTCAGAGATAGATGTTTCTAATGTCTGCATCTTGTCCATCATCAATTTGATAAGATCATTTGTAGGTTGTGATGATGGGGCACCCCCTGCAATATAAAGGGGTAGATAAGGTGGGCATGATGTGGACACCATCCCAGTACGTGGTGGTGGCGAGTACGAAAATTGTGATGAAGGAACATAGGCTAGAATAGGATTCGTCACCAAGGGTTGCTATGAAAGATTTAAACCCTCTTGGAAATTAACTAATTACTTGCAAATGAAAGGAAATTGATTTCTAATCTATTTAATATGATGTAACAATGATAAATTATAGTAATTAAGGAAATCAAATAGCAACTCCAACCTAAAATTCACAGAACAGATGTAAATCCAGCTATGTGATGACTTGTCCCCTCATTTTATCCTTTCTTTCTTTGTGTGTCCATATGAGTCCAAGTAATTAGGAATACAAATGCAACAGCAAGAGAAGGTGCTTGAGCAATGGCAGCTTGAAGGCATTCTAGTTGCAATGCAAGTGAAAGAGAGATAGCACAAGTGAACTAAGCTTGATTATGTAATTTCCATAGGATTTTGGCAACAATATTATGTAAGATACACAAAATTCTCAGGCCATTTGCTTGAATACAAGCATTGATTATATAGGAATTGCTTGGGATGTGTCTTCATGCACAAGGTAACCTTGGAGTGCCAAATCATTGGGTGAAGAGGCAGTTCAAACTAATTATATCTATTTTAAAATAGAAGAGTGAAGGAATTGCCAAGCAATCAAGACTAATTTTAGGCAATTTAGTTCATAAATGCGCCCTAGAAGTCAAGTTAAGTGAAATCACACGTGTTAAAACCACACATGAAGAGTTTTGGAAAAAGCACATAGGACTACCACCCAACGCAGGGTGGTAGTCATGAGACCACCTCCCTACCTGGGCAGTGGTTTCAGAACCGCCACCTAGGAAGGGCGGCGGTCCTGACACTAAAGGCCAAAACATGTACAAAAATGAGCAGGAAGCTAGAAGAAAGCATTGAAAGCTAAGTAAGGATGTCTAGGCTACAAATATACACTGTGATTGGTTTAGGAACTCGAACAATTTCTGAAAGGACATTAATCATCATTGGGGACTTTTGTAACCATTTTCTGACAATTTAGCACATGCAATTTTGGGTGCATACAGGAGCCTTTCTATCTTTATATCTCCTCAACTAACCATGCCTTGGGAGCCAAGCTGACACATTAAGAGGAACAAGGTAAGGAACAAGTCGTCTATTACATAAATCGCACCCTACACGATTACAGAACTCACTATTCAGAAGTAGAATAATTGTGTTGTGCCTTGTACTTTTTAACTTCTCAACTCCATTAGTACCTCCTCAATCAAAAAACCTATGTTATCACTAACTTTAATACACTCAAATCCATGCATTCTAATCAATATCACAATGACCGTATCACCAGGTGGCTCATTTTCATGAGTGAATTCGACCTCGAATTTATCTTTAAAAAATACATTAAGGGATAAGTCATTGTTGATCAGCTTATAGAAGATCCCCTTATCTCTAATCAATTACATTGTGAAAACTTCCCCGACGAATCTATCAACACTCTCAACCATGATAATACCCCTCTTAAAATGAAATTATTCTTTGATGGGTCCAAATACAGATAGGGGGTGATGGAATACTTATAATCCCCCCTTGGGACACTTATATTATCTTATCTTTCAAACTAAATTTTGAATGCACTAATAATATGGTGTATTATGAGAATATCATCAAGGGACTTCAGACTGCCGCATTTTTTGGTGTAAAAATTATTCACATTTACAAAGACTCACAACTTGTCATTAATCAAATCAAAGGGACTTATCAATGTAAAAATGAGGTCCTACAAAAATACAAAACCATCATCGAAAACTTACTAAAACTCTTTGACAATTTTGAAATATAAACTAGCCCCTGTTCATCTAACAAGTTTGTAGACACCATGGCTTCTCTCGCCTCTCTCATCCCTTTTTTCACCAGATGATTCTGAGCTCTTCATCGTCATACACAAACTAGATCAGCCATTCTATACTAACACTGATCTCCCCACCATTAATCACATAGAAGATATCTCATTTGGCACCTAGTATATGCAGATGTATGACTACCTTTCCGCTACCAAAATACCTTTAGATCTATCCTAAAATGGAAAAAGATATTTTTAACAACGCACATCTCACTACATCATATTAGAGGTATCTGTATGAATGAAAATGAACATGTGATCTTCAACCGTACTCGACCCCCCGAGGTCATGTCAGAGTAGCCTATGTTGAATGTGTGTGGATAACTATAGGAGGATCAATGACTAAGCTCTGGTAGTGTGATCTCCTGGTAGCTGAATTGGCAAAGGGGAGATTTAGAGGCTATGAACAGGTAGAGTAAATTCCCTATGGTCTGTTTTCTTAAATTGGATCTAAGTGCCAAACTAGTTTGAAGTGTCCATGTAAACTAAATGAAATTAACAATCTATGTTACTGCTGAAAGGAAGACTAATCTAAACAAATCACAAAATTGAAATATTACAATCACAAAAAAAAATTGGCTTTTATTTTAAATAATTAAATCTACTTTTACACTAAAACTAAACAAGCGAGATAACCCGGTGTGGTTATTCACTTGTGCTGAGTGTATTGAATATAAACTAACTTAAAACACAAAATTTTTCAAATAATCTATGATGTGTAGACAACCTCCTATAGATATTCTCTGCTTCAGATCCACAGGGATGGGAAGAAGAGGATACATCACCGGGGATAGCTATGAAAGATTTAAACCCTCTTGGAAATTAACTAATTACTTAAAAATGAATGGAAATTTATTTCTACTCTATTTGATATGATATAACAATGATAAATTATAGGAATGAAGGAAATCAAACAACACATCCAACCTGGAATTCACATAACAGAGGTAAATCCAGTTGTGCAGTAGTATGTCCCCTTAGTTTGTTCCTTCCTTTCTCTGAGCATTCATGTGAGTCGAAGAGATTGGGAATGCAAGAATAATAGTATGAGGATGGCACTTGAGCAATGGCAGCTTGATGGCAATTCAGATGCAATGTAGGTAGAAGAGAGATAGCACAAGAGATCAGAGCTTGGCTATGTAATTCCTAGCAAGATTGTAGCAGCAATACAATGCAAGATACAAAAAAATTTCAGACCCTTTTACTTAAATACAAGCATGGAATATATAGGAATGGAGGATGGGAAGTGCCTTCATGCACAAGGCAAGAAGGGGCAGTTCCAACTAATTAAATCTATTTAAAATAGAAGGAGGAAGGAGAACCAAGTAATCAAAGCTAATTTTAGACAATTCAGCTCATAGATGCATGTAAAAAGTGAAATTAAGTGAACCGTCGCATGTTAAAACACGCGTGAAGAATCTAGAAAAAGTGGGTAGGACCGCCCCCTACATAGGGCGGTGGTTTCAGGACCGCCTGTTTCACTCAGAATGTTTCAGCTTCTGGGAATAGAGTTGCTCCTATCCTTTCATTCCTTTTAGAAACAGATGAGGTTAGGGTTAGGAGGAATACCTGTTGAATGTCGAGATGGTGTGCACGTACCGTAGAGAAAAATCAGGCTGACTGCGGAGAACTCCTTTTTGTCTTGGAAGGACTACCTACAAATAAGAACACAAGACCACAAGATTTTGATTAAACAATAAATGAGGAAACTGCCTTGGGCCCAGGAAATATAAAACTTCCCTTCGAAGGTGGTCAGTTCCCCTGCTAATATGAATTAACACAAAAGACTGCAAAATATCAATTAAATTATTTTGTTAAACTGGGTAGGGGGAAAGGCTGGTTTTCTAGTTTTGATCAGAGGAACCGATGGCGGTTATTGATGACCGATGCCGGTTACTGATAACCGATACCGGTGGGTTATAGGATCTTCTTAGTACATATGGTGTTTGTAATAGCTGGCTTTTTTGGATGGTATTAGGAAATGGGATGATTAGGAGTGAAAGAATGACAGTTAGATGCAATGGCACGTTGGGTAGTGGATTCAGAAACGGATTTAGGAGGACTGAGATTCAAGAAACATAAGAAATGTTATGACAAAAGGACATGTAAGATCTGACTTACTGGTTTTGACCGAGATGCAAGTTGATCTCCTTGGTTGCAAACACTTCTGGTTTCTTTACTCGTCTCTGCTTTGTCAAGTGAAGATCTGGACTCTGTTCCTCGCTCGCAATGCTCTCCGTTGATCCAGAAATGCTTTGACTGATCTCTCAAATGAAATTCCGATCCGTTGTTTTGGTTTAGGGAGCCCATTTACAGGGAACCGATGGCGGTTGCGTAACCGACGGCGGTCGAGTAGGAACCGGCATCGATAAGGAAAAAGTAGGCTATTTTTAGTAAAATAGCCCACCTTCCCTGCTTTTCTCCCGAGAGATCAGTTGCGGGATTGGTCAAGTGGCTAGAAGGTCGGCTTTGGGTGCGAGTAAGGAGGCATTAGTTATGGATGTGAGTCTAGACCAAGTCATGGGTCTTAATTAGGTTAGTTTAGGGTTAGGGCTAGGTCATGATGAGGTGGCAAAGTGAGGTGGCGGGTAAGGTGATGTGGATTTATCAATTACAAGGTAATTAATAAATAATTGTGTAAAGTTTAGGTAATGAGGTTAGGTTGCAAAATGGGATGCGGGTCATAAGGGGTCGTAAGACACGAATTTGGTGTCTACATTAGCCCCTTATTGTCGTGTAGCTTGTTCTGTAAAGTTGCGTGGACAATAATATGAAGTGGTTTCTCATGTTAAGGATATAGGTAATCCCCCTCAAATCTATCACAGATTGAGTGAACGGGAAATTAGGGATAGGGTTGATAAAGGGTATATGTTGTAGAGAGGATGGTAAGGTGGTGGGGTAGGTCCAAGGAAGCAGACGCATGTTAAAATGCAATAGTACGACGAGGGTACATGATTTGACAAGAAAACCAGCAATGTGTAGGCAAAGGTCGATAGTTTATCCAAACAAGGGTGATATAATCCTGGTATCCAAGGCATAGGAAGTAGCTCCAGGGTATATAACAGGTGAGGTACAGGAACGTTTAGGCATGTTCGGCAGTACCAAGTGGTTGGTTTGGTTGAGATAAACGTCACGGTCGAGGTCTAGGCAAAGTTGGTCGACAGATCAAGTCAAGGACCCTAATCATGCTAAAACACGAACAGGTGAGCTCGATTGAACACAAGGTACATGATGGATGTATAAAATAAAACGTTGATTATGGGTATGGTATGGAAGTGATACGGCCTTTGGTCAGGCCAAGTGGTTGGGCGGTGGCCCTGGGTCAGGTTAGGTGGGTAGGTTGAGGCCTTGGGTCAGGTCAAATTGTTAGGGCGAGGCCTTGGGTCGGGCCAAATAGGTAGGTTGAGGCCTTGGGTCGGGCCAAATAGGTAGGGCGAGGCCTTGGGTCGGGCCAAATAGGTTAGGGTGAGGCCTTAGGTCGGGCCGAATGGTAGGTTGAGGCCTTGGGTCGGGCCAAATAGGTAGGTTGAGGCCTTGGGTCGGGCAAAATAGGTAGGGCGAGGCCTTGGGTCGGGCCAAATAGGTTAGGGCGAGGCCTTAGGTCGGGCCGAATGGTAGGTTGAGGCCTTGGGTCAGGCCAAATAGGTAGGGCGAGGCCTTGGGTCGGGCCAAATAGGTAAGGTGAGGCCTTGGGTTGGGCCAAATATGTAAGGCGAGGCCTTAGGTCGAGCCGAATGGTAGGTTGAGGCCGTAGGTCAGGCTGGACAAGTGAACAAATGTTGTGCAGCAAAGGTGGACAGAGGCGATATTGGTGAAAAAGAGGCAAGGAGTAAATAAGGGCAAAGAATGGGGTGAAAGATGGGTATCGAACCGATGTCGATTCTGCATGACCGATATCGGTTAAGGGACCGATACCAGTTTCTTAGGGCAAAATGAAACCGACATCGGTTAAGGTCGAAAAACCTATAAAAAGAAAAATACGGCCTGTCATTGTCACTTTTGTTATTTGCAATCCAAATTGACTTGTCTGACGTGGAGAGTTGATTTGGAGGGTTATTGAGTGAGGTGGAGTTATTTGATTGGCGGAGAGAGTTGATAGTGGGCCCGATTGAGGAGGAGGCAGCAGGTGATTGGCCAGGGACCCAATAGATCAGGATTAGAGCCATGGCACAGGCAGGAGGAGCTGGAGGGGCTGGACCAGCTGGACCGCCACCGCCCATCCCACCACGACGATGTGTCGTCGTACCGGTAGGTTCTAAACTCGTGATTTATGCATTGAAATGGTTATTAGGCTAAATGGGGGGTTTGGGTAAGAATTTGTATTTTGTAGGAAATAAGGAGTAAATGGAGGTAATTTGAAAAACGGAGAGGGTAGAGAGGTAAAATAGGGTAATGCGGCTAGGTGAGTAAAATTGGAGGGTTTTTGGGCGGGTAAATGGGTAGAAATAGGAAAAAATGGGTTTTGGGGGCCGCGCGGGGGTTCGGCTCCGAGGGAGGACAGTGACCGATGTCGATCACTAAGCGACCGGCATCGGTCACGCAATTTTAGGGGAAGGAAGGTTTGTTGGTGACCGGCGTCGGTCATGTATCGGCCGGCGTCGGTTGGGAGTTGGGTTGATTGTTTTTTTTTTTGGGGTGTTGGGTTGGGTTGTGGGTGGGAGTGGTTGATTGTTTTTTTTGGGGTGTTGGGTTGGAGTGGGAGTGGGGGTTGGATTAGGGGTGGAGAAGGGGTAGGTATGGGAGTGGTGGTTGGGTTAGGGGTTATTGGGTTGGGTTGCGGGTCGGTGTGGGGGTTGGTTTAGGGGTGGAGAAGGGTTAGGTGTGGGGTTAGGTTTTGGGTGTTACAAAAGGGGGTTTAGATGGTAAAGTAGATGTTATAATAAAGAGTAGGTCTAAGAATGGGGGTTGGTTTTGCAGGCACGTCAGCAGTTGACGATAC
Organism: Taxus chinensis; assembly: GCA_019776745.2. Taxonomy (NCBI): domain Eukaryota; kingdom Viridiplantae; phylum Streptophyta; class Pinopsida; order Cupressales; family Taxaceae; genus Taxus; species Taxus chinensis. Next base: position 624,350,008 of record CM034154.1, on the reverse strand, counting down.
GTGATAGGATGCCTCCACTATTGAGTCGGATGAGGTCACACGTATCTGCGGCGCATTGGGCCATCATGCGCGAGGTGGGACTTGGCGGGGTCCAGAGGTACAGAGTGATAGAGAGGGATCACAGCCTGATGGTCGCCCTCATCGAGAGATGGGATCCGGCGGCCAATGTGTTCCATCTGCCGACCGGGGAGATGACCGTCATTAGAGGATGTGTATCGCATCCTACGGCTACCGATCGAGGGAGAGGCAGTCTTCCAGGTAGATTCAGAGACTGCGATGGACAGCATACTGCAGGTTTTTGGGGATGCAGCCGCGCTACTGACCTACCATAGTGCGAGTATCGGGTACGGTGACATGTACCGTGCGCATCGTCACGAGACACGACTGGCGGTGTTGATGATGGTTGGGATCACCTGCTTCGCCCTCCCGGACTCAGAGGGAGGCCGCTTCCCACGAGCATTGATGGGGGTACTGCTGGAGACGGTGGAGGAGCACACCTGTTATGCCTGGGCACCAGTATATCTGGTGTAATTATATAGGGAGTTATGGGGCTATCACCGGAGGAGGCGATTTGGTATTTGTTCTACATTTTTGTTGCACTGTTGGGCATACGAGCACATCGTATGCATCAGGCCAGTAGAGCTACCTCAGCAGGCAGGGCCACAGGTTGTATACCGATATGGCTTTCAGAGGTGGTTGGGGGTCGTTGGGCCAGCCACGAGCAGTTGTTGCAGGTTGGGATGTGGTCTATTATAGGACACTTGCTAGAGGGCCTTACAGTAGTAGACATTGTATGGAGACCCTACAGAGGTCACCAGCCTGCAGAGGAGCCCGCGTACAGCTGCGCCTGATCCAGTATACATTCTGGATAGCAGGACGGAGACCGGGAGAGTACGAGCGGATACCCCATAGAGGGTACGTAGGCAGATGGGGCTACGACAGGACGAGCCACCTCCCTCCCTCAGTACAGGAGGGATGATGTAGAGGCCCCCACTGCCAGCGCCACAGCCTTTTGATCCAGACTGGGTAGCGGAGAGGACCAGCAGGTGAGGGTGTGGATGATGTTGGGTGCACGGGAGCATACAGGGTGTGGTGGGCTGGGCAAAGAGCAGCGAGGATAGTACCGCCTGCGTAGCCAGACTTGGCTGCAGTTATAGGAGAGAGGGATCAGCTCAGAGGTCAGGTGCAGCTCTTACAGGGGCAGCTAGCTGCTGCGTAGGCACAGATAGGGGCCTTACAGGGGCAGCTAGCCCAGGCTCAGGCACAGGCACAGGTAGCACCACCACCAGCACCACAGCCACAGGTGCAGGTACAGGCACAGGCAGCACCACCACCAGCACCACAGCACAGGTGTAGGTACAGGCAGCAGCACAGGCAGCACCACCGCGGCCACAAGTGCAGGTACAGGCTCAGGGGGTATTGGTGTTGGGTGCCAGGGGACCAGCCCCCAGCTCCTTCAGTGGCGCGAGATCGCTATATGGAGGTTAGAGCAGAGGCCCGATATTATCAAGATATTCTTGATAGTACCGGAGTCGAGTATCAGGCGTATGCAGTTGCATAGGGCAGAGACCTCGCACAGCCAGAGATCTCAGGGAGGGGCAGCCACATCTGGCGTGTCAGTGACGGGCAGGAGGCGAGAGGCACCACAGGGACCAGTGGGGAGAGGTGCCGAGGGCGGTGGGAGAGCTGATAGATCCCCGGACATGGTTTTGTTCTAGAGACACGGGCACCGGTCTACGAACCGGTTGTATTGATAGAGGCCTGCGTGCCGAACACTTATTCATTGCATTGATTCATTTATTTATTATTATACCGGCCTACGAGCCGAGTATATTTTGATATGAGAGACCGGCATGCGAGCCGAGTCGAGATTTTTGGTAGGTATTGCAGTCTGCGTTGCCGGCTTTGGTATATTATGAGATCACAGAGGCCCCGATGTAGGGCACATTGTATTTTTGAAAACTGGTATATATATATATATAGAGACGATGTTTTGATCCTCGTGTAGTATTCAAAATGTGTTTAAATATTTTGTTAATGGTTGGTAATATGTAATGTATGATAAGTTTTAGTTGATATGTTGATAGATGGATGATGTTGATGTTTTTGTTTTTGTTGTACGTATGTATGAATGATATGTGATGTGATGAATTGTTGGTGTTGTGACATTGTGATATATGTAACTGATGAGTTGGATCCAAATGATGTAGAGGATTGATAGTTTCCTGATATTCGTAGTTTGATGGTTGTGTATTTGTATAAAATAAATGATGTTTAATGAAATTATAATGCTATGTGTGGTGGATGAACAAATGTGGTAAATTCTGTTGTTTATGCAGGCAAAGAGGCCGGGGGCGCGACAAAAATTTAGATGAGAAATGAAGAAAAGAACCCTGTTTCAAAAAAGGCAGGTGTGTAACCGGTATCGGTTAGGTAACCGATGTCGGTAGTTATATGACCGATATCGGTTATATGACCGATACCGGTTATTTAGGTATGAGATTTTCTAAAAATAGAAAAGCTAGGGTGGCAACTTCAGTTTTAATTTTAGAGCCATGCAAGAGGTTAAATACGCGAACGCAATGCTTTTTGACGACTGAGACAGGTATTTGCATGAGAGATTGGGGTGAGAAAGGAGGAAAGAGACAAGGAAAGTGAATGTGATCCGAGATTTAGAAGGCAGAAAGACAAATTTAAAAAGGGGTGGTGATATGGCAGCACGCCGAGAAGCATCAGCAGGCAAGAAAAGGGGACAGGAGGGCAGACAGGACAAGAGGCCCACCTCAAGCTGCTGCAAACCAAGAGGGCTGCATTCGTGTTTGTGACCAGAGGTAAATGTTTTGTTGTGATTTGATTTTTGCATGTGTTTATGTGAATAAGAGATTAAGTATGGGGTAGATATGAAAAGAAAACATGATAGCAAGGGTTATAATGAGGTGAGTGTAAGTGGTTACGGGTAGGTAATCAAGGGTTTTCGGTATGTCTGTGTATATACAGAGAGGAATAAAACGAGCAATTATTGTCGTAGGTGGTGTTTTAGGCAAGATGTATGTAATTGACAGTGACCGGTAGCGGTTAGGGTAAACCGGTATCGGTTACTAAACCGATACCAGTTATGTATAACCGATACCGGTTACTGGAGGAATTTCCAGAATGTTTGAAAAACCCTGACGGATTGAATGGTTGTTTGTTGTTTTGGTGTATGCAGGCAGAGGCAGGATTGACGATGAATGATAGTGTGCCAGCGCTGTTGTCACGAATCTGAGCGGATGTAACACCAGCTGAATGGACATTGATAAATCGTTTGGGGTAAGTGGAATCCGCTATTATTCACGAATTGCACGGAACCATGCTATGTTGCAGGCATTGATTGAGAGATGGAATCCCGAGACAAATACCTTCTATCTGCCAACAGGGGAGATGACAGTAACATTGGAAGATGTGTTTCAGATTTTGAGACTCCCTATTACAGGAGAACCAGTATATCAGGCACTACCTAGCGCGGCACGGGGGCGATAACAGCAGTATTTGGTCCATACGCACGAGATTTGACATAGCGAGGTTTATCCTTTACGTATGGGGGTAATGTATGCAGCACACCCTGAGGAGACAAGGTTAGCAGTGATATTAATGATAGCGGTAGGGTATTATGCATTACCGAGGGCAGAAGGAGGAAGATTTCCAAAGGCATTGATGTGTGTTATTGGGAGATGGTAGAAAGGAACGTTACATTTGCATGGGCACCTGCATATTTGGCGGAGCTATACAGGGGTTTATGGGCTTGTAGGCGAAATCACAGGACGACGCTGGATTGTTCATACGTATTACATTGTTGGGCCTATGAGCACATTGTTTGTGTGCGACCAATAGGCCGACCCATCCAGTCGGGAGAAACTGGAGTGTAGAGGTTGGGATTCAGACGATGGGTCCAGACAGAACAAGAGGCCAGATCCCAGGCTGTGACGGGTGATATTGAGTAGTACAGGCAGGTATGGGAGAGAGTGACGGTTGCGGATATCTGTTGGAGGCCATACGGAACTATATGGTAACAGAGAACATAGCTGAGGAGTTGAGGGGTGTAGAGCGATTGAGGTGGATCGCAGGGCACAGGCCGGGTGAGTATGAGAGGATTCCTATAGATCGCGTGCGGTGACAATTTGGATTTGTGCAGGATATACCCCTGGCTATAGACCCTATATGAGGATCGACGCAGAGGCAGCATTCTCACCTCCCCGGCCAACACCTCCAGAAGGGCCTGAAGAGGTAGCAGCCGATCGCAGGGTAATGGATGCAGGAGGAACGACAGAGGCCTATAGATTATGGTGGGTAGTAGCAGAACTGCGAGGTGTACGTGATTGCCCTGACATAGTGGTGATTACAGCAGAGAGGGATCGTCTGCAGCGTTTGGTTCAGCAGCTCCAAACGCAGGTGAATGAGACAAGAGGATTGTTAGTGGTTGCGGAGTCACGGGCGGAGAGACTAGAGGCTGGAGTCCTCCATGCGAGAGAGGGCGTATTCATATGTTATAGGAGAGATTGGCAGATCAGTGGGAGGTACCAATAGCCATGTGGTACCTTTGAGGACAGAGAGGCCCGGCGAGAGGGGTCGACGATCACGATCATCACCTAGTTCGGGATGAGGCGTGAGGGTCTGAGTAAATGTTAGCAAGGTATAAGAATAAATAAGAGTACCGACCTGCGTGTCGATGATAGAGAAGATGTATTTGTTTAACATCTAAATAAAAACGAGATATGTATGTTGATTTGAGTTATAATAATAAGAATGTTTTCGTTTGACTTTCGGTGTTTTTGAAAAAGGATAAAGAGGAATGTGATTAAATAGAAATACAAAAAATATTTATATTTATCACACATGATAGGTTATGGTAGGGGATGGTCGAGCTAACCTTGGGAGACCCCATGTCTCCGAAAGTGCTGCCTACATAGCCCATTGCACAAAGCAAGAGGGGCCTCAGACCGATGTAGTTCTCCCTTAGGATCAGGGAGAGGTGAATTCAGGCAATTTGGTATGGTTTAGGCAATTGGTTGGTTGGTAAAAATATTAAGATTAGTAAAGGTAAGGTTGATGGTGTTGGTAATGAATTGGTGATGTTGTAAAGGTATAAGGGAAGCGAAAGTTAGCCTACCCAAGTAGTAGGGGAATCATGTCCTGATTAAGGTCAACACACAATCCTAGATGCGAGGCAAAGCAGAAAGAGTGCTCCGTAGATGAAGAGAGCTAAACAAACCACACAACGTAGAATGAGCTTGGAGCCCTAGGTACCGTGCATAGACGAGAAGTCAATAGGTGAAAAGAGTTGTGTGATCACAATATATCAAGCGTACATTACGTCCCTTGAGTTGAAACAAATGGTGAGGTGAGGTGGATGGTATAGCTGAGGTGCAGAGAACTTATTACAAAGTGAGTGTTCTGACGAAAGAGAACCTACCCTAAATAGACAAGTCCATGACTCAAAAGTCCTTTTGAATGAGGCTTTTATTTTATTGAATGTAGACTGATCGATGCGGGAAGTCTACAAGGGATATTGATTGTATTATTCTTGAGGTCTTCACGAAAGCTGATCAATGCGAGAAGCTTCTGATAAAGGCTGACTGTGTATAGCTGTGTCCTTCGAGGGAGCAGTCTATTTATAGTAGCAGATATGATTTAATGCATAGCTGTCCTTCAGGGGAGCAGTCTATATATAATAATAGCAGTAATAGTTCGGCATATAGTGTCCTTCGAGGGAGCAGTCTATATTTAATTTAGATGACTAGATGTTCTTTTGGCGTGAAGCATCTAGTTTAGTAGGAAGTTTGACTCAAGAAAATCCCATAAGAATACGGCTTATTTTAATACTTTGAAGTCATGGACTAGACTAAAAAGGGGAAGGCATCATCAAGGGGAGGTGATCATATGTGAGCTTGATTTTATTATGAGGTGTAGGAAACAGAGTGTATGTAGTGGTAAGTGAGCTCAAGGGACGAGCAACAGGTAGATAAGAAGTGATATAACACTAATTTCAACAGTAGAATGGTCGAAGATGCAAGGCATTAAGGGGTTCAGGCTCAGGTTTACCATTAAGCGAAGCTAAACGATAAGTACCAGATCCATAGGTGTGAGTGATTATATAAGGCCCAATCTAATTGGGAGAAAATTTTCCACGTTTTCTCTTTTCTAGTTTGGTTACATGTTGATTCTCTTTGAGGACAAGATCACCAACCTTAAAGGTACGCTCATGAAGTCGCTTATCATAAGCACGTTTAATGCGTTTTTGATAGATTTGAAGGTGATCAAGAGCTGTAAGACGGCGTTCGTTAAGAAGCTCCAATTGGGCTAACCGCTCTTGGCAGAAATCATCGTTGGTGAGAATATCCTGAAGAGATATTCTAAGGGAGGGTATTTGTATTTCGAGAGGAAAAACATCCTCGGTACCGTATACCAAAGAAAAAGGTGTGGCATTAGTAGAGGTACGAATGCTAGTACGATAAGCCCAAAGGGCAAAGGGAATGTGATCATGCCAATTTCTTGCCGGAGTTCATTGACAACTTTCATGAGGATTTTGGTTAGTGTTTTATTAGAGGACTCGGCTTGCCCATTGGCTTGTGGATAGTAGGGTGATGAGAAGCTAAGTTTGATACCAAAGTTGTCGCAAAGGTCTTGCAACAACTTGTTTTTGAAAGATATTCCATTATCTGTTATCAGGCGATGAGGAACACCAAAACGACAGATAATGTGGTGGTTAATGAATTAGACAGTTTTTTCTTTTTTGATTGAAATGAGTGGAATAGCCTCCACCCATTTTGTGTAATATTCGGTCGCTGTGATTATCCAATGGTGACGTTGTGAAGAGGTTGGGTGAATCTCACCAATAAGGTTTAAACCCCATTGTGAGAAGGGCCAAAGATCTCGAGCGACCTGGAACGGGTGGCTAGGAGTATGTTGAAGGTTGGCATGTTGCTGACACATAACACAACGCTTAACATATTCGTAGCAATCATTATTGAGAGTAGGCCAATAATAACCAAGGCGAAGGATTCGTTTGGCCACGGCAAGGCCGCTAAAATGTCCACCACAAATATCGTCATGGACCTGTTGGATGGTATGAGTGGCCTCCGCGCCAGTTAGACAGCGAAGGAGGATGCCATCAAAGCCACATTTATAGAGGAGTACCCCCATGACAACATAACGCGAAACACTTTTAAGAAAAGCACGTTTGCTGTTACTAGTAAGATCAGGTGGGAGGATAGAGATTGTAAGGTAGTCGTGAAATTGTTGGTACCAGGTATCCTGTGAATTAGTAGACACAGTATTTATCATACAAACTACCAGGATTGAATAGGATGGGGCAAAAAGTTGTTGGACCACGACGAATAATTCAGAGTCCGTTGGTGCGGTAGGAATTTACGAGGCTAAGCAAGCCATAGTAGCCGCAAATTTGTTAGTGGAGCGTGGGAATGGTTTGTATAGAATAATGAGTAAATAAGGCTAAAAGTGAATCGACGTAGTGTTTGTATTTTTGAAGTTCCTCGTTTTTACATTGGTAGACGCCCATAACTTGATTGACTACCAATTGAGAGTCGCCAAAAATGTTGATAGATTTGATACCTAAGTGCAGCGCAACCTGGAGACCCAGAACAAGGGCCTCGTATTCCGCTGTATTATTAGTGCAAGGGAAATCGAGTCGGAATGAAAGAGGCATAGGCTCAGCGTCGAGAGGAATAAGAACAACGCCAGCTCCTCCGCCACGATGGCATTTGGAGCCATCGAAGAAGAGAGTCATTGGGTACGACTCCTCTGTGAGGGAAAGAGTAGCGATGAGTTCGTCGGGAAATGTGAAATTGGTAAATTGTTCCCCAGGTAAAGGAGCTTCCGCAAGTTGGTCTGCGATGGTTTGTCCTTTGATTGATTTCTGGTGGACAAAATCAAGGTCGAGGTTGGCGAGAAGCATGAGCCATCTGGCAATGCGTTGGTTCAGATGAGGTTTGGCATACATGTAATGGATGGGGTCTGTATTGGTGATGACGAAAGTCTTGTGATTTAGAAGGTAGTGTCGGAGTTTGGTGGCCACGAATGATAGGGCTAGGCATAACTTTTCTATATGTGTGTACCTAGTCTCATAGTCCACCAAAGTACGACTTATATAATAAACGGCTTGTTCGCGATTCTCAGAGTCACGATGTGCAAGCATGGCTCCTACAGCGTGGTCGGTGGCGGAAAGGTAAAGGTAGAAAGGGTGGTCGTCTTGGGGTGGGATAAGCACGGGTGGCTGCAAGAGATAGGATTTGAGAGCTTCGAAGGCTTGGTGACATTCTTCGCTCCATTGGAATGCAATATCCTTTTTAAGGAGGTGATGGAAAGGTTGACACCGATCCGAGAGTTGGGAGATGAAACGTCGGATAGATTGGAGCTTACCTTGTAAACTACGCAATTGTTTGAGATTTTTGGGTGGGGGCATTTCTAGGATAGCTTTGACTTTAGATGGATCGACCTCAATGCCACGCAAAGAGACGATAAAGCCAAGAAGTTTTCCCGAAAGAACACCAAAGACACATTTCTTCGGTTGAAGGCGGACAGAATATTGTAACAGGTGATCAAAAATAATGGTTAAAACATTGAGATGTTCACTACGATGTTTAGACTTGCCGAGAAGATCGTCGACATAATCTTCAAGGATAGTGTGCATAATGTCATGAAAAATGTAGGTCATAGCCCGCTGATAGGTAGCACCAGCATTCTTAAGGCCAAATGGCATGACACGATAACAGAAGGTTCCCCAAGGAGTTATGAAGGCAGTTTTATGTTGATCGGCAGGGGCAACCAAAATTTGGTTGTATCCTGAAAAGCCATCCATGAGAGAGAGCATCTCATGACCTGCAGTTAGATCAACAAGTTGGTCAATGCTAGGTAAGGGGAAGTCATCCTTGGGGCAAGCGAGATTAAGATCTCGGAAATCCGTGCATATCCGAAGTCCCCCTGTCACTTTAGTGACAGGTACGATGTTAGAAATCCATTGAGGATAGTCAATAGGCAAGATGAAGGAAACAGAAAGGAGTCGTTGGAGTTCCTCTTTGACCAAGAGAGCAATGCGTGGATGCATTTTTCTCAATTTCTGTTTTACTGGTTTGGAATCGGGGTTTAGGGTGATGTTATGGACGGCAATGGTAGGATCAATTCCTGGCATGTCAGCGTAAGACCATGCGAAAGCTTGGTTGCGAGCACGGAGAAAGGTAGTAAAGGCGGCTTGTTCTGATGTGTTAAGGGATTGTCCAATCTTCACAATGTGAGGATCCTCCTCCGTGTGGATGTTGATTTCTATGGTAGATTCGTTCAGCATGGTTTGGGTTTCAGATGGTAAGGCTCGTTGAATATAAGAATCATCCGCGCCAAGGTAAGTGAGGATGGAGTCGTCATCCTGGCATTCAACAACATTAATCAAAGGTGAATCCTCTTCGATCATGTCTGGATACAGAAGGGGAAGAGAAGATGGGTCGTCATTATCACGTTGATAAGTGAGAGGACCTATGAAGATAGCATTTATGAAAAAAAAAAGTTAGGAGGGATGGATTCAGGGTCTATAGATTCTGTGGGTGATGATGGCAAAGTGGGTGATGATGGTTTGGTAGGGGCGACGTCTTCTTCTTCCAGGATACAGCTGACAGGAGGTGTCTCCTGTGTAGGTGTTTCGGGAAAACCGAGACCACTGCGATCATTATGTTTACGGGTAGTCACGGGAATGAGTGTATGTCGGCCTTGTTCGTAAAGGCCAAAACCAAAGCCTTTCCATGCACAACGAGTCAAGAAGGTGAGGGCGAAACGACGATTTGTCAAGTATTGAAAATCGGATTGGAAAGGAACCACACCAAGAGGAGGTTCAGGGGTAATGGAGGATGCATCAACACCCCCATACGTTAGGTTAGTGCGGCAATGGGGTGGTCCGTAAGAGATTACCTCCCCCACGTGACGGTCGTAGGTGGGATGTGCATGTAATTGTCCGTACTCCTGCGGGGTAGGGAAAGAACTAACGTTATATAGGCGGTACTCCCCCAGCGTAAGGCGCTGAAAAACATCTACTAAGGGGTCGGAGGTTGGAATGTTAGCTGCGGGAAGGGAAGTGGTTTTTGCGATGGTGGTTTCATCAGTTGAAGGCGTAGGCGCGGTTGAGGTGGATGGTTGAGGTACATTTGAGGAGGATGGTTGGGTTGAATGTATGGGTGTCTTGATTGGTATAAGCACATCGTTAGGGCGGTATAACATATTGCAGGTTTTAAAGGGGGGAGGGTCAGCTTTTACGGTGTAGGACTTCCCCTCGTACTCAAATTTTATGCATCTATGTAATGTTGAGGGAACGCATCCCATGGCTCGGATCCAAGGACGACCCAGCAATATATTATATTGGAACTCTCCCTCCAAGACATAGAAGAGTTCGGGTAAAGTACGTGGTCCTACCCGAATGTTGAGGATCACGGTGCCTAAGGTAGAAGTAATAGCGTCATTGAATGATCACAACATGATGGGGTTGGCACACATGCAACTAGAAGGGATATTCATTTGTTGGAAGGCTTTTGAAGAGATGATGTTTAGGCTAGCGCCCCCGTCAATCATAACCCGACGTACTCGAATGTCTCGGACGTAAGCGGAAATGAAAAGGGCAGGGTCAGGGTCTTCTGTACCAAAGTCAACAATTTCATCTTCAGAGAAACTGACTGCAGCAGCTTGTGGTATAGAGACAGAAGTGATTGGAGTAGTGGGCTGTTTAGTGAGAGAGGCAACGTGATTGGGTGTTAGAATGGAGGCGACAGGCAGGGTTTCATTAGGTAAAACCTCTATCCCTTGAAGGATCTCAACGAGAGCTTGTCGATGAGATTCAGAAGTCTGAATGAGATCATACAGTGTCATTTTTACGGGCGATTGGTGAAGCTGTTTAATCATATTTCGGTGGGCAATGCCATTAGAGACGGGATAGGTGGGGTCCGCGAATGACCACTTTAGGTGGTGGTGCAATCGGGATGTTTGACGGAGAAAGAGATGCCGCAGGTGTGTTTTCTTTTGCTTTCCCATTGTTTTTCTGCCCTCGAGTAGCGACACTAATCATATTAATCTCGTAGACCTGAGATGAGGAAGATGGTTGGGATAACTCATGGTCTTCAAGAGGTGGGGTTGTAATAATGATAGATCTTGGTGAGGCGGGGACAGATGGTATAGGAGAGGGAATGGAAACTAAAGGTCTCTCCCTTCGTAAGTTGTCTTTCTTAATCTTTCTATCCGGGAGAGGTGACTGACGAAGGATGGTTTTTAGAGCTTTGCATCCCTCCACATCATGTCCTGGTGTGCGGTGATAAGCACAGATTTTAGACTCATCGTAACCCATAGGTCGGGGTTTAGACGGGTCATAAGGTCTAAGTGGAGGTAGGGAAATGGTCGCATTCTCCACCAACATAGCAAGGATTTTGGCGTAAGATCCTTTGAGTGGGTCAAAATCGGAAGAGGATGAGGGTATTGGTTGTGCGGGTTTTGGTAATGTTTGGGCATGATTGGTTCGCACGGGTGGTGGTTTAGCCGAGGGGTGTTGATACGTGGTTTTTACTAAACGTGATTTCTTTGGCGCAGAAGCTATGTGGGATGATGAGGCCGCAGATGATGTGGTATCAGAAAACAACCACGGGGAAATAGGAGTGACCGAACACAAATCTTTTGATGATGGAATTTGTTTAGGGTTGATAGGTGGACAGGATACGCGGAGTGACGGTGTTGCTATACCCTGGAATTTCTGTATGGGTGCGGAAGGCGTAGGTTGTTTTGAAGAAAACGCAGGAGGTATGATATATTGATGTAAGGTAGAGGGATGGGGTCCCAATATGGAAGGTAGGTATGACGATGATGGTTTTGATTGTGATAGGGGCACGGATTGAGTTTGTCTCCTAGGTGGCGGGGCGGATTTATTTTTGGATAGATCGAGTCGCTTAGGCGGGTGCGTTAGACTGCGGCATTGGTGAGGTCCCAAGCGTAGGGGAAGATCTGGTTAAGTTGATAGAAGTGGACGGGGCATTTGGTAGAGGTGAGGGGGGTGAAGGTGAGAACAGGGGCATTTTAAGCTTCTGTAAACACTTCGGGTATATGGTGGAGACATCAGGATCAGTCATTTGCATTTGAGTAGAAAAAGGGGTACTCAAACGTTCCCATAGGGCCTGTCTATCTTCTGTGGAATGACAGTCTCCAGGTGTGATTTGTAATTTTTGTACGGAAGAAAGGTGGGTTGTAATTCCAGTCCACTGCGGGTGTGATACAAGGGGTAGATGAGGCGCTGTATCAATAGATGTTAAGAGGTCAACAGGTCGCTGAAAAGATTTAGGCGATGAAGAACTAATAGGTAAGAGGGCGTGTTTGAGGGGGTCCGTTATGGTTAAAGAAGTTAGTGATGTCGGTGTAAGAAGTTTCTCGTCTAAAGGTGACAAAAGGAGTGGCGAGCTCTCCTCTTGTGCAGCGAGAGCGGTAGAAGGGGACGTTTGGGAAATAGATAAATTAGATAACATCCGCTCACAGTCTTGTAGGGATGTGGTGTAAGAAGACTCGTCGATGAGAAGAGAAGTCCGGGCAGTTAACTCTTCTATGGGTAAAGGAATGATTTCACTTTGGCTTGATGGTGGTGAAGGAGGTTCAGACTCCTGTGTTGGTGGAGAGGCTTGATTCAAAAAAATTTCAATAGAGGCTTTTGGCTGAGAATCGAAGACTGCATGGATCTCATGAACACTCTCCTCGGCTAAGATATCTTGGTTTACGTTACTGTTGGACGAGTGATTCGGGAATGGCTTGTTGAAAATTTTCAGATTTCGGTTAGCAGGGGCGTTAGGATTATCGAGGGTTATATCCCCCGCATCAACCATTTCCTGCACTATGTTTTTCAACATCTTGCAGTTTTCATGACTATGTCCTTTTACGCGGTGAAAGTTACAAAAGTCATTTTCTTTGTACCAGGAAGGTATTGCGCGGGTGGAGTCAAACCCAGAGTGAGGTTTAACAGGGGGCAAGGTGATAGCTCCAGCTTTGAGCAATTTCTCCAGGATGACGCCATAAGTTTCTCCCAAGGGAGTGTAATTGGTGGGCTCGGCTTTGTACTTATAGGTGGTTTTCGGCGGAGTATTGGACGGTGTTTGAGATTTGACCATTACCGCGTGGACAGCTCCTTTTGATTTAGAAGAAGTGGACGCGTGAGGAGTGGTGGTGTTTGGCTTGTTGGTAGAATCAGGAGTTCGGAAATTGGGGTTTTTGTTACGCAACCGCAATTTCTCCTCTTCTAAGGCTCGAATTTCTAATTTTCGGGCCATAGTAAAGGCCTCGTCGAATGTACGGAAAGTTTGAATTTGGAGGGTGGGGGAGATGTGCTTAGCGCAGGCCCGCGTAAACAGTTCGATAAGTTTGGTTTGAGGTAAGGCATACGTAAGTTGGTTGATAAGGCCCCGCCATCGTCCAACGAAATCTGCGATAGATTCGTCCTCAAATTGTCGGATGGCATAGAGGTCGGTGATAGATACTTTCTTGGCAATGTTAATGGAGAAATGATCCAAGAAAGATTGGGCTAGTTGGTTAAAAGAGAAGATCGAGTGCTGGGTTAAAGCACTGTACCACTCCAAGGCGGGTCCTAATAAGGACATGGGGAAGGTGCGGAGTAACAAGGCATCATCATGGGCAATCAAATAACAAGCATGTCTAAATGATCGCAAGTGTTGTTGAGGATCCTCTTTACTATTAAAACGAGTAAATTTTGGCAACTCCCATTGAGGAGGATATGAATGAAGGGGGACAGAAGGGTGAATGGGCTCCCGACAAACTTGCTCGTATGTCAAGGCACTACGACTTCCCGAAACAGAAGCCTCCAGGTTGTGCATTTTGTCCATCATTTGTTTGATGAAATCTGTGGTTGGATGAGATGATGGTGCGGTTGTGGTAAACGGAGGCAAGTTGGACCAAGGGCTTCCGCTGGACAATGGTGGGGCTAAGTGTTGATAAGGTATGGAGGATGAGTATGTTGGAGCAACAGAATAGGGATGTCCCATATAAGGTGTTGAGGTTACTGGATACGTGTATGGGAATGAAAAGGTAGGCGGAGCTTGAGAAGGAAAGCTCGTGTGAATAGGTGGCAGAGAGTAAGTCATGAATGGAGTGGTCTGAAAGAGAGATGAGGTAGGGGCAGTTGGTGGTAACGATACGTGGGGTCCAAGATTAACCAAAGGAAAGCTAATCGGGGTCGTATGAACCTCTGAAGCCGTCGGATTGGGAGACGGGGCTAGAGACGCAGGAAGTAAGGCAGTGTTATCAGGAGGAGTGGGAGCTAAATGAGAAGCTATACTAATAGGCATGCCAATAAGGAGCTGACCATCAGGCGTACGGTCAGGGGCATGAGACAAATAGTATTGTACAGCGCTGGGATTAGCATCCAGAAATTTGGCAAAGTCCTTGTCTCCTACAGGAATTTGGGGGATCTCACTGGTGTCCGTAGGGTTCCCTATAGAATGTGAAGGGGGTGATTCAGGCAAAGACACAGAGCAGGCATGTGAAACCATGGCGGCGGCTTGCTTCCGAGTGATGACAACCATGGACAAGAACACACAGGAAAGTTTCAATCTATCAAGAACAAAAACAACCTCAGAATGATGAATTTGGCAAGTTGCTGGTTTGTCAGGGGCTGATGAAGACAATAACCGATATCGGTTTACTAACCGGTGTCGGTCACAGAGCAAATGACGTCGGTCCCTTAACCGATGCCGGTGTCAAAAGTCTAGGATAAGAAGATATAAAAGGCTGCTAATTTGATTTTTAGCAACGTTGAGTATATTTATCAACTTATTGATCACAGAAGACAAAGTATGACAGAGAAAACAGAATTTGAAAACAAGCAAGATGCACACGCAAATCCAGAGACTAATCCTAGGGTTAATTTTAGTTATCGTGGGCTTATGCCTTTAGACGTAAGATGATGTCAGAATCCTAAACAACAAGACCTAGGGGAAATGTCAAGTTTGTTTTGGCTTATAAGGTTACCTCAATCGGGCGGAGGAATACCGCGGAAAAGGGGGGATGTTTGAGCTGTTGTGTTAATGGTGAAGTGATTCGGTATGTGTTGTGCAGTGAAACTAGGGTTAATTTCCTGTCAATACCGTGGATATCACCCCCACGTGTACGACCTGTTACTTAATCTATGTTCACTAGAATTGAAGAACAACAAGCAGGAATGCAATGCATGTGTTTTAAACCCAAATCGAAAATTATGTTCGATGAAGCAAGAGAGATGACTTTCACTAATGCGAAACTAGGAAAGCAAGACAAATTCTTTACGAAATATATAACAAAAGCAGCAACAACAAATATGCTTCCTAAAATGAAAATAAGCAAGAGAAAGAAACCCAAAATGGGTCCCACCGGGCGTGCCAAAATGTTTCGCTCAGAATGTTTCGTTCCTTGGAATAGAGTTGCTTCTATCCTTTCATTCCTTTTAGAAACAGATGAGGTTAGGGTTAGGAGGAATACCTGTTGAATGTCGAGATGGTGTGCGCGTACCGTAGAGAAAGATCAGGTTGACTGCGGAGAACTCCTTTTTGTCTTGGAAGGACTACCTGCAAATAAGAACACAAGACCACAAGATTTTGATTAAACAATAAATGAGGAAACTGCCTTGGGCCCAGGAAATATAAAACTTCCTTTCGAAGGTGGTCAGTTCCCCTGCTAATATGAATTAACACAAAAGACTGCAAAATATCAATTAAATTGTTTCGTTGAACTGGGTAGGGGAAAGGCTGGTTTTCTGGTTTTGATCAGAGGAACCGATGCCGGTTACTGATAACCGATGCCGGTTACTAATAACCGATACCGGTGGGTTCTAGGATCTTCTTGGTAGCTATGGTGTTTTGTAAGGCTGGTTTATGGATGATATTAGGAAATGGGATGATTAGAAGCAAAAGAATAACAGTTAGATGCAATGACACGTTGGGTAGTAGATTCAGAGACGGATTTAGGAGGACTGAAATTCAAGAAGCATAAGAAATGTTATAACAGAGGACATGCAAGATGTGACTTACTGGTTTTGGCAAAGATGCAAGTTGATCTCCTTGGTTGTAAACACTTCTGGTATTTCCACTCGTCTCTGCTCGGTCAAGTGAAGATCTGGACTCTGTTCCTCGCTCGCAATGCTCTCTGTTGATCCAAAAATCCTTTGACTGATCTCCCAAATGAAATTCCGATCCGTTGTTTTGGTTTGGGGAGCCCATTTACAGGGAACCGATGGCGGTTACGTAACCGACGGCGGTCGAGTAGGAACCGGCATCGGTAAGGAAAAAGTAGGCTATTTTTAGTAAAATAGCCCACCTTCCCTGCTTTTCTCCCGAGAGATCAGTTGCGGGCTTGGTCAAGTGGCTAGAAGGTCGGCTTTGGGTGCGAGTAAGGAGGCATTAGTTATGGATGTGAGTCTAGACCAAGTCATGGGTCTTAATTAGGTTAGTTTAGGGTTAGGGCTAGGTCATGATGAGGTGGCAAAGTGAGGTGGCGGGTAAGGTGATGTGGATTTATCAATTATAAGGTAATTAATAAATAATTGTGTAAGGTTTAGGTAATGAGGTTAGGTTGCGAAATGGGATGCGGGTCACAAGGGGTCGTAAGACATGAATTTGGTGTCTACAATTAGCTCTGATACCAAAATGATCTGTAAACTCTTCAGACTTTGGAATTATTCACAAATCACAAATTAATCATTGTTGTTTACTTTCTATGCATAAACCTAAATAGAGATAGCTAGTGAATGAATTAACTGTTGTTCTTAGAATCAATAATTGTAGTAAAGGAAATAATATAACATCAGGTAACACCAACAATTTTATCCTAGAAAACCTCCAATGGAGTGTAAAACCAGTCGGGAAGGGAAATGAGCTCTTTCTTCCCACAACAGGTACAGAATTTACAATAAGTAAGAAAGAGAAGTAGATAATGCATCTCAACAAGCTTCCTTCCAATTACTTGCTTTCTCTGTCATAACACTCCTGTTGCAATCTACAAAAATACCTATCGTCATGACCTCGAACCTTATGGAAACCACAATTTAGGTTAGGGTCGTAATCTCTTGTTCTTTGATAAGCATCTTGTTGTTGTTGATTATAACCTCCCAGGTTGTAGTTTTGAAATTAGTTTTTATAACCATCATTCATTACCCCTTGGCCAGAGTTTTGATATTGGTTTAGGCCTTGCGTTTGATATTTTTTTTGCGGCGGATGATTTACATCGACCGTGTTGATAGAAGACACAGTGTTAGGGCCTCTTTGATTGCCCCAGTTGTTGTTATTGTTAGTTTTTTCTGTTGTTTGGAAGACCAATGTTCTTGGCTTGATTAGTAGCACTATTTCATGGTAGCACCATGATTGCGATTCACACCTTTAGGTCCTTGGTTGTTGGCACCATTGTTTTGATAATTTTCATTACTTTGACTTGGGGAATACCAATTTCCCATTGGGACCATAGATCTTATGCCCTCTTTCTATAGAGGCTTGATCAATCTGAAGCACTCCGTCTAATACTTCCTCATAACTATGGAAAGGAAACTTTTTGAACCTCTTCCTTAGTCTCTCGATTAAGTGAGTGAAGGAAAAGATCAAAAAGTTCTATTTGGTCCATGTTGGGTGCACTCACAGAGGAATAGAGAAATTGGTGCCATATCTAGATGAAATGGGTGACAGATTCATTTTGCTCCTATCTAATATGCAGGAACTCCCTAATCCATGTACGTAATAACTTGTTGATGTCAAATTCTTTGTGTGAACTCAGAAAATAGTTATTTGAAGGAATGCATTGAAGCTTCTAGAATACGGTAATACCAATCCAGTATGAAATTCCTTCAAGAGTCTTTGGGAATATCTTATCCACTACAACATCCCAAGGAAGAAATTACCTGATAGCAGTAGCATAGGCCTTGATATGAGCATCTGGGTCTCCTTGTCCCTTTAATTTTGGAAGGTCTGACAATTGGCTCATAGAAAGCATGACACCATGTATGGTGAAGTCAAGAGGCTCCTTTAAGTGCTCAGTATATGTACCCATTGCGTAAAATACCACCATTGAAGATCCTTGATGAGGAGGTGGAGGAGGAGGAGTTGGATAATGCTAGGTTATAAGTGTTGATGGGAATGTATGGGGTCCCTTGATATGGCATGTAGGGAGCAGGAATGGTATATGGGTCCATCTAGTGGAGCTTTTCAATACATATGCATGTAAGGTGGGATGGTTCCAGTGATATGGACTAGTTGGGCGTAAAACCAAGGAACGTTGCATTTCCTGTTGTGGCGGCATTCAAGAACGCACTTCCGGCCAGCTCCTTATGTAGGATAAGCTTGAGAAGGATGAGGACCCATCCCTAGTGTGTCTAACCCTGTGAGAAGATCACCTAGATTTGAATGAACTTATAACCTTGTTATATAAGATATTGCATTGGTTGTTCATTGGAAGGGATGTATCCTTTGCTGTCAACTGGATACCCATGTTATTCCCTACTACATGTGTTGGTTGTGAGGTCTGACAGAACTTTCTAATTCTCTAATCCTCCCCAGTAAAGTAGAAATGAGCATCATTGGGAGAGGATTGAGTCCCTTGTTGGGGTGTTTGTGGCGTAGGGTTTGGTTGAGCAAGGCTCATGATACTCTGTCATGAATTGTTTAGTGTTATAATTCTTGTCTTCCTCAGAAGTAAGGAATCTTTGGATGGGTATTCGAAACCTCATAGTATGAAGCCCTCATTCTATCCAAAGACTCATCTATCTAATGAAGAGGATTAGCTATTCATGTAAATAGATCATCCTCTGTTGATTGCATGGAAATGTGAGGTCTTGACAAGAATCTATGGTAAGAACCTGTCCCATTTGTGATAAGCACATGGTTTGCATTGGGTTGAGGTACTGTATTACATGTCTAATGGTTGATCAACCTCCTCCATCCTTACATAGCTAATGGGGTTTGAAGTGTAACTAGGGGAGGTTTGGGCGTTGCTTGTGTAATTTTCACCCCACCTCGAAAGAGAAGGGGATTTTTGTGGTTGTACGTTGGTGTAACATCTATCAGATCCAAATGGTCCACCAAACTCTCTTCTAGACATATTTTAGAGAGTATAAAATACCTACCAAAATAGGGGAAGAAATGGAGAGGTGAGGTTATAGCAATGAAAGAACAGGAAACAAGAAGGAATTAATCCTTCACGTTGGGTTCACCAATTTATACGGATGAATGGATGAACATGTGATCTTCAACCACACTCAACCCCTCAAGGTCATGCCAAAGTAGTTAATGTTGAATGTGTGTGGCTAACTATAGGAGGATAAGTGACTAAGATCTAGTAGTGTGATCTCCTAGTAGCCGAATTGGCAAAGGGGAGATTTAGAGGCTTTGAATGGGTAGCGTAAATTCCCTATGGTCTGTTTACTTAACAATGGATCTAAGTGCCAAACT
The DNA here is from genome assembly GCA_019776745.2 of Taxus chinensis. Lineage (NCBI taxonomy): Eukaryota > Viridiplantae > Streptophyta > Pinopsida > Cupressales > Taxaceae > Taxus > Taxus chinensis. The sequence continues at coordinate 624,330,533 of CM034154.1, read as the reverse complement.
AGTTTGAAGTGTCCAAATGTAAAATAAATGAAATTAACAATCTATGTTACTGCTGAAAGGAAAACTAATCTAAACAAATCAAAAAACTAAAATATTACAATCACAAAAAACAGTTGGCTTCTATTTTAAATAATTAAATCTACTTTTACACTAAAACTAAACAAGTGAGATAACCCGGTGTGGTTATTCACTTGTGCTGAGTGTATTGAATCTAAACTAACTTAAAACACAAACTTTTCCAAATAATCTATGATGTGTAGACAACCTCCTACAGATATTCTCTCCTTCAGATCCACATGGATGGGAAGAAGAGGATCCGTCACCAGGGATTGCTATGAAAGATTTAAACCCTCTTGGAAATTAACTAATTACTTGCAAATGAACAAAAATTGATTTCTACTCTATTTGATAGGATATAACAATGATAAATTGTAGGAATGGAGGAAATCAAACAACACATCCAACCTGGAATTCATAGAACAGAGGTAAATCCAGTTGTGCAGTAGTATTTCCCCTTAGTTTGTTCCTTTCTTTCTCTGAGCGTTCATGTGAGTCTAAGAGATTGGGAATGCAAGAACAATAGTTAGAGGATGGTGCTTGAGCAATGGTAGCTTGATGGTAGTCTAGATGCAATACATGTAGAAGAGAGATAGCACAAGAGATCAAGCTTGGCTATGCAATTCCTAGCAAGATCATAGCAGCAATACAATGCAAGATACACAAAATTCTTAGGCCCTTTTGCTTGAATACAAGCATGGAATATATAGGAATAGAGGATGGGAAGTGCCTTCATGCACAAGGCAAGAAGGAGCAGTTCCAACCAATTAAATCTATTTAAAAATAGGAGGAAGAAGTAGAACCAAGCAATCAAAGATAATTTTACACAATTCAGATCACGGATGCATGCAAAAAGTGAAAATTAAGTGAACCGTCACATGTTTAAACACGCGTTAAGAATCTGGAAAAAGCGGGCAGGACCACCGCCCTGTACAGGGTAGTGGTTTCAAGACCGCTACCCTGTTTTGGGTGGCAGTTTCAGAACCGCCACCCAGGAAAGGTAGCGGTCCTAGCACTGAAGTCCAAAACATGCACATAAAGAGTGGGAAGTTAGAAGAAAGTGTGGAAAAGACTTGTATGGATTCTAGGCCAAAATATATAATGCGAATGGAAATTGGATCTCGAACACCTTCTTGAAAGGACATGAATCATCATTGGGGACTTTTGTAACCGTTTTTTGACAATGTAGAACATGTAATATTGAGTGCATACATTATCCTTTACAAAAGAGGATTTGACGGCCTCCTCCTCCAGTTTCTTAAAACCCTAGATGATCGTCTAGTTATCCAAGAATTTTATGACAGCATATTCGGTGGACACTTTAATGGTTTAGTTGTTGCTAAATAGATCCTACGCATGGGCTAATATTGGTCTACACTTAACCAATACTATTGTGACTATGTGAAGAAATGTATCAAATGTCAATAGCATTCCAATCTCACACATATCCATAGGCATGCTCTTCAACCCGCTCAAGATATTTTTCCCTTTTTCACTATAGGGTCTTGACCTTATTAACCTTATTAACCCCTGTTCATCAAAATGACACAATTCCATCATCACATCAATCGGATATTTTTAAAAATGGATGGAATCATTTCTCTTTATATCTATTAAACCTAATAAAAAAATTAATTTCATTTATCATCACATTATCTGTCGCTTTGGTATTCCTCATAAAACCATCACAGGATAATGGAAAATCCTGTCAAAAATAATAAATTTCAAAAACTGATTGACACTTACAACATCAAGATTAGCTTTTCATCTCCTTATTATCCATAAGCTAACAGTCAAGCCGAAGCATTCCAACAAAACTCTTAATAAAATCCTCATGAAAATTGTTGACTAAACTGGTAGAAATTGGCATCTTCAAATCCCATTCATATTATAGGCATATCAAACCAAATTTTGGACCCCTATGGGTGTTACTCCCTTCTCCCTATTATATGTAACCGAAGTCATTCTTCCTCTCAAATTCCAGTTCTCATCCTTGCATGTTTCTCTCAAAGACTTCATCCCTAATGCAGATTATTGTCAAGAATTCCTATCATAGCTAGAAATATTAGATGAACATCGTCTAACTACCCTATAATATATCAGCATCTACCAATAATGAATCAAATGATCCTATGACAAACATCTCAAACAACGTGACTTTAACATTGGTGATCTTCTTCTCAAAGAGAATCAACATGTCACTAACATGGAAAAGAGTAAACATGGGAAGTTTTCTCTGAACTGGCTTGGACTGTATATTATCACTCATAAATATGGGTTTGGCGCGTATCGTTTAGCCGATTCCTTGATGGTAAACTTGAAAACGATCCTCTTAACACCTTGCACTTGTTGTCATTATATTGTTAAGATATCGACTCATGAGACCTTAGTCACACTACGATCTTCGTCCATCAACATACACATCTTATCACCCTCATAAAGATCAGGAATCATGTGGTCTCTTTCATTAGTATACATGTTACAACCTTGAATATGAGCACCACAGGATAATTTTCTCATAGCATATTCCTCATGGACAAGTTCCCTGCTCACAATTAGGGAACCCCAAATCATTACTCTCACCATCCCCTATATTATCATAGTTTATGACACGATAAAGATATACGTGTAACTTGCATGTTTAATTATCCCCTTCTAAGTCGTTACCTAGGCTTTCCCTTAGTTCAAGAATCAAAATATCTATTGGATGGATACAATCAAAATATAGACTATCCCTTGAAGGACAACTATCAAAAAGAAAATTATGTCAAACAAATTTGTAGACCACTCCCTTGAAGGATGGCTACCATGAAATCAATAGTCAGTAAAATTGTAGACCACTTCCTTGAAGGACGGAAACCCAATCAAAATACACAAAAGGAATTCCCATATTGATCAGTCCTCGTATCAAAAATGGCTTCCCACATCGATATGCCCTCATACCAAAATAAAAAAGTAACCATCCCAAGAAAGCTTCCTACATCAATCAGCTTTCCCATCAAACACAAGCTTCCCGCATCAATCAACTTGTACCAAATACAAAAAACTGGGGCAAAACTTGGGGACTATAATGAAGAACTTGTTTCCCCATGCTCGCTACATACCAACCTTGCCCATGTCAAAAAAGGATAGATACAACTATCCCACATCTATTTACGATCCTAGTATGACTAACCATTGTGAGTCATATATTAACCTTAATTACAAGGTTGCATATGCAGTATCATACATCTAATTATTTTACCATCATACACTGTATATATCCAAAATAGTAAGGAAGAAAACATCCCTCATTATGTTCTTATCCATCAAATAGTTCATTAATTGAACAAAAAGATCATCATTTATCACAACCATATCTAAGATCATCAAAATCACATCATACATCTCTAATCTAAAAAATATACATTTCACATGCATCTATATCTCATCATATCAAAATCATAACTAAACTCATGAACTAAATCCTCATTCACTAATCTATATCCATCACATTGCAATCATTACGTAAGGACTCATACAGCAAAATTGTGTGTGTGTGTATGAAAAGTGTTTGTACGTCATCAAAGGCTTCAAGAGCCTCTTATATCAAAATCTTGACTAATTTTATTTGTTCTTGTTTAGATTAGTGAACTAGTAATAAAGGAAATAATTAACTCCACATATGCAAGGGTTTATGGTACCTTGAGATGATATGGATAGATACAGGCACAATATGAACTTAGATCCTCGCTGCGAGCTAAGTGACCTACAAATTAAATAAACTCAACATGAGTTGGATTAGTAAATAGATAAGAGGTTTCCTAACAATATCAGTCTTGAGAAGTAAGGACTTCCTATGATAGATGTCAACCCTCGTTTTGATAAGATAAGATAAAATCATATCTTGATAAATTGGATGTAGAAAGGATGCACTAAATCTAAAATAAACATACTACTAAAATGTAGAAATGTAAAGAAATTATAGATCTAATCTAAATAGATGATAAATAAACCAAACCTACATGGGTTGACGGTGACCCAGGACTACAAAGGACCAATTGACGGTGACTGGGGCTGATCGACTAAAATGGTGATGAAGGATGCAGATCTGAAGGCTTTGAAGGTATATCTGAAGCTGATGATGCACTAAGATGGTAGACATGAACCTGCAGAAGGTCTAGAATAAGATCAAACAAAAAAGATGCAAGAAAATTAGGAAAACGTATGGTAAATGTAAGAAAGGCAGATCAGGTCGACAACAACGAGGCAGGGTCGGTGGCAACCGAGGGTTGACAGAATGGATTTGAGATGGCAGAGGGGATAGAATGACTAGTTCTAAAAGCTAGATGGTTAGGATCAAACAAATGGTGGGGTAGTTGATAGGAAAATAGAAATAGAGAGGCGAGTCGACGGTGACCAAGTAGGGTTGACGATGATTTGGGTTGATCTAAGATTAAACGAATGAAATGGGAAAAATGACGGCCTGTAAATGAAGATGGAGGTGACTGGATACAATAATGAGGCCCTGATATGGTTGTAGAAGCTTCAAACACAATGGTGATAGTTACAAGAAGATGATAGTGATGGATATAAGCATGTAATGATAAGAGGAATCCAAAGCTCCCAAAATGAACACAAGATCTCCAAGAAGGCTCAACAATAGAATGATAGCTGCAAGTACACACTAGAAATAGAAGCAAATATTGTGAGAGCTCAAAACATCTCAAAATTACATCCCTGAAAAAGGAGGGGTAAAGGTGACTTTATAGGGTCATTGGTGACCCATATGGGTCACCGTCGACTGCAGGAAACCCTCCATTTGGGTGGTGGAAGGATGCCTGACTCAAGGCATCAAGCCCATAGCAGGAAAGATTAGGGTTTAGATGGATAGAGATGAGCTAGGGTTGCATAGGGAAGATAAATGGGTAGGTGGGAGACGGAAAGGAGTAAATAAAGGCCATTGATAGGAAAAAACATTAAATGATGGCCTATGGATAACAAATTAGGAGATTTGGGGATGAGAAATATATTAAATGAGGATTAGAATTGATTAATAATAGATAAGGGTGATTAATACACATGGAATAATGGGATAGGATTAAGGGTGGGAAATAGAAATTAATAGGATAAATTGAATTTAGGAGGAAAAATGAAGTTCGAATGGATGATCATGATAAAAAGAGAGAAAACGTAGGGTGAAGGGTAGCGATACCTACACAAAAATATATATGTACATCATCAAGGGCTTCAAGAGCCTCATACATCAAGATATGTATTTTCATCAAAATTTATCAAAATATGAACCTATAAAAAAGTATATAGTAAACTATAACCCTATCATCAAATACCTCCTCCGGTGTTGCTCCCCTGATCCTCATCCAGACCTCCAGATGGTCCCTCTCCTGGACCCCTCGGAGAATGCCCCACGCTTGCGGCACTACCTGAGGGAACTGTACGCACCCAAAATTACACGGTGCTCTATTGTTGGAATGGTTAAATCCCTGATAATGATAAATTTCATTTCCAGATTAAATGATGATGTCCAAGTCCTTTTTCCTTGCTTTTTGTGCTCATATATGTTTTATTTTCCTTTACTTATCCATTCCTTATCTTTTCATGCTTTTACAAGTCTTTTTGTTGATTTTTCTTTAGTATTTTCCTTTAAGTTACGTAACTACCATGGAAGTTATGCAACTTCCCTCGAGGTTACATAACTGCCAGTCTGCGCAGACCGATGGTTCTGTGTGCTTTTATCCAAGAGTTAACACTTCCAATTTTTTACACGTGTTGTTTGTTTCCAAGTCATTTTATCACATGTTTCTCAACTAATTCCCCCGGTTCTAAGCTTGTTAGATGTGTATGAACTTATTCTTCTTTACTTACTATTCTTAGTAAGTTAACTACCTCTTCCTATGGTGATTTGGCACATCTTGGCTACCAAGTGTGCTACACCATTTCCCTGCCAACTTTCTATAAAAACCAAGATTTTTTTCCAAAGCATTGGTTGGATTCCATTGAATTGAATTGCACTCTTACTCTTCCAAAATATTTCCAAGAAGCACACAAAAAATCAAAGCTTTGCATGTATCTGAGACCAGAAAGCTTGCAACCAATCTACACAACTTCTTTTGCACACCAGCCATCACATATCCCTGGAATATATGGATTCATCATTTGAAAGGAAGCTAGGGGGATCAAAAAGAGCACAACTACATCTAGATATTGTTACACTTCTACATTTCCATGTTGGTGGTGTAATTTGAATTCTTTGAAGCTTTATTTTATCTATAGAATTAGATTTCTTTATCAAATCAATAGCTTGTTCTAGAAGGTAGAATTAGTAAGTATTCACTATAAGTAGCTTTCATTGATAATTTATTCTCATCCTATCCCTATGGATTTGTATGGGAAGGATTTGGAGGAAGTTTTTGTGCACATAACTCTTCATTTCTTCATTGTCAAATTACCTGTAGCTTCCCTTTTATTCATTAGTTAGATTTAAGTGTGCATACGAGCAAAGATTCCCTGGAAAAATTTCTCCCTGCTTATCCCTATGGATCTGCAAGGAAAGTAAGTTTGAAGAAGCTTCTATGTCTATGCATCTTGTTGAATTTCTTCACATTAAATAGATCCTGTGGAATTTTAGTGTTTTCACCAGGGAAGTTTCAAGGAAATAAATTACTTCTAAGAAGCTTCATTTCTTCTCGTGACTCTGAGGTGAGGCATTAGAATAAATAAACAATCCACAACTACAAATTGGAAAAAACCTCTATTTAAATTAGATTAGAATTAATTAGTCTGCAACAGAGGAATAATCACATCCAATATTTCATGGTTTATGTTGTTTTTTTTAGCATAGAAGTATTTTTCATTAAATTAGAAGCAATTTCCATTTTTCTGTAGCTTTGTTTATTTGTTTCCATAAACCAGAAAAATCCCAAAAACATAGAATAAATTAATTGAATTTGTTTATTTGTCTTATTTCCTTTCATTCTCAAAAGTCTCTTGAAAATACAAAAACAAGTAGATTAGATTAATTGCATTTCTTTAATTAATTAGTTTCATTTCTTTAATTAATTAGTTACACATAGATTTAATTAAATTAAAGGAGAGTAATTAACTTTGTTTAATTTGAATCTATTTGCATTTGTTGTTTAAAGTAAGAACTTAGATTTAATTAGATTAGAATTAACACAATCTCCCATGTTTCCTTAGTGGCTTAGGTTACCTGAGCTTAGCCTTGGCCCCTTTTGGTTTCTTTGCACACTTTTTTTACTTCCATAGATTACTTGTTCCATGCCCACATGACCATCTAAGGCCCAAGACAACCAAGACAAAGGTTTTGTGATCCAATCGTACCGCAGCCAAACATTGTTTCACAATTGATTGGTATTGACCAGGGCCTTAGAAAACTCATCTTCTAAACCACTCTCGTCCCACCTAGCATCATCTAACATCTGATTTCTTTAAATGAGAAGGTGGATAATGCCAATGAGTTCTGGGAAAACCAACTGGGTAGAGACTAGACTTATCCTTTCCCCATCTCTTGTCCCATATTCATGACCCTCTCTGGAGAGAAATTTAAGAGAGATGAAGGATGATTCCCCCGTGTTCCACAACCAGTTAGAGGTTTATTTGGTCCAACTGATATTGATCAAAATCTTTATGTGGCCATTATTCTCAATCGTTCCATTTCACCTTAGTAGGTTAGACATGCATTCCTTTCCCTTAACGAGAAAATACCCATTGTGATCATTGAAGACATCTATTTTCCTTGATTTATCATGGAGCCATTTTTTCCTATTCCATTTATCCCATCTATTCCTATTTATCCATCACATAGCCATCTATCCATTATATTCCGGTTGTCCTAGCACAACCTTGGGAGATCACTTGTGTCTAAGAGTCATGTATATATTCTTAGGCATACATGAACTTGTCATCGTTGAGATAAAAACACATCATAACGAGGCTCATCTAGAAGCCTCTATCTCACTAAGTTCTCATAATAATGAAGCTCCTCACCTAATACTTGGTAGCCATCCATACTCACACTACCAGGTGGCCCCATCTAACCACTAGTCTAAGCTCTAGATGCTTGTATCTTAGCCCCTAATATTGATGGTCATGTCAAGCCAAAGACCTTTCGTAAGGCATCTCTATCTCATTCATACATATCTCTATCATATTTTTCCTTTGTAAGCTCCACCTATACATTAGTGAGTTGTTGGCTTAGCCCATCTCTCTTGTTAGTCATAGTATCTTGTGTCGCTATGATACTATCCCTCTCAATAATTAATTTGGCTCAGTCAACCTCTAATCTCTCTATGATAGCTTCAAGCAAAGCCACTCTATCATCCTCATCCCTTCCCTCAGCACCACCCTCCTGAGGCACCTCTAGATGGGCTCTCACTCATCTCTCAAACCCGTCTAACTATCCCCACCACCAAGTTGTGTAAGCCTCAATCACTCCTACATCATCATGCCCCACCACTACCCCTATACATCTACCCTCACTCCTAACCCCTCCTCATTTTCCATCTTGACTAGCTCACGTATTTATGGTAGTGCTACATCCAAGTCTCTGTCATCCCGTCTGTAACCTACAACTACCTCCAATATTTGTTTGCCTTGATTTATCATGTATCCATTTTCTCCTAGTCCATATATCCCATCAATTCCTATTTATCCATTGCATAGCCATCTATCTATTCCATTCCAGTTGTCCTGGCACAACCTCGGGAGGTTGTATGCTTCTAGGAGTCACGCGTTGATTCTCAGGCATACAAAATTGGTAAGCCTAACGTGAAAGACTAGTTCCTTTTTGTATCCTCTTTCTTTCTTTTCTTTCATCCATCCTTCTCCTCTCCCATTATTTTGTAGGTGTTTATACACCCCCCAAATATGTCAAGTCAGGAATACGGAAGGAAAATATTTGGTTTTGAATCCTATTACCATTAGATGGATATGCAACAATCACCCTCTTTGTCATGGTGGATTGATAATTACTCACAATATCTTTCATCTCCTCACATGCCCCCTCTTCAAGGGTTTAATACTAGTTCATCAGTTAGGATTGAGGAGATAGACCAACCCGACCAGAGTTCTCCAACTCTAATAACATGAAATTCACGAGAGAACAAGGGTTCAATCCACAGGTCTTATCCAAGCCCCAAATCAACATGCAAGTTGATTATTTCTCTTCTTACCTACCACAATATGATGAGTTTCTAGCACGGCTCACCTGAAGTGGTGAGTGTCTTAATGCTATAGATCAATCCTTGGATAGGATGCAAGTATATACTAATATTACTCTTCATAACAATGCTACTACCCCTCCTCCCACAACAAAAAACACATCTAAAGAGGGTTGTACAAAAGATAAATTTATAGTAGGATATCATGTGCCTTTGCAACCCAACAAGGCTCAGCACACACCTAAACAAAATACAGCACCTTCATCTGGAAATGTGATCTCATCATTAGTAGGTAGGATCAAGGAGCTAGAAATTGCTCAAGCCCCGTACCCTACATAATTTGTAGGTCCTAACAGTACATCCCATTACATACAAACACAAGGTTACATGCCTTCTGCGATTGCTTACTAACAACCATCATCTCAGACTTATCTGGGTGCTTCTAACCTAGAAGACCTTTTTACAAGATCAGAAACACTAGGTATTGGCCCTCACTCTTTATATACGTATCCGACACAAGGGTCATTCAAAAGTACATTCTCAAATGTCACTCCTTCAGGAAATGTAGTGTGCCTTGGTTTTATACCTACAATCCCATACCCTGGCGTGGTTCCTCCTTATATGCACATATATTCCAAATCCCCTCCAATTGATATGTATTATTTCCCTCATCCCTACACATAGCCAAAAGGGGTTCCTTATGACCTGCCTAATGCCTACCTTGCACCATATCAAACTCTAGTTCCACCTTCATTTCCCCTGCAAGGATCATTGATGGTTGAATCATATGAGTGGGGGCATATTTTGAATAGCTCAAGGAACCTCTATATTTCACCATATGAGGTGTCATGCTCCTGTGGCCATTTTCAGACCTCCCAAAGTTCAAGGGGGAGGAGATTTAAATGCCCATATAAAAGCATATGCCACTAGCCATCAAGAGAACTATTCCCTTGGGATATAGTTACGGTTTCAAGATATTTTTCCTAAGACTCTTGAAGGGGTTGCTCTCAATTGGTACTATAGAATCCCAAAAGCCTCCATCCACTCATTCAAGTAAATCGTATCCGAGTTCATTAAGGCTTTCAACATGAACAAGTTGTTTAGAACAGGGATTAGAGAATTCCTGCATATCAAACAAGAGCATAACGAGTCCATTTCCCACTTCATTCAGATGTGGTGAACATGTCCTCTATTCCTTTGTCAAGCGCTCCCAACATGGACCAGATGAAGACTTTGTGATTTGTTCCTTCATTCTCTTAACCGAGGAAACCAAGGAGGAAGTTCAAAAGTTACCTCTTAGGAGCTATGAAGAAGTCCTTAGAGGGATCCCTTCGTATCGACCAAGCTACGATAGACAGTGGGCATGTAAGACTTATGGCTCAAATGGGAAATTGGTCACTCCCATTCAGAACAACCCCAACTATCAGAATGGTTCTAACAACAATCAAGGACCCAAAGTCCTTAATCAAAACCATGGCGTTACAACGGATGGTGTTATTGACCAAACCAAGAAACAAAATGTTCTAAACACTAATAAGGAAAACAATAACAAATCCAATGCAAACAATCAAAGGAGTAACAACCTTACTCCTGTCCATTAACATAGTTGACTTCAATAATCCTCCTCCCCAACAGGTCCAAACTTCAAGGCCAGATCCCTTACCCTAACCAATTCCCAAATCAATATCAGAAACTAGGTCAAATGCCTCTGAACTATAACTATAACAATCAAAATCACAATAACAACGGGAACTATCGGCCATGACAAAATCAGAACCAAAGACCTTGAGACTACGATCCTAACTTGTACTGTGGTTTCCATAGAGATATAAGACATGATGCTTAGACTTGTAGGGACTATAATAAGTTTATACAACATTTTCCAGAGGATCAGAGACAACTCTTCATTGAGGTATTATTGGCTAACCCCACAACACCTACGTAGAACACCCACATGGGGCTTGTTGCTCCGATAAAATGCTACTCTTGGGATTTATAAAGACCCCTTCCCAACGCACCCCGAAAACGTGAAACTTAACCCTCATGGCACCAACAAGGAGACTCCCGTAAAGGGAACAATGATCATGAAGCCTCTACGTCCATTGATCCATGAGTAGCTCCTCCTTTGGACAACCAGAACCAACCTAAGATTGTGGGCCTAGTTGAGATTAGAAACTGAACCAGAAATCCATGTCGTCACTCATACCCATGACTATGCATCACAACCTCTCCCTGTTGACCCCTTAGTGCAAGATGTTACGCCAATAGTGCCTAAGCCAGTAGGGGCCTATGATTTAATTACAGACTTAACCAAGACCTTCTCTCACATTTCCTTTCTGGATTTGTTGAAGAACTCACCAGTGCACCGATTTTCCTTATTAAAAGCATTGGGTCTTGGTCACTTAATTCATGTGACACCTCCTCCCAAAATCCTAAATAAACCATATAGATTTCAATGTCTATCCTCTAGGTCTACATGGGAGAGATATTGGGTTTGTTTCCGACATTAGTAAGATGCCCACTGACATCGAACTAGTACAGAGAGGTGATATTTCTTTGTATCTGCAAGAATGAATCTATAACAATTATGTTAAGAGATTCACAATTGATGATGGAGTTGCAGTTAACATTGTCATGTTCTCATTCTTGTAAAAACTAGGTTATGGAGAGAAAAACTATTCTTCGACCAAAACACATTAAGAGGTTATGATAGTCTTAAGGCCACCTCCATCATAACCATAGTTCTTTCAGTCACTCTTCAACCCAAGATTTTTTTGACCAAGTTCTATATTATATATAAGGAAACTAACTATAACATGATTCTTGGGAGACCTTGGATTCATAGGATGAAGGCCAATCCCTCTAATCTATTTCAGGAAGTCAGGTTCCTTCATTTGGGGAAGGTCTTTATGGCCCAAGGTTATCCAAATCCTTTTGACATCCATTTAGCCAAGCTTAAGAAAAATCCTAGGGTTCATACAAAGTTTTAACTCCCAGCAAACCAGTTGAATAGGCCTCTTCCTTCAGGGGGGCTTGTTCCCACAACCAACCTTCTTCCGATAACAAAGCTAGAGGCACCTAAAGAAATTGAAGGTGTGGATGTTATTGATATTAAATCTGTTGTGGTAGAATTTGTTTCAAAAAAAACTACAAAAGGGATTGTGAAGCTCTTAAAGAATGATCTACCAATTATTCTCCCCTTCAATTCTTTAGGCATGGATCATGCTCTTGGGATAGCCTCTCTCCCTAGCAGACGGATTTGAAGATGTGTGTATGGTTGAGGTTTCAGAAATTTGGGAAGAGAGTTAAAAGAATGATGAAACATCTATCTTCCCTGATAATTTTTGGACCCTTAACTATGACAGAGTGAAGGGCCACTTTCACGCAGGGCCAAGAGTGATTCTTACTTCTCCAGAGGGCAGAGTCATACCTTTTACCTTCAATTTGAACTTTGAGTGTATAAATAATGGAGCTGACTATGAGGTTGTACTTCTTGGCCTTATCATAGCCAAGAGCATGGATGTGTATAGTGTGAGAGTCATAGGTGACTCCTAACTGATTGTAAACTAAGTCTCAGAACTATACAAAGACTAGAGTCGAACATCTCCAAGTCTACATGTTTTTCGTTCTCGAGATTTGCAAGGATTTTGATTTCATTTCCATAGAGGCCATTCCAAGAGAGAAAAATCAACTCACTAATTTTATGGCCTCTTCTTCCTCTCATTTTCTTCCTAGCAAGGGTTTAAAAGAAACCGAATTCACCGTTTCAATCCAAGGCAAACCCTTGGTTTGTAAGATGCCAAGAAATGTAATTTTGGCATACGTTGAGACTAAGAATGATCCTGTCATGTTACATTTCATGGAAAATGATAAGGTGGTCTTAGGATACCTCCATGCTTACACTCATATTCATCCTATGCATCATAAGAAGGGCTTTTCTCTTATCCCTTACCCTTCCTCTTACTTCAGAGATCGAACAATGATGTCTTCTTCATCTGAAGATTTTAAAATCTATGAAGTCGAAGAAGAAGAGTTGGAGCTACCTCTAGCTTCACCTGAATTCAAAGAGGTTAGTTCCTCTTTAATTGAAGGATCTATAGACATCGATATTGGAATAGAAGAATAATCTAGAATCCTAAAGCTTGGTTCTTCATTGTCACCCAAAGAGATAGAAGCACATATTAAAGTGCTCAAAGAAAATTCTAAAGCCTTCACCTTTAGCTATAAGGAAATGACAGGTGTCACTCCTGATGTGGTAGCTCACAACCTGGTTATAAAACCCAATGTGAAACCCATGAAATAGAAGTTGAGACCAATGAAGCAAAAGGTTACTTTAATAGTCAAGGAGGAAGACATGAAACTCCTTCAAGTAGGGTTTATCAAACTAGTAGATTATTCTATGTGGTCTTCAAACATTGTCGTAGTTCTCAAAAATAATGGGAAGATATGAATCTGCATTGACTTCAGGGATATTAAGAAGTCTTGCCCCAAAGATGATTTCCCTTTACCTTCAATAGACATCATCATTGGCACAATAGTTGGGTATGAGTTGTTGTCTCTTATGGATGGATTTTTTAGATACAACCAGATAGTATTTCTAAGGAGGACCAAATAAAGACTACTTTCACAACTCCTTGGGGAACCATCTATCATGTTGTCATGCCTTTTGGTTTGAAGAATTCCAGAGCCACCTACCAGGGGGGCATGACATATATTTTCCATGATCTTACTCACAATATTGTGGAGACTTATGTTGATGATTCGCTGGTGAAAGTTAAGAAATTTGGTGACCATCCCAAAGTTATTTGCATTATTCTCTCACACTTTAATCAAATGCGGTGTAACAATAAATCCTGAAAAGTGTGTATTCAGAGTAACAGGAGGTAAGTTGTTAGGATATATCATTTCATCCTGAGGCATTAACGTGGATACAGAAAAAATTTGGTTAGTTTTGGAAATCTCCCCACCCACATATGAATCAAGTATCATATCTTTCCTAGGAATGCTTAGGGAAATTTGTAGGTTTATCTCTAACTTAACATACATCATTCACCCCATCAATGGCTTACTGAAGAAAGAATGTAACAAAGAGTGGACAACTAGATGTCATGAAGAATTCGATTCAGTCAAGCATTTTCTCTTATCTCCACTCACACTCATGCCACCAAAGGTTGATCGTCCTCTTATCTTGTAGTCTCAAGCCACTGATGTCTTGATAGTGTGCATGTTGGAAAAAGAGGATGATGATGGTCGTGAGTGGGACATCTACTTTATTAGACACCCTTTGCTAAATTATGAAACAAGATATACTCAAGTAGAGAGAGAGTGTTTGGCCATTGTCTTCGCAACTAAGAGGTTAAGGCATTACATGCTTAACCAAGAAACATGAGTGATAGTCAAATTGGACCAGTTGCAAACATTCATTACTCAAGCATCCTTGTTCAAGAAGGCTGGTAGATTCATCACTTTAATAGGTGATTTTGAACTCACCTTCATCAATCAAAAGTCCATCAAGGGACAAATTATCACAGATTGGTTGGTGGACAACCCTATAGATTGTGGAGAGATAATCAATTTGGGTTTCATCGACAAAGGTGTGTTTTGTGTAGAGGAAAGACCCGTCATCGCCTCTTGTTCATGGTATATGAACATCATAACATAATCGACCAAACATATCCTGAAGGATACAATTCACAGCAGAGGCGGTGGCCACGTGTCATAGCCATAAAGTATGTAATCGTAGAAGAAATTCTCTACCACAAAGCCTTCAATGGCATGCTTTTGAGATGCGTTGACGAACAAGAAGCAAAAAAAGATCTCTTTGAAACCCACATTAGAGTCTGTGGTGGTCACTTTGAAGGGCATTCAACCACTTGTAAGATTTAACTGATGGGCTATTTTTGGCCCACTTTAGAGCACGACGTTATAGAGTATGTGCACAGGTGTCAAAAATGCCAAGAGTTTTCACATGAGATACACATTCCTACCTAGGATCTATAGCCAATAGTGACACCCTAGCTCTTCTCTACTTGGGGTCTTGATTTGATACGCAAATTCTCTCCCTCATCATCGGATGACAATAAATTTATCATAATGGCCACATAATATTTTACAAAGTGGGTTGAGGCCATACCTCTTACTACCATAACTAGATCATAATCACCAATTTTTTCTTAAACCAAATCATTTGTAGAAACGGTGTCCCACATATCATCATCTCAAATAATGGAACACCTTTTAAGAATAAAGAGGTGTGTGAGTAGTGTGTGCAATTTAAGATATCCCATCACATGACCTCTTTATATCATCCTCAGGATAATAGATAGACTGAGGATATGAACAAGACGTTAAATTCCATTCTCCTAAAGACGGTTAAGGAGAACAAAAGATATTTGCACTTAAAGTTATTTCCAACCTTATGGGCCTATAGAACGTCGGTGCAAACACCAACGAGGGCAACCTATTTTTGTTTAGTCTTTAGCGCTAAAGCAGTCTTACCACTCAAGGTAGAACTACCATCTCTTCATGTTTCCTTACAAGGTATTCTTAACAAGGAAATGAATCATGATAATGTGATTGGATAGTTTAGAAGGCCTGAATGAGAGGCAGCTTAGAGCCAAATGACATCATCGGGTCTATGTTGATAGAATTCGTCGCCAATATAACAAGAAAGTGTATAAATGTGAAATATAGGTAGGGCACCTAGTATTAAAACTTGATAGCCATATCAACAAAAAGGTTTATGAAGGAAGGAAATTTAGACCAAAGTGGTTAGGCCCATACTGAGTAATGGAATACTATAGGAATGGTGCGCATCGTTTGTATACCTTAGAAGGTGAAGAATTCAGTGAATCGGTTAATTTTCTTCACCTCAAATGTTTCTATGCATAGTCACTTGCATTTCCATATTGTACATTATTGCATCCATATTTTTTGTCATTTACATTTTCATCTTGTGAGATTGTAAACCAGAAACTTACTTTTCAAGAAACTTTTAAAACTTTCAAATATTGGTAGAACCATTCAAGCATATCTCTTCAAAGTATCTATTTTATCATCACCAAATTATCTAATCTCTTCATCATCTCAATTCTTAAAATAAATTTTGACATTGATCCTACCAAAACTTGTACACTTATTTCTATTCATGGTCTCTTCCAGTTTATGTGTCTTTGCCCATGGTTTCCTGTAGAAGCTTCTTGATGTCACATATCTCCCTAAAAATATCTCTCATGATAGAAACATTCTAAACATTTCACGTGGAGCCTTTTTTCACCTATCTAAACCTTCGGTGGTGAGCCCTCACATCCTACTAGTTGCGTGGGATTGAGACTAGGGGAAAGTGTTCCTTCCCAAAAGCATAGTCCAAAATATAGAGTTAAAAAGGAAACAAAAAATAAATAAACAATAATGCAAAAATATTTCATTTGCAAATAAAACTACACTTCTCATCCATACCAAACTTTTGTGATGAGCATGTGCTTCTTACTGGTAGCATGAGGTTGGGAAGGGAGGGAAGTGCCTTTACTCGCCTATGTCTTTTCCTCGGTGATGAGCTTATGCTCCTTGTTGGTAGCATGGGGAAAGATGTAGGGGGTCATATAAATAAATCAATAAGTTACAAATAAAAAACAAATAAAAGCGTTTCTTAATAATTCCCAAAAAAATGAGCTAGATGTGTATGTTACAAGAGATTCATTCCTAAAAACTAGATTTTTTCAATCAAAAGGTCATCTACGGGTCTAACTCTAGTCAAACTCGCAAGAAAAATACACTTTGAACTAGTTAGTTGACCTTACTTAGGGTTGAGTTACAGGTTTGTAATTGGATATTTGTCAAAATCTTGTCTTTTGGTCATTATCCTTGTTCTCCAAATCATACAACTTGCATCATTCTTGTCTCTTGGCGATGAGCCCTCTCATCTTACTATTTGCATGGAGTTAAGAATCGAGTGAGTTCATCTTTTATTATACCACATTCATGATATTTTTCTAATAAAATGGAAAAGCTAAATATTTCTTGAAAATCAAAGTATCTAAATTAAAACTTGTTATCATATGCATAATCATATACAAAATCATTTTTTCTATCACATTGCATCATCATCATTCATAGAATGCATCCACAAAACATAAAAAGGCAATGGAAATTCTAATTATCTAAGAGAACACAAATGACATAAACTATGACCAAGTCAACTCTTACAAAGAATGTCAAACCAAAAAGATGTCCATATATGTATATATAATAATATCAAGTTTTGTGTACAATGTCATCACACTCTAATAAGTGTGGTCAAAACGCTCATATATGAGCCAAAAATACAAAAAAATCGATAAATACACAAAAATTGTCCAAAATCAATAAAGGCTCATGGCCTATCCCTCTCTTCAGGATCCCACCAAAGGTGTAGGGTGAGGGCTGCTATTGTGGCTCCTATGTTGAGAATGACTAGTTGTCGCTTGAGAACTTCTGTGTTTCGATCAATGAGAATTCCTGTGAGACTATCCATGCGACAGGGCAGGTGATCTACCAGTAGTAATAGCTCCGCTGCAAGAAGGATCTCGCCATTGTCTCCTCTTAGCTAGCCCACGCATAGCAAGCTTGGTCCTCATTTAAGTCATGTCCTTTGTTGCATGTCATGCTGGTGCAAACACATCGGTATGGCATCCATCCATCGTTGGGTGTCCAATATCCACAAGTAGTTGCTCCCGTATCATCCTCATGGGGAGTGCAAAGGTATCAAGGAGAATCTACCTAGTATGATCTCATCATCCATCTATGGTAGATACGAAATGTAAGAAAACAATGGTGAGTTAGAAAAATATTGAAAAAAAGAGAGAGATAGTAGATAGTACGCTAACAATGTAGTCTAGAAAGTAAATTCGGGAAAAGAGTATTTTACTTACTCAGATCTTCAAGCATCCAAGTTGGATCAACAACTGGTTCCGATGTAGGATTTATTGCATGCACCTCCTCTACTCTAACCTCCTCTACACCCATTTTTCATGCATGGACTGACTCCTCATCCCCACCTCCTATAGTCATCTCCTCCTATGTATGAATAGTTTCCTCCTTTTCCTCCTCCTCAGCCCTAACAGTTTTGGAAGCATCTCTAGTGGCCTCCCACTTTGGGTCATCCTCCTCCTCTAAGCCTGAATCAGTCTCATCCTCCTCCTCCTCCTCTCCACTGTGCATTGTGATTATCCTAAAATGTAAAATAATAGTGTAATCTAATGCAAGTTTGTAGTAAATAAATGAACAATAAGATACTGAAATTATACCCAAGTAACTAAGTAATGAAATAATGAAACCCTAATTACAAAGAGAGTTAGAAAAGTCTTAACCAATTTGAAGAGGTTGTTGGATTGTGTCGTAGTGATGGCCAGTAGAATAGAAATGGGGAACCGTAGCACAAAAGCCTAGAAAGTTACAGATCTAGCAGATTTGGCTGGACTAGGGTGCCTGGAGAAGGATGTGGGGAGCCTGGGGCACTTTGGTCTAATTGATGGGTGCCTTGGTCTGCGTAGATGCTCTAAGAAACTCCTCTAAAGTGTTGTAAGAGGTTCACACTTATTCACTTTTGATCACCTCAAGGTCATTGTAAGATCGTCAAGGTCATTACAAACCTGTAATGAATGAATCACCTACAAAACCCCAAACAAAGTATCAAATCCTAAAAAATAAAGATACAAATGAAGAGTTCAAATTGTCCTCATTCGCCACAATGGTGGAATTATAACTGAGCATTACACTACATCTTAGACCCAATGTAGTTGTGTGTGTGTTGTGTGTGGAATTGTGCCTTAGGTTGCTCTTGTGTGTGTCATACTTGAAGTAGCGAGAAATTAGCTAGATGTAGAATGTAAATAATGTGTGCATCGAATAAAATAAAATCCCCTCCTATGAAGTGTGATGCAGATGCTCCAGCCTTTTTCCCTTGGGATGGAGCTAGATGGATGCAAATGGATCTATAGATGCTTTGATGGATGCAAACTCAGGTGGTGATAAGTAGTGCTTAGTGTTTGATCCCTTATTATGATCACGTAACTTTATATTTATATGATTCCTTCGCTTGAATTTTGTAATTAACCTTGAAAAGGCCGAATACCAAAAATATAAGATGCTCAAATGGCTATAAAGGACACAAAATTGTGTGAGTAAAGTAAAAGGACTGGGGCGCTTAGAGGGGATGAGGGTGCCTTCGCGTTGGCATCCTGGATCGGTGCCTAAGTCCAGAAATATTAAAACTTGAATGTGAAAAGACAGACTGGGCCAGTAAAGGTGTAAGACCAAAAGTAGAAATAGAAAGGAACAAAAGATGGCCAAATACATGGGTTAATCATTACTCTTTCTACTTAGGAATCATATTGAATAGTAGTATGTAATTGACTAGATAATTACCCAAAGTGCATGATTTTGTGTCTACATTTTCCCCCACTTTATGTTGGTGAGCAAGAATGCTTGAGTAACATAAAGTAGATAGAAATGTGTACTTGATATCCATGTAGATTGATGATGAAAGCATGTTAAGGGACTAGACAAAACATGGAGTGATAAAAAGATGGAGCATGGAGACTAAAGATGTAAAAGTGTAAAGAGTGATGAAAATGAACCTAGGGTGAAAGCACATGTGTAGATGTTGATGTGTGTGATGTACCTATTGTTGGTGTTGATGTGTGTGATATTGAGTGATGTTGACTGGTTTCTTCCCATACAGAGGGACGTGCAAAAATAGAAGATGATCAAGTAGTCAAATATGCATGTATATGTATAAAAAGCATGTAAGGAGGTATATAAAAAAAATGCTAAAAATGTGAAAAAGGAACATGTGCACCTGATCCGTGATGAGGAAAGAGTGTAGAAAGGATCTTGTAGATGATGTCAATGCGTGAGTTTTTTGGGTGATCTCATGCCAATGTAATGGAAGAAGTATAGGGAGAAATTGTCTGGTGTCATCCTCCAACCTTTAACCGCTTCCCAAAACTGTAGAGATCTCTTGTACTGTTTAGTTTTTTTGGGTGATCTGATGGCATGGTAAAAGTAGTATATAGAGAGGAAAGGTCTTGTGTTATCCTCTAACCTTTAACTACTCCTTGGAATATGGAACATCACTACAGATGATGTTTACAAATGCAAATGCTAATAATAGTCTACCCTGTAAAAGCTCCGTATGTAGAATTTTGTAGACTATGTTGAACCCAATCACCATGTGTAACTGCCCCCTAGTTATAGGCACTCCAAGGAAAGGCATCTTTGTACTAAGGACCCAAGATTTATTTTAAGCCCTAACTGTGCGGTACCGGTATTCTATGTTGTGTTTTGTGTTGTGTGTAGACCTCTATATGGGGTGACTGATTCACCCAAATGATGCCCCCCTCTTTTAGGGTGCATGTGACATCCCTGAAGGAGTATGTGGCCCAAAAGAGGACCAACCACTGAAACTGTGTCCTGCAGGGGGAGGGGATGTGCTTTGTAGAAACCAAGGCACATGCAAACAAGTGTTTAGGAGACAAGTGTTAGTATAAAAAATAAAAACATGCATGTATAAGAGGAAAAATGTAAGCTAAACAAACAATGTGTAAGCAAGAACACACAAGAAGACAATGTAGGCTACCACGAAAGTGGGTTACAAACATAGGACACCACTCACAATGTCGCAAGACAATCAAGGCCGTAGTGGCCACAAAAAAAAAGTGTGCACACAAGACAAAGGAAAAATCCCACAAACAATGGCAAACAATGACAAGCAAGTATCAATAATGTAACAGATAACCATGGTGGTAAATAGTCTTGCAAAACAAATGTTGCACATGAAGCACCCGTTAGTCATGTTAGAAAGATAAAAAGTATGTCAAAGCATGTATAATCTGATAAATTAGTGTGTTATGAAACAAAATGAAACAATAACACTGTAGTGTATGAAAGTGGATGCCCCCAGGATCCATTATGGGACTGGTACTAGGTACTACGCCAAGCATCCATGTTGCGTGTAATGGACCTGTATAATCTGTGATCACAACTAGAAAGGCAAGTGAACATGCATATGTGTATGATAAAGATAATGACATACAAGATATCTATCTAGCATGTGTAATAAGATGAACATGTAAAAGCATAAGTAAGAAAGAGTAAATGCAACCAAGATATGCAATATGTTATGGAATGGATGCAAAATGGAATGCAGAGTGAATGATAGGAGTAGCATGCCCCCCAATTGAATGGAATTGTATGCAGTAAGGTTCATTTGTTTATGCCCCCTCAGTAGTCAAGAATGAACCGTAAACATGAGTGCATCATTGGGAAATGGTCGAACTATGTGTTGCATGTAGCATGATGTGATGAATGTGTAGTGATGATATGCAAACATAGAGATGAGGTGTGAAAATGTGTGATGATTTATCCTAAAGTGTATATCACTAAGATGATGCTAGAGGAAGTGATGATGTGGCCTACGATGTATATCACTAAATGATGCTAGAGGAAGTGATGATGTAGCCTACATCGTATATCACTAAGTGAATCTAGAGGAAGTGATGATGTAGCCTATGACATATATCACTAAATGATGCTAGAGGAAGTGATGATGTAGATGACATATATCAATAAATGATTCTAGAGGAAGTGATTATGTATCCTACAGCATATATCACTAAGAATGTTGCATGATAGAAATATTGAATGATTGGGTGTGTGAGTGCGATGTGGTCCATTTGAGATTGTATACCCTCAATAGTCCAATATGGACCGTGAGACTAGAGTGCTTCATCGGGTAGTGAGTGTAGCGTAAAGTAGATGTAGGTGTGTAATATGTGTAATAGATGCGGTGTATGAGATGATGTAAGATGTGTAATGTGTAACATGTAGTGTATTACCATGTAGTGTGTGAGGTTCATGTGTATAGGATGCCCTTAATAGTCAAGTGTGAACTGAAGCACAAGAGTGTATCATCAGGAAATGATGATGTTGAGTGCATGAAGATGTATATGTGAGAAGTTAAGTGTGTGATAAGGTGAATGTAAAATGTGTGTTGATATTAGGGGGGAGAGTAAATGTAATGCCCCCCAAAGTGTGTAATGGTGAGTGAACTATCCGATGAAAGTAAAGGATGAAGGTCCTCTACTCGATGATTGTGGTGACAAAAGCATGTGATCATGCTCTAAGAGTGGTGGTATAGATTAGATAACTGTTGTATGGGTGAGTGAATTCTATGTGCATGTGATGGATGAGTATATGATGGGCACATGGTGCAAAAAAATGTGTAGGTGATGGAGATCTATGTGAAGTAGAACATGGCAGTGATGGACACCTATCGTGGAATAAAATGAGGTGGTGATTTACATCTAGATGCAGTAACTATCCTAGGAATGGGCCTATACCGATGTGTTAGACTAGCAAAATGATGAGGTCATGTAAAGCATGTGCGAGTAGGTGAGTTAGGAGTAGATTGTGCTTTGAGTGTTATGGGTCATGGTGTACTAGATGTAGTAGGTGATGCATTAGCCATTGTTAGATGAGGTGGTGACCATGGAGTAGATGGAGGCATACCATCAATAGAAATGACTTGATTGTTGTGAATAAATTTTAAATGTAAATGATTCATGGAGATGATAGACTTACACCTAAAGATCCAATTGAGGCCTAGAAGCATGTCACACACGTCAATTATTTGTCCAACAAGGAAGGGTACAAGCATAGTGAGAGGACCTACCAAAACGTGAAGTTTGATGACACCATATGAATTGTTCATCGGATATGAAATTTGTGATAGTGGATAACCAATAGTGATGAGAAGTGGAATAGAACATGCACTGATGGGCCAAGATGGATCAACCTTAGTATTATTGATAGAGGACAGATCTGATAGAGGCACTTAATATGTAAGTGATTAGAAGTGAAAGTCACATGATAATCATGGTCAGAGAAGGAAATGACTGGTGGAGAAGTGTTTGTATTAGCAACTAATAAATCAAGAGCTCCCATTGTAGGAGGAGGCACTACGATATATGTAATTAGCCGAGGATTCATCTAGTTTCATGTTATGTTCGAGAAGTGGATTGTTAAATATTTTTAACTTATAATTGTCATTGACAGGCATAGAAGTCATAGGTTCTAGAAGCTGAAGTTTACCATCATCGATGTAGGTCTTGAATGAGGGTACAAAGCTTGAAACAACAATTTGTATAATGCCCTTTGCATTGATGATAGTCACAATGAATTTTTTCATTAGAAGTGTGTCCTTTTGGTCGAGATGGATCTAATTGGAGGGGAGGAGGAAGTGTGATAATATTACTATCAATAAGTTGTGGTAGTAAGATATGTGGAGGGACAGTTAACCCAGCATATGTACATCGTGGCGGTTATGACTGAAGCTCTTTGGTAGGTGGATACCGCATTGATAGTCATTTTTGTGTTAGTGGTTTAGTTGTGAATAGGTTTGAATGTTGACTTACTTTGAAAACATGTAAGTATGATGCTTGCTTCTGATATTTAAGCTTTCTTATAGATAAGAGCTTGATTTCACGAACCTTAAGAGTATGACAAAGTTGATCGAATGAATGAGAGGTCTCAAACAGAACACTTTCCTAGAGAGGTGGTAATAGACTCTGGATGAATAAGTCCTGAAGCTCAGAGTCTGCAAGCACATTTTTCATCTTATCTATGTTGTTTTTGTATATCAAAATTTAATTTTCTAGGTATTCGTTAGATCCCTATTTAAGTTGCACAAGTAGGGCATAAGAGATTTTAGAGTCAATGTTGATAGAAAAGTGAGTGAGAAAAGCATTAACCAAATGCATGAAAGAGGTTACTGAATGGACAAGTAGGTCATAGAACCAATACATTGCATAATCGTGGAGACTACGGGGGAAGATATTAGCCAAAATGAATATGATCATCCACAAAATCAAGACAGGCTATGTGGAATTCTCATAGGTGCTCTTGTGGGTCACCATGCCCATCAAAAATGGGAAGCTTTGGGGTGAAAAAATCAGGAGGAAGCAAATAATTGGAGATGGTGGGTGCAAGTGGAGTGTGTAATAAGTAAATTGGAATCCAAATATGGAGATACATGAGAAGTATTTTGTTGTAACTGACAAATTTTTTCTTGGAGATCTTGATAGAGGGAGGCTAAATCTTGAGTGGGAGTATCGGAATAAAATTTCCACATGTGATAAAGAAGAGGTGGCATGAAGTGATTGGTGGGAGTAGTGATAGAAACAAGGATGGTAGAAATAGGTAGAAGAGTAAAAGTAGGTGGTTGAGTAGTGATGGAAGTGGAGATGACCATAGAAGCAGTAAGCTATGCCAAATCGGTAGCTTCCTCACGAGCAGCGTGTAATAGGAAGTCTAGATATTGGGGATGCAAAGTGATATGATCATTAAGGGCTTCAAGATGTTCTTCAGTAAAGTCACCAAAAGAGTGAGTCATAGTAAGATGAGGATAATAGGCCTAAACGGAAGGTGGAGTTGAAGGTCGGGTTCACCAAAATGATTATGCTAAAATGTAAAAATAATAGCCTAATATAATGCAAGTTTGCAGTAAATAAATGAACAATAAGATACTAAAATAATACCTAAGCAACTAATTAATGAAATAGTGAAACCCTAATTACAAAGAGGGTTAGAAGAGCCTTGGTTGATTCGAAGAGGTTTTTGGATTGTGTCACAATGATGGCCGATTGAACAGAAATGGGTAATCATCATACAGAAGCCTAGAAAGTTGCAAATCTAGTAGATTTGGTTAGACTGGGGTGCCTGGAGAAGGATGGGGGTGCACTTTGGTCTAATTTCTAGGTGCCTTGGTCTATGTAGATGCTCGAAGAACCTCCTCTAAAGTGTGCAAGAGGTTCACACTTATTTTCCTTTGATCGCCTCAAGGTCGATGTAAGATAGTCGAGGTCACTGTAAACCTGTAATGAATGAATCACCTACAAAACCCCAAACAAAGCATCAAATCCTAAAAAGGAAAGATACAAATGAAGGGGTAGGATTGTCCTTAACCGCCACAATGGTGGACTTACAACTAAGTGTTGCACTACATCTGAGACTCAATGTTGTTTTGTGTGTGTGTGGAATTATGTCCTAGGTTGCTCTTGTGTGTGTCACACTTGAAGTAGTGAGAAAGTAGCTAGATGTAGAATGTAAATAATGTGTCCATGGAATAAAATAAACTCCCCTCCTATGAAGTGTGATGCAGATGAACCATCTTTTGTCCCTTGTGATGGAGCTAGATGGATGCAAATGAAGTTATAGATGTTTAGATGGATGTAACCTTAGGTGGTGATAAGTAGTGCTTAGTGTTTTTTCCCTTATTATGATCACATAACTTTATATTTATATGATTCCTTTGCTTGAATTTCTTAATTAACCCCGAAAAGGATGACTAACAAAAATATAAGATGATCAAACAGTTAGAAAAGACCAAAAAGTGTGAGTAAAGTACAAAGAGGACTAGGGCGCCCAGAGGGGATGGGGGCACCTAGCGCTGGCATCCTAACTAGTGCCAAAGTCCAGAAAGAGTAAAATTAAAGTGTGAAAAGACATATTGATCCATTAAATGTACAAGATCAAAAGTAGCAACAAAAAGCAACGAAAGATGGCCAAAGACATGGGTTGATCATTACTCTAGTTACTTAGGAATCATATGAATAGTAGTATGTAATCAGGACTAAATAAGTTCCCAAAGTGTGTGATTTTTTGTCCACACACTAGTCCTGTCTCTATCTAAATAATCTTATGGGGCCTAATCACTACCCTAGGAATTGGATCTGGAGTAACCCGTAGTGTGGCAATCAAAATCCCAAGAGTGAAGATTATCCACTCTAGCTTGCCCTTCGGGGCAGCTCTCACCTCTCAAATGCCTTTGTATAATGTGGGAATTATTGAGAAGGGCATTAACATAGGGTAGCCTGAACTATTGAGGTACCCTGAGGACTGGATGGGTTTCTACTCTAATAGGTTGATTGATTAACTAAAAATGGACTAGTTATGTAGTAAGGGATAATTAATCTAAGCTATGCATAGTTGTGAATAAAGTAACAAAATGTAGTAAAGAAGTATATAAATGAATCTAATTCACTATGCAAAAGGAAATGTTAGCCCTAATGTGTAAGAAGGAAGAGGAAAGAACTCGCCTAATAACATATGCCTTTCGTAGAGTGTCACAGAGATGACTAGAAAAAATGATGAGTAGGAATGAATGTGTAGAATTCCTGAAGAGGATGGATCTGGAGGACCTAGCTAGACTGGAGTTCCTGGAGGAGGACTGGGGCTCCTATGGGTGCTCTGGTCTGCAATCTAGGTGCCCTAGTCTATGCAAAAGCTCTTAAACTGGTCTTTATAGGGTTGGAAGATGACCCAGAACCTTCGTCGTGTGTCGCATCAACTCAATGTCATGCGTTGTATGTCACCAATAATCTCAGATGAAGAAGAGACCAAAAGAGACCAAAAGAAGTATCAAAAACCTAAAAAAGAAAGATGCAAAATGAATGGGTCAGACTAAAATTGGCTGCCACAACAGTGGGCTTACTAAACTAGTAATTGCACTACATTTTGGATCCAAATGTAGTTCTGGTGAGTGTGTGCATGTCGTGCCCTAATTACTCTTATGTCAGTCACACTTTATGAAGTAGTGAGCAATAACTAGATGCATAAAATTTAATATTATGTCATCATAGAATAGAATAGAATCCCTCGACCTATGAAGTGTGATGTAGATGTCCTAGCTTATGCCTTGATGATAGAGCTATGTGGATGCAAGTGATCTCCAATGCAATAGATGAATGCAACTCTAGGAGTGATAGTAGTAAGTGATGTTAGGTCCCTCATTATGGTCTCATAACTTTATATTTATAGGGTTCTCTTGATCTAATTTTGTAATTAACCCCAAAATGGCTTACCACTAAAAATATAAAGATGTAAAACGGCTAAAAAGAGCCCAAAAAGTAACGGAAAAGTGCAAAAGGGAACGGGGTGCCCCTGGTAGGAACAAGGCACCCGCGGGTGCCCCAGTACTGATCTGGGCACCCCAGTCGAGGCTAAAAAATTTTGGGATGACTGAATCTGACTGGAAATATGGGTACAAGAGGTCAGTAATGACAAAATAAAATAAAACAATATGGCCAAAAGAAGGGGGTTAATTAGTACTTTCTTCACTCAAGAAACTTCTAAATAGTAGTATGAGACCGGGATAAATAAATGTCTAAAGTGCATGATTGTCTGACTACATTTTGCCCCCACTTTATGTTGGTGATCAGAAATCTTGGTAACATAAAGTATATAGATATGTGTACCTCATGTCTATGACAAGTGTAGTAGAAGCATACCAAAGGACTAGAAAAAATGTGAAATGATAAAAAGATGGAGGAGTACATGGAAACTAAAGATGAAAAATGTGCAAAGAAAGAGTGGTGAAAGTGAACCTAGGATGGAACGCGTGTGTAGCTGATGCAGTGCGTAGTGTACCTACATGGTTAGTAAAAGCATGTGATGTCATGAAATGTTGTTGTTGATGTTGTTGTTATTGCCCCCAATTTGACTGTTTGTTTCTCATACAGTCGGACTGTCAACATTAAAATTTTCCTCCGTAATTTCTATTTCATTAATGTATGTATTAGGAATAGGATGTTGTTAAGTATAATTAGTAGTGGCGTCTAATAGAAGATAACGGCATTGTCAGTATGGTGCCACCAATAAAGTAGAGTACGGTAATAGTCAAAGTACAATAGGAATGTTGTGGTAAAAAGTAAATATTTGTCGTAAGTGGTCCGATAATGTTAAAATGTCAAAGTTGGGGTAAGTAGAGAAGTAGGGTCTACATGATTAGGAATTAGAAATATTATATTTGTAATAAGGGCAAGGAGTGATGTCATAAATATTTTGTGTATTTTATTTGTAGAAAAGTATAAAAAGGTGGAACCCATGTGAGATGATAAGGTTTATCTTATCTTAGAAGACTTAAGGGAAGCCTACATGTAAAGGTAAGAGTTTAGGCATAGAATATGATTGGCTGGAAGAGATTTCCTATCCTATCTTAGAGATAAGGCGGATAAGCCTGAATTTCTATAAATAGAGAGGTCACTCCCTCTCATTTATCATAGAACAAAGTTGTAATAATTATTTTATGAATAAAGGATTCATTGTGAAGGTGTGTTAAGGAAGTCATCAAGAGGAGTAATTATGAAGTTCCTCCCATAACTATTGTTGGAAAATAAGTGGAGTTGGTAAAAATTGGAGTAATTCATGGGTGAGATTGTAACAATTTCATGTTAATAATACATTTTACAGTCGTATTTCAGATTTGTCATCGTTCTTTTATGTCATAGTCTGTGGTATTCTTTTGTTATGTCTATTGTTGTGTTTCCAGATTACTACCACCAAACCAAAATTTGTGCATTACTAAAATAATCATAGCATGAGGAGTTCCCAGTGAAATACTATCAGAGTGTCGGATTCATGTTGACATGATCTACAAGGAGAAAATGATCAAGTAGTCAAATATGTATGTATGTAAGTGTAAAAACACTATGTAAAAGATGCATGTAAATTTAAAATATGCAAATGTAAATGGAATATGTGCACCTAATCCATGTCGAGAGAGAAAGTGTGTATAAGTATGTCATGTACTGCGAGTTTTTAAGGTGATCTCACACCACCCTGGCCAAAGAAGTGTAGGGAAGAAATGCTTTGTGTCCTCCAAGCCCTAACTACTTCCCTAAACTGTGTTTGAAGAGATATTTGTATCGTCTTGGTTTTTTGGGCAATCCGACACCACTGGCTGAAGTAGTGTAGAGAAGCACACCCACTGTAACCTTTAAGACTATAACTTCTTCCCAAAATGCTAAGGACACCATGTCTTGTAAAAAATTTTGTGTATGGGGTTCGTAGATTGGCCTCAACCCACTCGCTGTAGAAAACTGAACTAAACCAGTGTAGATTTTTTGTGTTAGTATGTAGAAAAATCCCAAATGATGCCCCCCTCTTTGGGGGTGTATGCGATGTTGCTGATAGGAGAATGCGGCCCCAAAATAGGACCAACCACATGTACTCTGTAATTTGGAAAGTGCTTGGTAAAAACCAAGGAACACACAAACAAGGATGGCTAGCCAAAGACAAGTGTTAGTATGAAAATCATGCATATAGTAGACACAGTGTAAGGTACACAAATAATGTAAAAGCTACCAAACAAATTAGTGTAAACACGCAAGAAGACAAGTGAGCCATACAAAGAGGGTTGCAAACATGGGACATCACTCATGATGTCGCAAGACACACAAGGCCAACATGGCAACAAACAAGGGTGCACACCAAACATAGGGTAGGGCCCGCAAACAAGAAGCAAACAAGCAAAAGCAAGTAGTCATGGAAACATGTAATCCCTGCAAACAAGTGTTATACATGGAAAACCCGTAAGCATGTTAGAGAAATAACCAATATTTCATACTATGAATAACCAAGTGATGTAAAGTGCTAAGTACAAAATGAAACAATAGCACCTGGAAGAATCGAATGTGGATGCCCCCAATGACCAATGTAGAAAGGGTAAAAGGCAAGCATCCATGCTACATGTAAAAGATTTGTATCTGCGATCACAACAAAATGAAGGCATAAACACACGTGTGGATGTTATAGATAATTACATATAAGAAATCAATCTAACATGTGTAGTAAAGTGACCATGTAAAACACTAGTAAATACGAGTAAATTCCCCCAAGGTAGTGCAATATGTTGTGGATGGATGGAATGGAATGCAAGATGGAATGATAAGAGCCACGTGCCCCCTGAGTGAATGGAAATGTATGCAATGAGGTTCATTTTTTTTTCCCCTCGGCAGTCAAGAATGAACCATAAATGAGAGTGCGTCATCGGGAAATGGTCAAAGTGTGTTTTTTTTTTCTAGCGCATTAGATGAAAGTGTACGTGTAGTGATGAGATGTGACCTAACAATGTATGTGTGAACCCTATAGCCAAAGTATATATCACGAGTTGATGAATGAAGGAGGGGTGATTTATCATAAGCGTATATCACTAGAAAATGAATTAAATTAGGAGTGATGATTTAGCCCTAAGTGTATATCACTATAGAAGGAATAGTTGGAGTAGTGATGTAACCTAAGGTGTATACAACTGCAAGATGAGTAACTAAGGAGTGATGATTTAGCCTCAAGCGTATATAACCATAGAATGAATTAATGGGAGTGGTGATGTAACCTAAGGTGTATACCACTACAAGATGATAGAGTAAGTGATGTGTTAGCCTATAGTGTGTGTCACTAAGCTAGCAATATCGCATGATGAAAGGTCGAATAGTAAATGTGTGATGGGTGTAAGGTCCATTTGATTGGTAAACCCTCGGCAGCCAAGTATGGACTGAGGAACTAAAGTACATCATAGGGTAGTGAGTGCAATGAGTAGGAGAATGAGTAAATGAACATATGGCATGTAAGGTATATAATGTATGTAGTGCAAGATATGTAGAATGTGTAAAATGTAGTGTATAATGTTCAATGTAATGTATGTAGATAGACTAGTAATGTAGTATGTAGGATGAAATGATATAATGTTAGACTTATATATGATGAAGACTAGTATAATATGTAGAAAATGTATGATGTAAAAACGTGTAGTGTATGATGAAGGGTATACGCCTATGTATAGGATGTGAGGTAACACGCATAGGATAAATAGTGTATGATGATAAACGCGTACGTGATGTAAGTATGGAATATGTAAGATGACGAGTAGTATGAGATAAGAATGTGCAAATGCCAAAATGTTATAGGATGTTTGATGTGTGATGCATGATGTGTGAAGAGTCACGATGTATATGACCTAGTGCACTGTGTGGGGTTTAGTGTAATAATAATCCCTCAACATTCAAGTGTGAACCGAAACACAAGAGTGCATCATCGGGAAATGGTCGAATTGTAGAAATCTAAACGTAGTATTTCTTAAGATGCATTATGTTGAGTGGATTTTTAAGTGGTTTACCTAAAAGGGTGGTGAGTCAATATACTCCACCACCAAGTTTATCAGTGATAATGTATGGACCAAGCCAGTTAGGCTTAAATTTTCCTTTGAGAGGTGCCTCAACATTTGTATTCTTTTGATTTTCTTTCAATACTAGGTCATCTCGAGAGTGAATTTTTTTATTGTATGTATGAGTGATGCAAGATTGATATGTGCGGAGATGTTTGAGTGCTTAGACATGATGGGAGTCCAACATTTCTAGTTCATTTAATCAGTTTTCATGATATTCATTATCTTTGAGAATGCTTTTGAGAGAAATCCGTAAGGATGGTATCTCGAGTTTCAAGTGGGATAACAACCTCAGTGACATAAACTAAGTAAAAAGGGTAGTATTAGTAGGTGTACGAATACTAGTGCAATAAGCCCACAGTGCATAGAGCAGTTGGTTATGCCAATCAGTACCACTAGATTCAATGGTTTTGTGTAAAATTTTGACAATATTTTTGTTAGTGGCCTCAGCTTGACCATTACCTTTTGGATAATAAGGTGTAGAGAAGGATTGTTTGATTTTGAATTTAGCACAAAACTTCTTGACATTTTTATTTTTGAATGATGTTCCATTATCAATGATTATAGCAGAAGGCACACCAAAACGTGTGATAACATGCGTGGTGAGAAAGTTAAAAATGTTTGTACTAGTCATCATTCAGAGGGGATCCACCTCAACCCACTTAGTAAAGTATTCAGTGGTTGTAATGATGAATTTATCTATGTTAGCAGATTTAGGATTGATCATACCAATTAGGTCAAAGCCCCAAAGGGAAAAAGGCTAGGTTGGTGCAATGGGTTGAAGGTCATATGCAGGTGCATGATGGATATTGCCATGTTTTTGGCATTTTTCACAACTGGTAGCATATTCAAGACAATATTGCTCCATTGTGGCCCAATAATACCCTTGGTGCAAAAGCTTTTATGACATAGATTTACCCAAGAAGTGACCACCACATATGTTGTCATGAATTTACAAGATGGCGGCGGGAATATCTGCAAGCAAAAGGCAATGGAGAAGATGACCATCAATAGCAAGTTTGAATAATTTGGTTCCCATGATAACATAATGAGTAGCCTCATGACACAACCGGTGAGCTTCATGAGGTTGTAGGGTGTCAGGAATAGTTTACTTATATAAGTAATTATAAATAGGTGTGAACCATTCAACAGTGTCTTGACTACACATGATGGCACAAGTTACAAGAGGTAATGTAGAGATAGAGGGATGTCATAAGTGTGTAATGATGAAAGTGGTTTGTTCGTCGGTGATTTCCTATGGGATAAGTGACCGACCACTAGCCATAGCGTCTGTATGATGATTATCCTTACGAGGAATAGTGGTAATGGAATATGACCCAAAGGTAGCCAAAATATGCTTTACAAGGGTATTGTATGGAATGAGATGCTCCTCCTTTGTATTATATATATAACTAACCTGATTGATAACTAATTAAAATTCGCCATGTATGAGTAGATTGTGAATGAGAAGCTTTTGGGTGGTAAGCAAGCCTAAAATGAGAGCTTCGTATTCAGCAATGTTGTTTGTGCAAGAAAACTCTAATCGATATGCAAAGGGGAGTAGATCACTATGTGGGGTAACAAAGACTATCCCAGCCCTAGTGCCAGAATGAAAATGAGAGTCATCAAAGTACATTGTCCATGTATGTGGCTCGATGGTATAGGTAATGAAATCATCACGAAAAGAATCAGAAATATGTAATGTATCCAAGATGGGTGCCTTGGCTAGTTGATTAACAATAACTTGCCCTTGCATTGCTTTTTTTGGTATAAACTTGAAATCAAATTTGGTGAGGAGCATGACCCAATGTGCCAAGGATAGTAGGTAACGCAATGGGTCAACTTTTGTGATAATATGTACTTTATTGTTAAAGAGATAATGTCGCAATTTGTCTACCAAAAAGACAAGGCCAAGGCACAATTTTTTCAATATAGCTATAATTACATTTATAAGATAGTAGAGTACTACTAATATAGTATATGGCTCTTTCACGTTGAGAATCATCATGTTGTGCCAATAAAGTGCCCAAGGCATGAAATGTAGCAGAGATGTATAACAAAAAGGGGTGGTCAGCTATAGGAGGGACTAGAACATGCAAATTTAATAAGTAGGATTTGATATGATTAAAGGCTTGCTGACATTGCTCATCCCAAAGAAACTTAGTATCTTTCTTCATGAGTCATGTGAATGGTTAGGTCTTATCAGCAAGTTATGCAATGAAACACCAGATAGCTTGAATTTTACCTTGTAAGGAGCATAGTTAATGAAGGATCTTAGGCAAAGGCATGTCGATAACAGATTTAATTTTGCTAGGGTCAATCTCGATGCCATGTTAGGAGATTATATATCCAAGAATTTTACCTATTGTGACCCCAAAAACACATTTTTTGGATTTAAACGCACATGATATTGTCGTAATCGTTTAATATTATGCGTAGATCCTTCGCATGTGAAGAATGTCACCTAGATTTGGCCAAGATGTCGTCTACATAATCCTCGATAATGTTTTGAATGTAATCATGGAATATATGTGTCATTAATCATTGATAAGTAGCCCCTGCATTTTTAAGGCCAAAGGGCATAACCAAATAGCAAAATGTACCTCATGGTGTGGTGAAGGAGGTTTGTTCTTGGTCTATTGGATTGATTTTGATCTGATTATAACCCGTAAAGTCATCCATAAAAGACATGATGTCGTATCTAGCTATGGAATCGACAATAGTGTGGATATGCGGCAAAGGAAAACTATCCTTAGGGCAAGCTTTATTGAAGTCATGAAATTTATTGCAACAATGAAATTGACCATCAGGTTTCCTCACTGGTATGATATCAGATACCCATTTAAGATAGTCGATGACACAAATAAAACCTACATCTAAAAGCTTTTAAATTTCTTCTTTGACTAAGAGGTCTACTTTAGGATGTATTTTACGAATTTCCTGTTGAACAGGTTTGGCACCTGGGTTAAGGAAAATATTATGCATTGTCATTGATGTATCAATACCCGACATATCACTATACTCCCATGTGAAGATGTCCAAGAAATCATGAAGAACTTAATTGATATCCTTTTATTGGGTAGGGGTGAGAGAGAGGCGGCTAGATAAATTATGCATGGTTGGTCAGATGTTCCTAAGTTGTATTGTATTTTTTCTTTATTGAGAAATGCATAATGGTCTTCAATGTACGGATCAGTTGGAATAGTATTGGGTGGATCGACGTTGTCAATGGTTATATCAGATTCTCCTAGGCAAACCGTATTGGTGAGCAAGGAAAGACGATGCCTTTTATGGTGTAACGAGGGAAGATGATCATAAGCACCCATTTAATCGAGTAATGCATTATCGGTATCGAAAGTATCGAGGTTATCCCAAAAGGGAGATGCATCATCACTAATGAGTTCTGGATGTAACAAGGGAAGCAAAGTGACATGACAATTAGTATAAGAATCAAAAGGGTGTAAAATAAGGTTGATACCTTAGACCAAACTTGTGTAACCTCGCGGGGAGGTGCCAAAGTTTTGTGATTAGGTGCCCTTGGTGATCTGAGAAGCCAAAACGGTGGAAATATTCATACCCTAACCCGTACCTAGTGAAGTCCTGGGTGATATCAGAGGAAGTAGGGAGATCAGTAATTTTTTTAACTACATGACAATACTCTAAGGGTGATTGATCAGTTGGTGCATCGTAAACAGTGCCTTGATAATGGAATTTAAGTCATGCGTGTAGTGTAAAATGGACTACGTGCATAACATGGATCCAAGGTCTCCCAAGGAGAATATTATAATTAAGGTCATTAGGCATGACATGACAAGGAATATCAATAGTACATGGACCAATGGTGACTGGTAAATGCACCGTACCTAAAACACGCTTAGGGATGTTATCAAAGCCACAAATGGAAATAGATGAAGGGGATAAAGATGCTTCTGACATGCCTATATGTTGAAGGAAAGTGATGTTACAAATGTTAAGTCTAGAGCCATTTTCGACTAAAGCACGCTTGAATCCTACCGCATTAATACAAACTTGAATGTACAAGGGAGGGTCATATTGTAGTATCTCATGAGGAGGTGGACCATCTGTTCTAAAAGTTATTTGATCCTCATTAAGAAAGAGAGCTGAAGTGAACTTATGGTACATGTAGTTGGGTGAAGTATGGGGGGGGACATAAGTGTTAGACAAATACTTCTTAATCTTAT
The DNA here is from genome assembly GCA_019776745.2 of Taxus chinensis. Lineage (NCBI taxonomy): Eukaryota > Viridiplantae > Streptophyta > Pinopsida > Cupressales > Taxaceae > Taxus > Taxus chinensis. The sequence goes on along the minus strand of CM034154.1, from coordinate 624,295,056 downwards.
TGATATAATCAGGGTGATTTTGTAGATAAGCGTGAATAGAAATGTTCATGATAAGCGCAAGCAAAGATCATGGATGAAAGTAAGATTAAAGAAAGCAATAGATGAAGGACCTAGAAGTGTGGAAAATTGAGTGGAGTTCACCAAAATGATTAAATAAAAATGGACTAGTTATGTAGTAAGGGATAATTAATCTAAGTTATACATAGCTATGAATAAAGTAACTAAATGCAATAAAAAATTATATGAATGAGTCTAAGTCACTATGCAAAAGGAAATTCTAACACTAATGTGAAAAAAGGAAGATGAAAGAATTGTGCTGATAACAGATTCCTATCAGAGAGTGTTGCAGAGATGACAAGAAAAAAACAGGAGTAGGAACAATTGTGCAGAAGTCTCGAAAAGGATGGATCTGGAGGACTTGGCTGGACTAGAGCACTTGGAGGAGGACTGGGGCACCTGCGAGCGCTCTATTCTACAATCTGGGTGCCCTAGTTTGTGTAAAAGCTTTGAAATTGGTCTTCACAAGGCTAGAAGATGACTTGGAACCTTCATCGTGTGTCCTTGTATCTCGCCAATAATCCTAGATGAAGAAGAGACCTCCAAGAGACCAAAAGAAGTATCAAAACCCTAAAAAGAAAGATACAAAATGAATGGGTCGGACTGACCTCAACTACCACAACAGTGAGCTTACTAGACTGAGTGTTGCACTACATGTCAGATCTAAATGTAGTTCTGGTGAGTGTGTGCATGTCGTGCCGTAGGTGCTCTTGTGTCAGTCACACTTTGTGAAGTAGTGAGAAATATATAGATGTAGAAAATTTAATAGTATGTGTGCATGGAATAGAATAGAATCTCTCCCCATATGAAGTGTGATGTAGATGTCCTAGCTTATGCCTTGATGATGGAGCTATGTGGATACAAGTGATCTCCAAAGAAATAGATGAATGTAACTCTAGATGGAGTGATAGTAGTAAGTGATGATAGGTCCCTCATTATGGTCTCGTAACTTTATATTTATAGGGTTCTCTTGATCTGATTTCGTAATTAACCCCGAAATGGCCGACCACTAAAAAGATAAATATGTAAAATGGCTAGAAAGAGCCCAAAAAGTGACGAGAAAGTGCAAAAGGGACTAGGGCACCCACGGGTGCCCCAGTCAAGACTAAAATAATGCAAGATGATAGAATTTTACTGGGCATATGGGTGCAAGAGGTTGGTAATGACGAAATAAAATAAAATAAGATAGCAAAAAGATGGGGGTTAATTAGTACTTTCTTTAGTCAAAAACCTACTAAATAGTAGTATGAGACTGGGATAAATAAATGTCTGAAGTGCATGATTTGTGACAACATTGATCCACTAATTGTACTTTAGAACTACACGAGGCCAAAGTGATAGCATCCTCACCCCATATGCCAACCATTGTCCCTAATACAGTTGAGCAATCATATCAGCCATAGTGAGTGTAGAAACCAACTGATATGTGCCCTTGAGTGGAGCCATGTCGACCCATTTCGATGCTCTAACTTCTTTAGGATCTATTATCCCAATTCCCCTCTTATAGGGGATCATCCTCTCATAGACCCAACTCATAACTAATGTAGGATGACTGAGGGACTTTCCCTCTAGTCTAAAAAATTTGTATGGATCGTGATATGTGGCACCAAGAATGTCAACCCCCCATGAATATATCTTGTTGTGTTACTTAATGCTCTAAATAATGGTTTCCTAATGCTCTGAATAATGGGTGCCCATCAATAAATAAGTTTGTGCTCACCCTTATCTCCTACCAAATGCGAGGCCAAAATACTAATGATTGCCTTGTGTAAGGTGGGGATAGGTGCAGAGTCAACTGATAGTAATTACATACTATGCTTGGCACTTGTGTCAAGTGCCTATGGATCACCCATGTAAGTACCCCAACTACGGACCTAAGCCATTGAACTCGCACTAGTCAGTACTAACTTCCTTCCAGTGATAAGAACCCCCAAAATCTAGTAAACATCCTCTATTGTGATCATCCACTCACCTCTAACTCCAAACAACTAGAAACTGTTCTAGTATGTGTCCCAATAGGTCAGTAAGTCACACAATAAATGGATGGCAGGTGTAACCAACTGTGTCTATGATATCCTCCAAATCCCATCCCTCTAAAGTAAATCCCTCTCACCCTGAGTCAGCCTCTCCAAATAATAGGCAACCAATCACACTTATAGGCCCTACTCCATCTAATATACTTCCCTTGCATTCACAAACATCAAAAATAGAGCAAGTTAGAATCATATACATGCATAATAAGCTCACAAAAACATTGTAAATATAAAAATTAAAATTAAAAAAACAATATTTAGTCAAAAATGGGAAACTACCGTAACGGTTACGCAAGTGTCATTTTTAGCAGAGTGGTGGTTACACAATCATCGCAGCGGTTTCACATTCCTCACTTGCCTAAGAGGCAATTACGTAACAATCGCACAGTGCAAAGCACCGGTTGTGCAACCGCCATGGTGGTTCTACCCGCAAAATGTGGGTCGTACCCTTAAGGCCTAAAAATTCAAAAAATGGAAAAAAATACATCAAATAAAATAAAATAAAAGACATATCCTACATGACACCCCCGTCATGGTCATTTTCACTATAGATTTATCAAAAATTACCCCCCTACGGCTAGTTTTTATGAAATTATACATCTTAGGGTAAAAATAAACAAATACATATAACTAACATGTTCATGACCCACTACTCCTACCATTGGTTGCGCTACCATCATCTCGGAGTGCTCTTTGTTTCGACTATACTCGTGTGCAAAATGGTTATAGGTAATCCAGATCTCAAGAAAAATCACCAACTGGGTAAGTGTAAATGATTTTTATAAATGGAAATTTTGATATATATATATATATATAGCGTATTTCTAATATTATTTTGAGTGTGTGTTTTGCAGGGCAAAAACGCTAGCGTGGGTATATTTCTCATCCCCGCTAACATGGTGAGTCCTCTTGTCATTTTAATTTACTATATCTTGTCGATTACATCTTTATCTGCACTTGATTCCCGTTTTCTCTTATAGATGGTGGGAAGCTTGGATTGGCATGATTTCAACACATGGACGTGTAAGGTATAATTTGTAACTTTCCCATTTAGGAGTGTCATACTCGGACTTCACATTTTACGCATCTTCAAGGCTAAAAAGATTCTCCGAGGGGGCAATACGTATGCACCCAAAATTACACGGTGTTATATTGTTGGAACAATAAAATCCTCAATGATGATAAATTTCATTTCCAGATTAAATGATGATGTCTAAGTCCTTTTTCATTGCTCTTTGTGTTCCTATATGCTTTAGTTTGCTTTACTTATCCATTTCTTAGCTTATCATGCTTTCGTAAGTCTTTTCCGCTACTTTTTCCTCAGTATTTTCCCCCTTAAGTTACATAACCGTTCTGGCATTTTCCCACTAATCTGCCATATCAGTTACATAATTATAGCAGAGTCTATCCTTGAGTGGCAGTCATGAAACCGTCTATCTGCACAGACCAGTTTCGATCTCAATCTAACACGTCTATCGGGTCGAGAGTTAACACTTCTCAGTTTTGTAGCACGTATTAAGGGCATTCCAGGTCATTTTCTAAAAATAGTAAGTTGTCAAAAAAGGCAAATTCTCATCATCCACAAGCATCTTAAATAGCATAAGAAACATCAAAATGAGATAACTTATGAAAACTTAGCTAAGCTAAATAGCCTAGTTCTATGGTGATTTGGCACGCTTTGGCTAAAAAAATGTAAGTCATGTACCATTGAGCTGCAAAAAGTCTATGAAAACTCAAGATTCTACCTTTCTCATTAGCATTGGTTGGATTCCATCGTCGCAAAGCCAAGAAGGTGTCTCGTGGTCTAAATAGGAACAAAAACCCTCCTAGAAGCTCTTACAAGCATCAACTATATAGGTTATTTTTGCAAGGCATTATATTGGTAAGATGTAACAGGGGTTAGATGGTCCATATCACCCTAATTTTGAGTAACATGGGAGTCATTATGGATGAATTCACTATCAAGAAGGATATGTTTTCATCACTGAAGAAAGGCTATAGAATACTCCAAACTGACATCAAGTGCATGATCACCTTACAACCATTACATCGCATAACCTATGAATTGAGCCTCATGAGATCATGTATATCTATTCAGGTCCTATGACTAGTAAATTATCATCGCATCCTGAATGTATCCTAAAGGGTAATCATCATCTCTCCAGTAGCCAACCATAATATGCCCTCTATCTGGAGTGATAAAACCTATGATGTATAGAGTATTAACAATAATCCCATGTCCCTATGGAGTACTGAGTATGTTTTCATCATGAAGGAGACATCATTGTTACTCCAGCCTCTCTCCCTAAAGGTGAAGTTCCAATCATAGGAATCTGACAATCTGATGAGGAATGGACTCAGAGTGGATCTTATCTTATGTCCTGAAAGAAAGTCTAGCTTGGATCCATAATAAGTTAAATCAAGATCAGCATGAGTTCTGTAGAATATTTTGAAACCATCAAGAACTTTTTGTAATTCAATCCATAAAGGAATCACTGGTCATTAGTCAGCATGACATGAATCACCAACAATCTCACCATTGAGTGATGGTTGTAAGCTCATCCAATGGATCTACAATTAATGCATACTTCCTAATAGCAATTTCTAAACACTTAATTAACACTTGGTGATGAGTTCACAGTGATTTGTCATTTTTAGTCATAAAAAAAAACATTTTCAGTGTCTCAGTGTAACACCTCCCTCAAAAACATGTGGGGTCGTCTGTCAAGTTGGACATCTCTAGATTGCCTCCATCTCACTAAAATCACATGTAGGAGGACGAAAATAGGGTTTCCATAAGTTGATCAATCTCTAGAAAAAGGTGTCCAGATGACCATACAGTATGTTTTCACTCCATGTGACATCTTGGTCATTAGAAAGTGTTTTGTGCCCACTCGAAGTCATCGATGTTCAAAGTTAAATTTGGAGCTCAATGACCTAGTGTAGTTGCCAACGATTACCATCATTTATCCTGACTCTCATTATTTGATCTCCCAAATCTCTATCAAATTGAATAAGTCTAGACCATGAATTGGCAACAATTGCATACTGAGGCATAATCATGTGCTTCCTCATAATAGGTGTATGAGCAAGAAGATATATGATCATCCTAAATATGATTTTATCTCAAAGAGGATCCTTGGATCTAGTGAATCCATTTCAAGATTTCATAGCCTCTTCATATGGAGCACCATGTTTGCAATAATGATTCCTGTAAGTCATAATCATTTCACTTGGTAGGATTCTTAAACATTGATTCAACACCTGTCTAGTGTGACTTCACTGACCTCAAGGAGGAGGCCCATCTTTATGACAATCACCTCATTTATAGTCCAGCATGGGTGGTTATAGATACACCATGGATTCCATTCAGCTTTCGAGTAACCATTTCCCGATACTATCCTGATGAAGGCATACATCTATCAGGTCAAGAACCCATAGGTTCAAGCTATCACCTGAGGTCTCTGAGCATCACAAGCCCACCTTTGTGGCAATTTATGATCACTAGTCCGTGAATTTTGAAAGGACATCTAGAGAAGTGAAGACAGGTGACTCCTTACATCCTACCTATCTCAATTTAGAAGAGATCATTCATATTCCCAGTCACAATGTACACTATCATGCAACGGCCCCCAGTTTGATGAAGGGCCATTTATCTCAATACAAATCTGACAATATTCCCACATATTTCAATGCTTCAAGTTATCAATCTCTGTCCATCAGCAAAGGCTTCATATTCATCATATTGGGAAACCTTTAAAAACCCATCTCTTGGTCTCTGACTTTCTTCTCTCTCTATACCCCTCACATTCCTCATCCTGAAAATGCACTTTTCCCCTATTTTTTCTTATTCACTTAAATCATGACCTTCAATTCAATATTGTAAGAGTCACATGTTACCCCTCAATAAGAAAAAGGATCTTTACTCATTTCCTAACTAACCTATGGAAGGTCACAAGTGATGAGGAAAGGTGATCCTAAGGCATGTGGGGGAGATGAAGAGACATTTTACAATGTTATAAATTGAAATGGCTTGCTCATTCCCATACCCGAATTTACCCATTTGGAAGTGTTTGAAACCACTTCCAAGCAGGTTACCTTGATTTTCTCGAATCACTGGTGATTCTAACTAAGCGTTGACGATTCCATAAAATACCATCAATTATCATGAATTTGGATCCCTGATAATTGTAGCAAAGCTCTGATACTTTAGCAACCTAGATGACATCATTTCAAACATCTAGACATCTCCTCTATCCCTATCACATCATTGAATGCCTCACAAATCTTGTAAGACTTGTACATCATTATTTCTTGGCATTACACATCAAAGGTAAGTGATTTAACAAAAATAATATTTTTGTGAAATCCTAATATTACAGTGTAACAACTAATGAATAAAGTAATAAAATACAGATATGACCTAAACAATACATAAGGAACCCTAGGTGCAAGAGAAGGGATAAAGTACTTAGCTAATTTCACAATAATTTTGAAGATGTGTTGAGTTAGAAAACTGATGAAACAAGAGGGTAGAATGTCACAACCAAGCCCAAAAAATTACATAATCATTGGAAATGTCAAGACTGGAGCGCTTGGATCAAGTCAGGGGCGCCTGGGCGTTGTATACCTCTTTTGGGTGCCTATGACTGTGAAAATGGTTAGAAATTTATTTCTTATGTGTCGTGAACCCTTGTTATTGATTTCTTGTAGGTCATTGTAAGATCACCAAGTTTTCCTATGACCTACAAAACCCCAAAATCTAAAACTCCATGTAGTTATGTGTGTATGTGAAGAATCATGCCCTAGGTGTCTCTTATGCCAGATGCACTTGATAACAAGCAAGTATATAGATGTAGAAATATAGATATATGTGTGGATGCCAAAATGAGCTTCCCCTCCTATGCAAGTATGAAAAATAATGCATTCCCTTGTCCCTTGAGTGAATGTTAGATGAATGCTTTGATGTTCTTCTAATACCTTTGGATGCAACCTTAGGTTATAATAGTATATGCTTAGAGCTTGGTCCTTTATTATGGTCACATAGACTATTATTTATATTATTTCCTTGTTTGAGTTTTGTAATTAATCACTAAAAGGCCAACCTCCAAGAAAATAAGATATGCCTAATGATAAAAGAGGCCCAAAAGATGGCCAAAGATACAAAGAGGTCGAGGCACGCCTAGAGGGAGGGCACCTAGGCACCTGACATCTGACTTGGGAGTTGGCATTCTAGGCTATGTGTTGGTGTCTTGAGTGACAAAAGATGAAATAGTGAAGTATCGACTGGGATGTAGGGTGTAATAGGCCAAAAAGGAAACATAGAAAGAAATAAAAAAAGGCCAATGATAGTATGTTAATTGCTATTTTTCTCACTAAGAATCATATGAATAGTGGTATGTGATTAGGACCTAGAAATGTACCCAAAGTGAGTGATTTAGTGTCTACATTATCCCCCACTTTATGTTGTTGAGTGAATACTCAATAACATAAAGTAGATAAGATATGTGTACCTGATAACCATGTAGATCGATGGTGAAAAGCATGTGCCGAGGAGATAAGAAAATGGGTGAAGTGATAAAAATGAAGTGTGGAAGCTAGGGAAAGAGGAAGTGACCCTAGGGGTGAAAGCGTATGTGTTGTGTCACATTGTACCTATTATAGATGTCACTTGATGTGCTTGATGATGTGACTGTTGCTTCCCATAAGGAAAGACCTACAAAAGAGAAGAGAAAAAGAGTAGTCAAATATGTGTATATGAAAAATTTGATCCAAATATGTAAAAATCAGTGTAAAAGTATGTAAAAATGTGAAAAGGAACATGTGCACGTGATCTGTGATGAGTGAAGAGTGTAGAAAATGATCCTAAAAATGTTGTAGAAGGAATGAAGTTTTTTGGGTGATCTCATGCCAAGAACAAGTTTTTTAGGAGATCTCAAACCAAGTGCGAGTTTTTCTGGGCGATCTCATGTCACAACAGAAGAAGTGTTGGGGAGAAAGGTCTAGTGTTATTCTCCAACCTTGAACTGGTTCCTCGATGATTTATACACCACTGCAGATGGTGTGATCCTACTTTTTTCAAGTTCGATCAATTAAGTTCGATCCAATTTGATCCAATGCAAAATAGAAAAAAGGAGATAACATGCATGCTGATTGTTAGGAGGATTGTGCCTGTTCGGTGAAAACACTTGTGTAAATCTATTGAAAATTGTACCAATCTGAGAAAAAATATTATAACTTCCCCTTGGTCATAGGCACCCAGGAAGGGTAAAGGGAACCCAGACGCTCATGTTCTAGATCTAGGTGTTGGCACTAGCATTTATGTTGTGCTGAGGACCCAAGTCAAATTCTGAGCCCTTTCTATAACTAAAGAATGCTGCTGTTTCTATATGTAATGTATGTGATATGAACTATGACTGTGTACTATTGAATGGGGTTACTGATTCACCCAATATATGCCCCCCTCATTTGGGGTGCATGTGATGTCGCTAGGAGATGTAGCCCCAAAGAGGACCTGGATGTTGATCTAAAACCGATTCCCTACAGGGGGAGGGGAATGTGCATGGTAGAAACCAAGGCACACACAAAAAAGTGGCTAGGAAACATGTGTTAGTGCAAACAATGACAAATACACATATAGAATACAATGTGTAAGCTAGAAAGTAAGAAGACAAGAAAATCAATAGTGCAGACCAAGTAGAAAAGATGGGTTTCAAACATGGGACATCACTCATAATGACACGAAGACAATTAGGCCAAAGTGGCCAAAAGCATACAATGTGCACACAAGACAAAGGACATTGCCTGCAAATAATGACATACAATGACAAACAATAACAAATAAAGTATCAGACAACCATGGTAGAAAATAGTTCCTACAAAGAAAATGTTGTACATGAAGAGCACCCATTATCATGTTAGAAAGATAAAAAGTATCTCAAAGCGTGTATACATCTGAATATAAAGTAGTGTGCTAGTAAGAATATGAAAGTTAGTATAAAATGAAACGATAACACTTGTGATGTGTATGAAAGTATATGTCCCCTAGGAGCTATTGTGGGATTGGTAAGAGGTATAGTGCCAAGCATCAATGTTGTGTGTAATAGATCTATGTAAAGGTCTACATTCACAACTAGAAGGAAAGTGAATGCGCATGTGTATATGATAAAAGATAATGATATATGAAATATATTTCTAGCATGTGTAAATGAAGTGTACATGTGAGCATAAGTAAGAAATAGTACAATGTGCACACCAAGATATGCAATATGTTATGAGTGAGATGGAATAAAATGCATTGTGAGTGTGATAGGGGCAACATACCCCCCGAGTGAATACGAATGAGTATAAGATGAGGTTCACTTATAAAAGACCCCTTGACAGTCAAAAAATGAATCTTAGAATAAGAGTGCATCATTGGGAAATGGTTTAACATTGTGAGCTAGAAAGATGTAAGCGTGAAACATAGAGATGTAGAGAGTGCGAGTGAGGTGATGTGAGGTTCAATTTCAAATTTAGAACCTCAGTATTCGAGTATGAACCATGGAGCTAGATTTCATCATAGGGTAATAAGTGCAATTTGCCTGTAAAGTCATGTCGTGAATATGCTAGAGTGTATAACGTGCTTGGTTAATGATAGAAGCCAATATATGTCATGAATGCATGAATTGTGAAGTGTGTAGTGATATGAGATGTTCATGTATGGAGTATGTACCTTCAACAATTCAAGTGTGAACTATAAGCAAAAAAGTGTGTCATAGGGTAATGATGATACAAATTGAGTTTGTATCAACATGATGTAATGTATGCTCAGAGAGACGAAACATCATGCACGAATGCATAGAATAGGGGGAATAAACATGATGACACTTCAAAGTTCATGATGCTGGGAATGTTAGGGGGGGAAAATTAAAGGGTAAGGGCCCTCCACCTGAGTGCTTGCCAGATGATAAAGGCATGATGACTATGCTCTAAGACCAGCAATGTGATGAGACAAATTACCATGTGTAGGTGAATAATACCTATTTGTGTTGTGATAACATGAAAGGTGATGAAGTACCTAATGTGACTAGGAGTACCGAGGAGGTGATATACATAGCTAATGCTAAATTAAGAATCAACTGGAGGAGATAAAGTAAATAAGTGAAGTAAGACTGAAGAGGATATGTATGACCAATCTAAAGAAGACCATAAAAAAGGAGATGCTATACCCTAATGTATACAAAAACTAGAGTAAGTGATGTATGCCCATCATGGAGGAGCCATTTGAATAGATGGACTTGTCAGACTGCCAGTAATGGAATAGAGGTAACCAGAAAAGACTGAAGTAGGTCATGTGCAGATAAGAGAAGTCCCAGGAAGACATGGATCTGGAGGATCTCGCTAGACTTGAGAGGTGCCTGTGGGTGCTCTGGTATGCAATCTGGGCACCTAGGGAAAGTGCACAAGCTCTAAAAATGGTTTTTATAGAGGTCAATGGAGGTGGATGATGGAACCCTCACCATGTGTTAGAGATCAACGTCATTTATCCTACGTGGAATGCCAATTAATACTCCAAGTGAGTGATAAAAAGAAAGACCTTAGTAGCATGGACCCTAGGAAGACCTAAGAGCAGGTAATAACCTTAAAAACGAATGGTAATGCCATATGAATGAATGGAAAAAAACACTGGTCCTCAGAGGATCCAACTATGGTTGGACTCTTGACATAACCATAGAATTTGGGAACTGGACACTGACATCTGTGACCCGATGTGGATAATTGATAGCAATAAGAAGTCTAGAGAAACATGCACACAGAGAGGAGCTCTTGTGTCAATTATACTTTTCTTGAAGTATCATGAGATCCGATAGAATCATGTGATATGAAAATGTAATAGAATGTGTGCATGGAATAGAATAGAATAGTCCCCCTTAGATAAGTGTGATGCAAATGTCCTAGCCTTGATGGTAAGGCGTGCGCAACTAGTACATGCAAGTGATCTCTGATGCAATAGATGGATGCAACTCGCACGATATGTAGTGATTAGCTAGTAAGTGATGCTAAGATTCCTCATGTCATGGTCTCAGGAACTTTATATTTATAGGGTCCTCTTGATCTAATTTCGTAATTAACCTCGAAAAGGTTGACCACAAGAAAAATAAAGATGCCAAACGGCTAGAAAGAGCCCAAAAAGTGGCGGGAAAGTGTGAAAAGGACTGGGACCAGGGTGCCCATAGGCGCCCCGAGTACTAGTCAAGGCACCCCAGTCGAGGCTAAAATCACGGGAAATGACCGAAATAGACTGGGTATGTGGCTGAAAAGGGGTAGTAATGATGAAATAAAATAAAACAAGATGGCCAAAAGATGAGGGTTGATTAGTACTTTCTTCACTCATGAATCTTCTAAATAATAGTGTAAAACTGGGATAAATAAATGCTTTAGTAGGCTTATTTGATGGCTCGAAAGTTGATTTGCTTTGAAATTGGGTAGAAGATGAAGCTTGTTCATAATATTTAAGCTTGCCCATAGATGGTAATTTTCTTTCGCGCAACTTAAGAGTATGGCATAGCTGATCAAATGATGGAGAGGTATCAAATATGAAACTCTCCTGCAAAGGTGGTAAGAGACTTTGGACAAATAAATCTTGAAGCTCAAATTCCACAAGTACATTAGACATCTTAGCTAAGTTGTTTTTATATCGCAAAATGTAATCCACTAGATGTTTATTAGATCCTTACTTGATTTGTGCTAGTTGAGCATAAGAGATCTTAGAGTTGATATTGATTGAGAAATGAGAAAGAAAAACATCAACTAAATGTGTAGAAGATATTACTGAGTGGATAGGTAGATCATAGAAACAATGCATTGTGTAATCTTGAAGGCTGCAAAGAAAGAGATTTGTGAGTAAACTATGATAATCTGCATAATCCAGACATGCTACATGGAAAGCTCAGATATGCTCTTGAGGGTCGTCATGGCCTTTAAAGATGGACAACTTAGGGGTGATGAAATTTTGAGGGAGTGGATAGGATGAAATGGCAGGTGTAAACGGAGTGTGAAGAAGTAAGGTAGAGTCAAGGGATGCGCGAGAAGTGGTGAGTTAAAGCTGGTGAATTTGATTTCGCATATCCTGATATAAAGAAGTTAAATCAAGAGTATTTGAATAAGAGTTAGGTTGTGCATGAGAAGCATTAGATTGAATGATGGTAGTGGTAGTAGTGGGAATGGAAGCAAGAATATGAAGGGGTTGAGTGGAGGCCATGACAGACAAATAAGAACCTACAAGAGGGATAGAAGAGACATCTCAAGCGTTTTTAGCAGTTATCAAAGCATGTAGAATATGTGAAAGATGTGTAGGATTTTCACACAAAGCTTGATAAAAATTAGTGACCTTGTCAAGTTGTTCTTGATCAACATTTGTGTCTTCGTCATAAGATTGTTCATTATCGGATGTCTCGAAGTCTTGAAGAGGAACATTTTGAGAGTTAGAAAAAGGGTTATAAGGTTCAACCATTGATTTAGAAACCCTACAGGAAGATGGCGAAAGCTTGATTTTCTCAAAAGACCCAAAATGACCACTAAGGGTAATGGGCATAAGAAGAAAACCCAAAAAAGAAGGTGGAATTCGAGCGATGGGTTCACCAAATGATTTAACAAAAATAATATTTTTGTGAAATCCTAATATTGTAGTGTAAGAACTAATGAATAATGCAATAAAGTACAGATATGACCTAAGTAATAAGTAAAGAACCCTACGTGTAAGAAAAGGGATAAAGTACTTAGTTGATTTCGTAATAATCTTGAAGATGTAGTGAGTTGGAAAACTGGTGAAACAGGGGGGCAGAATGTCACAACGGAGCCTAGAAATTACATAACCGTCAAAAATGTCGGGACTGGGATGCTTGGGCGTTGTAGACCTCTATTAGGTGCTCGTGACTACAAAAATGGTTAGAAACTAATTTCTTCTGTGTCACTTCAGTATCACTAACCCTCATTGGTGATCGCCTGCAGGTCGATGTAAGATTGTTGAGTTCACCTGTAACCTACAAAGATAAAGAGCACCAGCAAAACCCTAAAAAACATCAAATCCTGATATGAAAAAGATGCAAATGGGGAGTCAGATTGACCCAGGTGATGACCCGAGAGAGTGAACTTACGACCGAGTGATGCACTACATCTCAGAATCCATGTAGTTTTACATGTGTGTGTGAATAATCATTCCCCTAAGTGGCTCCTATGCTAAATGCACTTAATAGCGAGAAAGTAGCTAGATGTAGAAATGAAGATATATGTGTGGATGCTAAAATTAACTTCCCCTCCTATGTGTCTATGTAAAAAAGTGTAGTCCCTTGTCCCTTGAGTGAGTGTTATATGAATGCTTTGATGCTCTTATAATTCCTTTAGATGCAACCTTAGGTGATAGTAGTAGATGCTTAGAGCTTGCCCCTTTATTATGGTCACATAACTTTATATTTATATGATTCCCTTGTTTGAATTTCACAATTAACAACTAAAAGGTCGACCCATAAGAAAACAAGATGCCCAAAAGATAAAAGAGGTGAGTAAGATACAAATAGGTCGATCGCGCCTAGGAGTTGGCATCCTGGTTGGGCGCTGGTGTTCAGAGTGATAAAAAATGAAACAATGAGGCATTGACTGGGATGTCGGGTGTAAGAGGCCAAGAAGAAGACATGAACAAAGAAAAAAATGCTAAAGAAAGATGTTAATTACTAGTTTTCTCGCTTAGGAATCATATGAATAGTAGTATGTGACTAGGACCTAGAAATGTACCCAAAGTGCGTGATTTAGTGTCTAAAAAAAACTTATGTCACTTGTTTTCATATTTAGTTTATCAACAAATCATATTAAATATTAAATCAATCTACAAATTTTCTATTATTCGTCCTACTTACATCTTATTTAGAAATCAAATTTTTTCACAGAAATCGTTGACGATTCCTTTGAATTGTCAGTGATTATTGCTATCCATATTTCACCCCCGGGCAAAATATTGGATCAGCCACGACCCCGCACAAAAAGAACCAGAGAAAACCCATTTAAATCTTGCGAACAGGTCGCGGAAGGACTCAACAACGGCGTGGCGGGGCCTGCAAAGATCAAACAACCATGTGCAGGAGAAATTCAAAAAATGACTTTGTCAAGCGAATCTAGGCCTTAAATCCATTCTACAGGTTACAGGTGGGCTCAGAAATAGAATAGCAGGGTCAGAAGAGGAGGAGAAATGTCTCAAAGAATCCAAGAGAAAGAAAAGGAAGAAATGGCAAAGATCCAAAGTCTTCGAGCTCAAAACAATTCAGAACGAGTCTAGAAATTGACTAGGTATGGAGGAGGTAGCAGAGAGAGCCACGTGTCTGCACAGCGCTTCTCCAAAGTTGAATCCAGAAAGGGAAGCCCAAACAAGTGCCAGGATTCCACGCATCTAGAGCCCTAAAAGTTGCACGGCCATTGAAAAGTCTTCAACTAAGCAAGAAGGTGTCAGGTGTCGACCCAGCGCAAATCTGAAATGAGAGTCCAAGACGGAGACTCAAACTTGTGTCAGCCCTCCACGTAACAAATAGTCAACAGAGGTCAAAAGGTGAATAGGGCGGGCCTAAAAAAAGGTTAAGTATAGAAGTGTTGGCAGATACTGTCACGTGTCTAAGCGGTGCATCTCCAAGGGTAGATCCAAAAGCGGAGACTCAAACAAGCGCCAGTTCTCCACATAGCCCAAGGCCCGAAAAGGAAGGGAGAGGTCATTGAAAATTCCAAAGACCTGTAGAGGCTTCCAAGTGTCAAACCGATGCTCCTTTAAAGGTAATTCTTGATCGGGTTTTCAAGCGAGCACGAAGCCTCCATGTGTCCAGTTCAAAAGAGAATCAGAGTCGGGTTGAATAGTCAATGCATGGTGTCAGGCTGGCGGAGAATGTCAAGTGTCCAAATGGTGCTAACTTAAGGATTGAATAGAGAGAGGGTTTCCAAATGAGTGCCAGATTGTTGCGTGTCCTTGGTCAAGAAATATGACCCCACCGAGCAAAGGACTTAGCCAAAAACATAGAAATTGGGCAGGCAGCGGAGGAAGCGCCACGTGGCAAACCTAAACCAGCAGCGCTAAGGTGGGCCATCAGGGGGAAAGTTGGTTTTTTGCCCCTTTTATTCCAAAGATGTAAAAGTTGCAAAATGGGCCGCAACTCCGCCCAAAGGGAAAAAGTCAACATTTGAGCCCGAGTCAAGGTCAAAGTGG
Organism: Taxus chinensis; assembly: GCA_019776745.2. Classification (NCBI taxonomy): domain Eukaryota; kingdom Viridiplantae; phylum Streptophyta; class Pinopsida; order Cupressales; family Taxaceae; genus Taxus; species Taxus chinensis. The sequence goes on along the minus strand of CM034154.1, from coordinate 624,279,744 downwards.
GAAAGCGGGGAGTCAGAAGAAAAAGTGAAAATTTTCCTTTTGTCAAAGGGCACAAAGATGAAAATTAAAGCACATCTCCCCAGTCGACCAAAGGGTGCCACGTGTCCCATATTAAAGAGGAACCCATTTTTCAAATTGGTTTTCCCGTTCCTTTGTACGGACCCGATATAAATTTCAAAGGGGCATATCTTTTGACTCAGGACTCGAAACATAGCAAATATGACACCATTGGAAAGATCTCACCCATGCCATGGAGACATGAAATTTTAAGTTTGGAAAGGTTAGGTGGGAGAAAAATGGAGAAACATCTTCGGGCCTTTAATTGAGGATCTATTTGCCCCAACAACCAGATCGGATTCGATCTACTCCATCGTTTCCTCCTCCTTCAAGGCGTCAAACCAGTAATTGGTGCAGTTAAGATAGATTTGGGGTAGATTTTACAACAGACATTGACGGCATTGGTTGAGCTCTAAAATGGTTCTCTCGCTTCTCGCTCTTTCTTCCCTCTGATTGAATCTATAAATACAGGTTCGGGACTCATTGTAGGGGTTGGACATTCTTTTTGTAGGCTCCCCTTTCCTTCTGGCAAAGGAGCTCATGGAGTTCAGACCTTCCATTTAATTTGCAATATGTTCCTGCCTTCTAGCCATTTATAATGCATTGTATCAATCTGTAGAGCAATAAAACACGTTTGTGATTGATTTTAGATCCTTTCTTATCTCCTTTGCTCTCATATGGTCTTTCATTATAAATCTGGTTATTTGTGCTTGATTATCGTATGTATTTTTTCGGTTTGTGTCTATTAGTAGAACTATGTTCATCATTCATTTGGTGCATCACCTTGTAGTTTAGATTTGATTTCTTGTATTCCTTTTATCCATGTCTCCTTGGTAAAACTTAGATTAGGTTTAGGAATAGGTCCTCTGCAAATTTCCACGTATGCACCTAAATAAAGGAATAGAAACCAGCCTTTAATCTAAAGAGTTTTCCCATTTTCTAAGTCCCACACTTTGGGGAAAACTTAATGTTGTGCAATCACACCAAATGACTTTGCCTTAGAAAAGCATATCTGACTACTCATTTGGGGGTGTTGTGATTTTGCACTAACAATTACCTCAAATTGCTAGCGAGCACTATCTTTTAGTCATTTAATCACATTTTTCACATCAATAATCAATATCTCAATCTATTTTAGCTCTGATCTATCTGTTTCCAAGTTGTCTTTTCTTGTAGATGATTATACCAGGTTAGGCACATCCGATTACTAGTATGTATGACCTTCCTACCATCTCAAAATCACTTTTTTGGGAGTAATTCAACATTGCACATGAGTTGAGTCTCTATGTAATTACCTTAACACCAAATATCGACAACATCACAAATCAACTTAAAGTCATATGAGAAGAACAAGATGCTGCTGAACAGGCCTAGATTGAATACTTTGAGGAATTTAAGCTTATCGTAGCCCTTACTTGGGCCACTTACCACATGGAACAAGATATTTCTATCCCTCTAGATTTCTAATCATCCTTTCATTGTTATTATATTTGTCTGTCATTATTACTTAATTTAAAAACAAGTTGACACCCTTCAAAGGAAGCCCATTGGTTCTTGGGATCGGCCTTTGCCGAGCAACTTGCAAACTTTTATCTAATATCTATCTTGTTCAACTATTTGTGTATGTGTAGGTTCTCCTATTTGTTGGAAGCATGAGATTCTCACATATTTTATATCCATACATCTCAACATTGTATTGTCGACATAGGTATTGTTAAACCATGTCATCCTCCGAATTTTTAGTGATTTATTACATAATTAACATACCAAAATCCACCATAAACAGAAGGAACAAAATCAATAATATGTTTCATATTTTGGGAAAGGGAACTAAATACTTTTCTTTCCCAATTCACATTTTTCCTACTAGTTTCTAATAAGGAATGGCACCTAGGGAATATACAAGGACAACAATATGCGTGGAATGAAGTGTCATATGTGGCCAATTACTTTTAGGTTGGTTTTCATGTACAATGGCACTTATCCATGATTTTTGGGGAAGCATCATGGATGGAAGGCAAATATGATTTCTCTCCCAACACTCATCCATTGGTGATAGTATGCCTTAATCCTAAGAGTTTTCACATTGGTTCGGGAATTGATCACTCTCAAATCCTCCAACCATCTCTAAAACAATGTTCTCAAAGGCAACAATACACATGAATAGTTTATCCTTTCTCTCTCGGCATTCAGGTGTACTCTATCCTTGATTCACTTGTTTATTTTGCATAGTTTTATTCAGATTTATCTTAGTTAAAATTCAATTTCATATACTATGAGCATTGAATAGACTTTTCTTCTTTTATAAGTCCATCTGTATCCCAACAAAAGGCAACACAACTAGAATAAGGACCAATCTCAATCACAATATGATCAAGAAAAGGTAATATTCAGCTATAAACACATGTCTCCTTTTCACTACGTGTGCAAGTCACCCCCAGGGTTCTTATCCCCTCTTAGACTCCATGATATACATCCTACAATTTCCATTCAACACGTTATCGGTCACAATCTTCTTCAACTCTCTATAAGGTACACTCTTTCTATTTACTTTATATTACTGAATATTCATTCACCACCATACAATGGGGCAAATGTTAACACCAAATTATGCACTTATTATTATTACATAACGCCTCTAGTATATCGTTATATGCATGATTCATAAACAATAAAACTAAACATTGATAACACTTGTTTTACTTTACATTGACATTGTTTTATCTATCTATGCTTTTGTCCTCTACATTGTTAGAATTATCCCTTTACTTTTGGACATCACACAAAGTTTTACTCATTAGAGCATTTTCTTACTTATATTTGGATATTTCTAGACATAAACACCCAATAGGAGACAATAACGGTCGACATTATTGTCCCCCTATGGGTGCTCATATCCCTTCGCTTGTGTTCTTATATGTTAAAATGACCCATCACTTCTTTATCTTTTCTAAACTTGTATTGATCACTTTGGGTCGGCTTCTAGTGTTGTTAATGTCAAAATTCAAGCAAATGAATCATATATATACACAACCTATTAACTATTCTAAGGGACACAGGGCTATTATTTTTTATCTACTACTCAGGAAAAAGGAACAACTTAAGGACTACATTTGGGCTACATCATTCACTACATAGGAAGGGAAAATTCTAAATTCCATGACACACATTATCTTGGGGGAAAAGTAGTTTTAGCCTGTTATCTTAGTGTAACTTGCACAAAGGGAAAAATAGCTTCAAGAAACACGATTTTTATTGCACACACACCAAAAATATATTGAGTCTAAAATGTAGTGCAGAGCTCAATGGCAATGACATTGAGGTGACCGTCAAGGTCAATCCAACTCAAGCATATGTATCTTTTATTTAGTTAATGTATGTTTGAGTCTTGTGTAGATAGTTGGGGTTTGTTTTGTAGGTAAAAATGTGACAAGAAACCCTATAATGAAGTGGATGTGACATAAAGTGAAGTGAACGAAACATTATCAAACATTGAAAGAATCATATTTGCAGCCATTACCAGGACACTAGCGCCCGGGTGATCCTGTCCCCCTTCCAGGAAATATTGTCTAGAAAACCTTTCAAATCACTAATTTTCATAAGAAGCATACATAGTCCAAATTGAGCCTATTCCACCATCAGTCTAACCTAGATCTAGTCTAAATAACTAGATATCAGTTAGGTCACTCTTAAATTCTTGTTGGTTACACTTGTTTATCATTATATGTGATTTAACAAATATGTAATTTTGTGAAATCCTAATTGTAAAGTCACGTATGATAAATAAACGATAAAGCACAATCTGACACAAGTAATAAGCTAGATAAAAATGAAACCCTAGGTGTAAGAGAGAGGATAAGAGACTTAGTTGATTTCGCAATAAATCCCAAGGTGTTTTGGACTAGAAGATTGATGGACAAGAGGAGTATATTTTCGTAATAACACACAGGAAATCCAAGAATTATTAGATGATCCTAGACTAGGGTGACTGAAACAGGACTAGGGTGCCTAGGTGCTAGAGACCTCTGTTACGCATCGGTGACCGTGCAAGACCTTAGAAACTAATTTTTGTTGTGTCGCAAGATGGTTGTTGTACGTACCCAAAATTGTATGTTTGTAATGCCAGAAAGAGGTTACAAAGACCCCAATGATGATTCAAATCTCTTTACAAGGTGTTCGGAATCCAGAAAGTGCGCTGAGTATATATTTGCATCCTAAAATGCCTCATCCAACCTTCGTATGCTTTGTTCTGACCTCGTTCCTCTCTTTTCCTTACATTCTGGTCTTTAGTTACAGGACCACTGCCTTGCCTGGGTGGCAGTCTCATGACCACCGCCTAGGGCAGGGTAGCGGTCCTGTAACCAGTCGCCCTGCGCCAAGCGACGGTCCTGTGTGCATTTTCCAGAACTTTCCAACGCTTTCGTCAACGTAAAAATTCAAGTTGCACTCGCATTTCTCAACCACTCTTGCTTGCATTTAATAGAAGATTTCAATTCAAACTTACCCTCTAGTAAATGAAAGTCCTATAAATACCAAGCTTGTTTACAAGAAAATGACCCCTCTCCCTCCATGGTTTATTATTCAGTGTGTTTTAAAGTTCTTCTATAAGTTTCAATAGGTCTAGATTTTGCATGAATTCTCAGTCTCTCAGTTCAAGGCTTCTTTCTTCCTTTATGATTTAGAGATCACTTGATCTTCATAGTTTCATTTTATTTCATTGTTATTCTCAACACAGTCAGCTTAGCATAAGATAGTTTCAGTTCTAGATTAAAGTTCATTTGATAATCTTAGAGTTATAGGCTGTTGTTTTGTTACAAGAAGTAGATCCTATAATTCTCGGTATATTTGTGTTGTATCCCTGTAATAATCCTACTAGGAATCACATAGTCAAGCTCTGTTCACTTGCACTATCCCTCTCTTACTTGCATTCTATTCAGTTTACATCCAAGCTGTCACTATTTGAATATCTCCTTCTGCTGCCACTGTCACATTCCTACTTTTCAGGATTCACGAGAACACAAAGGAACGAATAGATCACATTGAGGGGACAAGTCACAATACAACTGGATTTGCCATTGTTCTGTAAACTCTAGGTTTGAATTGTCAAAATTGTAGTTATAATTTATCAAATAGAATAGTAAATCATTTTATTTCAGTTAATTTTGCTTTCAATATTACCAGGGAAGCTGTGGGGAATGATAGCTTCTAAGAAGCTGTGATTTATTCTTCACTTCTGAGGTAATATTGAAGGCCTTGCAATTAAATTAGTTAGTTATTTATATTTAGGATCAATTCACAAATGCACAGGCAAACAGCTATACCTGACTACCTTGCTTTTTTTAATTATGTTATTAGATTAATTGTTCGTTATCTAGATATATTAGAATAGTCGCTCTTTAAATCTCATTCAAATTCACATCTTTGGAAAATACAAAAAAAGGAATACAAGCATAGTGTAGATTTATTTCCATAGCTAGTTTGCTTCTTTCAGTTAAGTTTGGTTATCTCTTGCATGACAATTATGGGACCCAGAGAGCCTAGAGACTACGTGTTTGAACCGGTAATACCTCAGCCAAACCTCTTCACAACATTAACATATATAGATCAAGGTCTTAGAATTAATGTCTTTCGAACAACAACAAACCTACAAGCAGTTACTGAGAAATTGAGAGAATTAAATATTGAAGACAAAAAAGTATATGAATTCTGGTCAAATCAACCCAACTATAGATTGCCTTGATAGGATATTCATATGACCATACAAGAACCTGAAAGAGAACAAACATTTGGTTGTGATTCATTAGTCCCGCAGCCAAATGCAAGAGACCTTCTCACTGACATAGATACAGGCTTACGTATACAAGTCGTCAGAACACCCGTAAGGTATTCTAAGAAGATTGCACAACTCCTGGTATTAAACATAGAAGTTGAAAAAGTTTATGACTACTAGATAGTCAGAAGAAGAGATTGATTCCTCACATGACCATATAAGGTCCACAACAACCACAAACTTACAGTTGTGATCCCCAAGTCCCACAACCCAACGGGCCTACTAATCAATCAGACATTGACACTGGTTTACGTACACTCATATTTAGGTCCTCACCACTTCCGTCGGACATTATCACACAATTTTCCATATTAAACGTAGCACCCAATCAGGCTAGGATTTTCTGGACTAGACCAGAGAATCGCCCATAAAATTCCAGAAGAATCATTACGCCTCACACCATCATTTGTATGACCTTGTCTGGAAATATATACGAAGCACCTGTAGGTCACTTACCACGCATCCAATAGCCAATAGATAGGATCTCAGCAGAGCTCAACATTGATTAGAGCCTATGGGCAGCCATTATATCTAAACGATCTATTATGCCAATTCAGGTTAGGAGAGCTTTCTTTGCCTTAGATTCACAGATCTTGTTATTGCGTGTTGAGGATATAATATTGCCCAACTAGTTTGTCCATATCCACATATATTTCATTTCCACTGGCTATCTTGACACGACCTCGGGAGGTCAGGTACGGAGAAAGGCTACTTGTCGATTCTCATGCTCACCTGTCACTTTTCTATCGTACAGTCACTAACCTTCGTTATTGGTCTAATGTATGTCATTGGATAATCACAAAATTTTCCTGTAACCTACAAAACAAATGATATCCCCTCCTATGCGTGTATATAGTCCCTTGTCCCTTGAGTGAGTGTTAGATGGATGCTTTGATGCTCTTAGAATGCCTTTAGATGCAACCTTAGGTGGTGATAATAGATTCTTATAGATTGGTACTTTATTATGGTCACATAGCTTTGTATTTATATGATTCCCTTGTTTGAATTTCACAATTGACAACTGGAAGACCAACCCATAAGAAAATAAGATGCCCAAAAGATAAAAGAGGCCCAAAACAAGCAAGTAAGATACAAATAGGTCGGGGCACCTAGAGGGGATGAGGGCACCTAAGCGTTGGCGTCCTAGTTGGGAATTGGTGTCTAGAATCAATAAAGATAAAGAAACAAAAATCAAACTGGTTTGTGGGGTGAGCAAGACCAGAGAGAAAGTAAGAAAGACAAGAAAGAGACCAAAGACAATAGTCAATTACTATTTTTTCACTTAGGAATCATATGAATTGTATATGTTATTAGGACCTAGAAATGTACCCAAGTGCGTGATTTTGTGTCTACATTTTTTCCCACTTTATATTGTTGAGTGAATACTCGATAACATAAAGTAGATAAGATATATGTACCTAATAACCATGTAGATTAATGGTGAAAGCATGCGGAAGAGACAAGAAAAAAATGTGGAGTGATAAAAAATGAAGCGTGGAAGCTAAGGAAGAGGAAGTGACCCTAGGGGTGAAGTGTATGTGTTGTGTTGTGTTTATACCTATTATCATTGTCATGTGTTGTTGAAGGGATGCTTTTTGTTGTGTATTAAGGATGGACCTGCAAAAGAAGAGCAAAAGAGTATTCAAAGTCATGTGTATATGTGAAAATTTTGATCCAAGTATGTAAAAATGTGTAAAAGCATGTAAAAAGTAGGTAAAAGGAAAGTGTGCAAGTGATCCGTGACGAGTGAAAAGGATAGAAAATGTCCTAAAAATGTTGTAGAAGAACGAATTTTTTGGCCGATGTCATGCAAAATGCGATTTTTTTTGGGCAATCTCACGCCAAGTACGAGTTTTTTAGGCAATCTCGCACCAAGTGTGAGTTTTTTGGGTGATCTCATGCCAAGTGCAAGTTTTTTGGGTGATCTCCATCCCTGACTTCTTCCCAAAATTTATTCTCCTCCCTTGAAACTTCCAATTCTAAATCCAGTAGGAAACCTATTCATTCTACTCCAAAACAAACTAGGTGCTCCCGTAGGCTTAGGAAAAAGAGGACAAAAACCTCCAATTCAAGGCAACTCAACCCATCTCATTGGATAGTGATTTAAAATCCATAGAAGAAAACTTTGATCCTAAACCATTGGAAGAAGAGTATAGAGATAGTTGCTCCAACAGTAACTCAAGAGCCATAATACTATAACAATAAATGGAAGGGTAAGAAGAATTAAATCAGAATGAGGGAACAATTCATGAAGTAAATGGTCATGAAGAGAGACAAGTGGAAGGAGGAATTGAACAAGAGCACATGGCTACAAATGATGTCAATGAACTAGATGATTGATAAAATTTTTTCTGAACAATCACAACTTGATAGTAAAAAATAAGCACATGTAGAAACAATGTAGCCCCAAATTTTTATTCATGAAATCATAAGGGAACCTAGAAAACCATCTTACAGTGAGATGGGAACACAAACTATGGGGCCCAATATTGATTATCTAATGCTACAAATGGATGCCTACATTAACAGGCTTAAGAAGAAATGGGACAAGGAGAAGGAAGACCTTGTCTCTAAGCATATGAAGGAAATGGAAGACATAATGATAAAGAGATTAAGAGGATAAAACAAAAACAAGAGGAAACAGTCCAGGTAGAATTTGAAATGCTTAGTTACAGACCCCCATCAAGTGTTTATGTCATATATCTAAAAGAAAATATGTTGCGCCACAAGTTTATTTACATCAATTCTGATATGATATATGACATTAGATCAGCTAAGAAATTCTTTACTCTGTATCAGAATAGTACCCATGAACTCCAGAAAATTTTATGTGAGCTATATTTACATAATTATGCCCTTCCATATTACAGAGATTGGATCCCAATTTTGTATATTGGGGATGTACATGTTAAGGCACTATGTTCTTATTTTTAAAATGAATTAGAAAGAGCTAACAAAATGGAGGAATATAGACATTTGGAGAAGGTTCAACCACTGTATATAAGAGTTGCCCAACAACAATAGAGGAAATTATAAAACCATGTGACAGCTATATGGAAATGGATGAAATCAAATACAGATTGTTGCAAATGAGAATAGAAGCACACACAGAAGTCAAGGACATGATCAAGAAACATGGAATTCATATTGTGATGGCGTGAAGAACAAGATGGATAGAGTTATCACTTGTACTCTGAAGGAAATAAATGAACTCATATGCTAACATACTTCCAACTTTCCATCAGGGTGAATAAGTATATTGAAATAGCTAATGAATGTGAGGATCAGTGGTTACCTATAGCTTATCATCCTCCAATTTTTCACCTCCCAATAGTGCACCTTGGAAAAGAACTTTACCGATTAATCAAAGGGTGCAAGAAAGAGACGGTATAGATTCATGAGGAATGGTGGGTATTTCTTATCAAAAGAAGAAGAAACATGCACACCTATAGATTTCATTCAAGAATGTAGTTTCTAACAAAGAAGATTGTCATGAGCTCTTAAATGACAACATTCAAGTGTTTAATCTTGGGGGTGATAATGAGCTATATAAATTTCTCTCATAACAACTCATCTTTTATATGTTGATAAGACCATTGTAGCCATGTCTGTGTATTTTCTAAGTATACTGTTGAACATCATTATTACAACCATGAACTTTTGGGATAATGACTAATTAATATAATTATATCTAATTATCTTTATTTTGTAATATTGTGTTTGCATTTATTCTTGTTATTCCAATAATTTTTTTTGGATGATTATATGTGTTGATGTCACTCTTGGTTGTAAGCAATTTTCCATATGTAACGAAAGAACCTATTCGCAACAACTCGTCCGTAACCAAATAACTTGTCTGTAGCATAAAGAAATGATTCACAATAAAGAGCTCACATTTATGAAGATATTTTGAAATATGAAGTATTTGCACTCAAGTCCTTATGCACCATTAGAGAAGTAGTTACAACAAGGACATGGAAAACCAGAGAAACAAATCAATATTTGATTTCGTCACTGATTACAAACTAGTGAAGAATTGATTGTTAGATTAACACTTGTTGTGTGTTTCATGAAGAATAGGATTTATTAGTTGAACACTTGTTATGTGTTTGTTAGTGGAACACCAATTATGTGTTTTAAACATGCATCGAATATCTCACTCATTTTGTTAAAGACTCCTTTTTGTATTCTTCTTCTTCTCAACGTGTTGTAAATGATAAGGTATAAAGGAGAGGGTTGGTGCCTGGTAACAAATAAGTTAGAGAGTCAGATTTGGAATTAGAGAAAAGAGATCACTCTGATCATTCGATTCTTAGATGTAATGTTTTATGTAAATCAATAAAGAATTTTGATTTATGTTATTTAGTTTCCAGTTACATAATTATGAAGGGATTAGCACCCAAGTTAGGGCCCACTTGAGGTCTGTAAAATCCCATTCATTATTTTATTTCATGTGTATTTACTTAGGAACAATTTCCTTTACGAAGCCAATAGAAGTGGTCTAGAGAGAACTAGGGAGGTTCTGAATGGTCGAAAGGAGGAATGTTTAGCTGATAAGAGAGATTTTAGCCAAATAAGTTGATTATAGGAGGAATACAACTGAGAATGTGTCGTAAATAGGCATCCGAGAGTGGAGCGAAGAAGGGTTGATTAACAAATTGTCGTCAATTGGTTGAATGGGAGGAAATGCTAAGTGTAAGCATATTTTAGGTGTCTACATTTGCCCCTCTTTAGGGTGACGTAAGCAACATCACTTCAAAGAAAGTAGACAAGCATAAACAAGTAGAAAAGTTTTGAAGGGATAGAAGAAAAATGAATAGAATGGAGGATGCCCCCTCGATTGTCAATGGGGTGATAGAAGAACTTGATTGACGATTGAAAAGATGATAAGAAGAGAACAGAAGAAAGAATAGTGTGAAGAAGAAACGGGATATAGAAGATGAAAAAGGAATATGAGGAAGAGGGATTGAGCTAACATCCATCTAGTGCCTTTTAAACAAATATATTTGTCATCATATTGCTAAAGATCTTCATCATCAATCCTTATTAAAAATAATGAACAAAAGTGTAGTATGACATGAAGAGCGATATACGAACAAATGTCTAATGCTAAAAACACAAACTCCATGCAACATACGAAATGCAATGCAATATGAGAAAGTAAAAGATGCCTAACTCCATGTAACATACAAAATGAAATGCAATACGAAAAAGTAAAATATGCCTAACTCCATGGAGCATAACAAATGCAATGCAATACGAGAAAGTAAACAAGCTAACCTAACATAGAAACATAATGCAATGTTTTTGTTATCAAGCTTCAGTTCCAACCTATTTGAATTAACAACAAGGGTTAATGATGGTGCCCCAAGCAAGGATGCATGCAAAGGGAATAATGGAGGACACTTGGGTCCTATGAAAAAGTAATGTGTGCTACGAAATAGTACCAAGCAACTTATTAAGCCCTAGAGTACAGACATAGTAAGCAGTCTAGCTTTTGTTGATGGAGGTAGGTCAAGATGATTTCCAGGTCATTTATGACGAGAATAAGCAAGAACCAAAGAACAACGTTTCGTAGGATGATTTATATTGTTTAGAAGTTTTCTGAAACATATTTGAATGTTTTTTTTAACATATTGGAATGTTTTGGATGATTTTTCTAACATATTTGAATTTTTTTGATGATTTTGAAAGTTTTCAGAAACTATGTACAGGAAGACGAGGAAGTGTGGATGCCCCCAATGATAGATGGGATGTATAAGGGCATAAGGCCACGTGCGTGTGAGAAAGGTGAAGATGTAAAAATGCCCCAGCGATTAGGTGGGAGTATTCAAAGGCAAACTCTTCACAGGTAGAAGCAGGACCCAAGGCCATTATGGATAGGTTCAACATGATGGTGAACATAAACCAATGAAGTGCTGGGAAGAAGCAAGGATGCCCCTAGCGTAAGTTAGCCTAAAAACACATGATAGAAAGGAAGGAGAAGATTGTTTTTGTGAAAGGGGACAAAGGTGTTTCTAAAAACATGGCAAAAAAGTAATCTTATACACATGGATGTTCTAAATGAAGTAGAAGAACAATGTGAATGATATGAATGTAGCTTAGAAGCCTCACAATGAAGAAGTGATAGCCCAAGGCACAAATCATGAGATGAGATATGGACTAGAGTAAGAGTCTGAACAAGGTCCAAAAAAAGACACTTGGTAACATACTAATCCTATGTTTACTCATAGAGATCCCAGTGTGTGCACGTGGAATTTATTACCTCTTGAAGGGAAGATTTAATAGACAACAAGTGAAGACACCCTAGCCAATGTGTAGGAATGATTTATTTTGATAGGTGATTTTGTGAATGGATGGTGGAAAGGATAGTCGTACATTGCTTCCATCTACCAACCACACATCCATAGCCCCGACGGAGATGCATTTGATTCTAATCACAACATTTCTCTACTACCAATCAAGCATCCATAGCCCCGATAGAGATTATTAGAAATACCCCAAGAGAGAGTTATACATCAATTTGTTTTTTCTTTGTAGCTTTTATCTTTTGATTTTTGATTGATTTTGATTCTTTTTGCTCTCTAAAAACTTATTTCAGCTCTCTTGTTTGACAAGGGGTTAAGAACCATAGATGGCTTGATGGAAGGAGGTGGAAGTAATTGTGATGACGACATTGGCTAGTGTCAACAAATATGTCCAAAATTTCTTCACAACAAGTTTTATTAGATGAGAATTGTGATAGGATCTCTAAGAGGTCAGTCATTCTTTAATTTACCAAGGTGATAAAAGACCAGGGTCAAACAGATACCATAGAGATACATGTCACAAAATGCGTGCGAATAGGCTAACCAAAATATCACCGAAAGGATGAATATGGTAGGGAGACTTGCAGAATAACAACAATGAAGGGAAGAAAGAAACATCCATGCGTACACACTACCTGATTGCAATGTTTGAGAAAATATACCTTTAATTTTTGTTGTGTTTTCTCATGTTTTTTATATTTTTGCATTGTTTTGATTTTTAGATTTTTGATAGTTTTTGGAAAGGTGGGACCAAAAAATTCACTCGATGTGATAGGATCCAACAACAATGTTTTCAATTTCCTTGATAAGGGAGACTAAGTGTGTTTGTTACAAATGACTGTGATTTTTTTTGAAACATGGGTTTTGTATATGTGGGATTTTGAGTTCCCTATCCATAGGTTTTTGCACTTTACGCCATACTTGATGGGTAAGTTGGTGTGCATTCTGGAATCACGTTTGATTTTGGATTTTATGATCATTGGAGTTGTTGGTAGCTTTGGATCTCTTCGGATTTTTGATCTTGGCTTGATAAAGAACCTGTCTGGGTTTCTTATAAGCTAATGCTTGACTTGTCTGATCCCAAGAAGTGAGAGAAGAATGTGGACATTTAGAATTGATGAGAGGAATGGCACTGGGCTTGCCACAATCTTTTGTAGAAGGATAATGTGATGGATGAAAAGGATATGGTCCAAGGATTAAAGAAGATGGGATACTGGGAGGTGAGCCATATATAGAAGATGAAGGGCTGCTAAGATGTGGCCCAAGAATAGAAGAAGAAGGGCTACTAGGAAATGACCCAAGAATAGAAGATGATGGACTACCCAAGGGTGATCCATACCTAGAAGACAAGGGGCTAGTTGGGCATGCCCCAAGAATAGAAGATATTGGACTACTTGAAAATGTCCCACAAATAGCAGAGGGAGGGCTACTAGAAGGTGACCCACACCTACATGAAGATGAAGGGCTACTTGGTGTTGAACCCATAAGAGATTGTGATTGAGGAATTATGATAGACAAAGAGTTATTGGGTGATGAGAAGATAGGCCATGGATCAATGTAAGACCAAGGAGTTTCATCACATAATGAAGAATGTGAAGATGGAAGAATAAGAGAAGGATCAAGTTTCATGATTTGAGGCTCTTCCTCCATTTTTTGATAAAAAGAATCAACATTTTCCTCACAATACGTAGATGCATCAAAGTCTAAAGAGAATCCTTGCTCGTAATCTGCTAAAGGAATGTCTTCATATGCCCCTATAAATGCCCTGATTATTTCTTCATTCTGGAAGAGATCAATCGGTATGAGTTGTTAATCGACCACCAAGGGTTGATTGGAAGAAAGAGGTTCACTTGGTGTGGAAGACTTAGAAGATGTTTGATGATGATTGATAGAAGAAGATGATGTGGGGGACGAAGAAGATGTGTAGCTAGATGTCTCAGGAGTAGAAGAAGGTGGTGTGGACCTACCTATACAATGGTATATCGTCTGTAAACTAGTAGGGTTAAGTCCAAAGTCTGTAGATTGTGATGCATGGGTCGATTTAAATGCTTGAATCGAAGGACTTTGACTCACACAAATCTTCAAAGGAGGAAGAATTATTGGGGGTGATTGATGAAGAAGGTCATGTGAAGAAGGGGAGGACCGTGATTAGAGAATCATATTGGATGAATAATAACAAGGGTCCTGCAAAGAAAGAGAGGACCACGATTTAAGAATTGTATTAGATGTTTGATTGGAGGGATTTGGATTCGCACATATCTTCAAAGGAAGAAGACGTCGTCGAGGTGACTGATAAAAGGGGTCCTACAAAGAAAGGAGGACCATGACGTAGGAGTCATATTAAATGTATGATGAAGAGGTTCCTGCAAAGATAGGGAGGACCATGACATATGAGTCGCATTAGATGACTTAGGAGTCAAATTAGATGAATCTAAATAGGAGTATGGATCTAAATCATTATAAGAGTCAGAGGAAATATTTGGATTGGAATCCTCAGAAGAAGAGGAAATGTTTGGATTAGAATTAGAAGAAGAGTGGGGGGAACTCGAATAATAATTTAGATCAGAAGCGTCCAAATCATACCACCAACTATGAGATGAAGGTGGGGAATGAGTTACCCATATGGGATCTCTAGCACGAAGAACCAAATGAGGATTGGTCATGATGGGCATCTTTTGATTTGTACAATGAAACTTTGATTCCTTATTGTCGTATGTATAAGGAACCTTGCGATAATCAGTCATTTTTGGCATCATTTTAAGCACAAATTTCTAGATCTAGACGGTGTGATGAAACTCTTTCAAAGGGAAGGAAGTGACATGTCGATTCAGGGAAGCATAATGACAACCATCTAGACATTTCGTAAGTATTGATATGCGTGTGTAATTTTTTGAAGAAGGTCTAAGGAAAATAGACATCGTGATGATGTAATATTGATGAGATCAAAAGGGATTGTCCTAGAAAATAAGTTTTCTGAATGAATAATCACAAGGAACAATCATGCAAGTGTGAAACACAAAGTCAATCAACAAGGAAATACACCATATGAAAATGCATGTGCAAAGTGATAGTTCAATGCAAAGGTGATCAACACAATGTCAATATTTACGTTAAGCTCGAAATGAACAAGGCGTAAATATTAGCAAAGGGTAGATGCGACTCCCAATCAAAGGATACCACGACAAGTTCAACAACCAATAAGACCTAAATGTTAAAAGGCAAGGATTACAAATGTAAGCCACGTAACCACACCAATTGGACATGTTAATCAAGCTTCACAAAGAAGTGAGATATTAGTGCCAAAGTGGTATCGAAACGATGCAAATAAAGTAAGCGACACACTTCAAGATTTGGGACAATGTTTGAAATCAAAATAATTCAAAGTATATTAAGGATGTGTTAAAACGTGGGCAGCGTAACGCCACAATGGGGACACTTAGATCATGTTTACAAGAAACATGACATAAGTATCTTAATTATGTCGAGACAATGCAAACGAGGCAACATGTCAAAGGTAGATAAAATGATGAATCAATCCTAATTATAATGATGATCTTGACGTGGGTATCATGATCACAAAGGCTACCAATGATATAAATACACCTCCACCCACTTTAGATGTTTAACTTACCCAGCCACAAACATGGATGGGCATAAATGGAAAAAAAAAAAAGTGGTAGAAGCAATCAATTGATAACACAAAGGTAGTCACTCCTCTTCTGATAAAAAAGTGTCAAAAGAAAGTGAAGGAAGTAGATCAAATGGGGGTAAAAAAATGCTAGCCTCACTTCGGCAGAGTTTTACCTTACCATAGGGTAAGTGAAAAACTAAGCTAAAGTAATGTGTCACAAATTTCGTGGTGAATAATGGCTCACAACATCAACACCGTTTTGAACTAGTCAAAGTGGGTTCCTGACCAAAGTATATTTTCCTAGGTGGTTCTCTCATCCTAGGTGTTACAAAGTTGTCTTAAGCGAGCTCGATTTACCCAAAAATTCACAATGACTAATTTGGGAGTATCTCGACTTTACTTTACCCCCTTCAAACATAGTAGGCAACTAGTGAGACTACATGTACCATCACTAGGGTCGCCATACGGACAACCGGTAACACTAACTCACAAGGAATGACTAGTCAAGTAGGTTGTGCGAAGCACTTCCCGTTTCGTCCACAAGGTTCCCTCTTGTGTGGACTACTTTGGAGTTCCTGGTACCACCCCCATTGTTGTAGCTTAAGGCCTTATGCCAAAGGGGTTATGTTCCAGTTGAGCGGAGAGGGACGTACCCTTTTTTGAAACCTACAATACAATGTTTTGAATATGGTGTGTTTTTTATCTTTTTAACTTAAATGTGGTTTTAAGTGGCACACCATTTGGCAACCTGCAAGAAACACGTGTATTAGAGGATTTTGTGTTTTTTTTATGTCTCCTTTCTTTGAAAAGTGATTTTGGTCTTACAGATAACGAGTTTAGTAGTTTTCCATTTGCAAACTTAAGAAAGAGAATTTACACTTTGCTTTTGATTCCTAAGATCGCCAAAAAGGCGCGAAGGAAGAGCATATGCAATGTGAAAATTCCACTAAGACAAATTGTATGGAAATCTATTTTACTTTTTTAACATCATAGAAAAAGTGTTTTTAAAGTATGACATAAAGTTTGAACAAGTGTTTTTGATCTCCAAGATCGTCAAAAAGGCACGAGGAGAGAACATACACACTTTACAAGCTTTATTCAAGCTAAGAAATGAAAACACTTGAGCTATGCAATTTGAAATAACAAAACCAAACCCTTACAACCAACTGATTAGTGTCACAAAACCTTTCAAAGTGTTAGAATAGTCAAGAAAACAATTTTTTAGACTTTAAGATACATTAGAAAATGATTTATTTACCTTAATAATGTAAACCATAAATTTTATGTAATTCAAAATCCTAATTTTATGATTCCATTGTGTATTTATCTTCAATACTTTTCCAATGCAACAAAAAAACAGAGTCATGTTTCGAGCTCGGGAGAAAAATTTATGGCCTCCAAAAGATTGCTAATGATGCTTGTGCTAAGGTTTGGGCATGTGTGCCATAGTTTGGGTGTGTACCCCACAGATTGGGTGCCTGCGTGCCTCTATCAAAAAATGACAATTAGAGTTGGTACATGTGCACACAGAATGGTTATATGCGCTCCCTTTCCTGTAGGTGGCTAAAAAACACATAGGATTTTTTCAAAAATAATCTCAAAAATATCAAAAATTTATCAATTTGGTTCATTTTTGGCAGCACTTTACCTCCTTTGATCCTACAAAGAGTACAAAAACAAGACAATCCTAGCTTTAACTAGCTAAGAAACTTGATATTTATCCATTAATACAAGAAATGGGTAGTGAAATCTACAAAACTTGAAACTAATCTACAAAACTTTGAAAAAATAATTCTAGAAAGCTTGAAAACTAATCTAGAAACATTGAAACTAAAAAATTTAGAAACTCAAATAAAAGATTCAAAATGACTCCATTAATGGAGGATGGACTAAAATTTCCCACTGGGCGTGCCAAATGTATGCAATAGAAAGGTTGCAAAAGCTATGGAATGAGGCTAAATAACCTCAAAGATTTGCTAACTCATCCACTGCACCATGAGATTAGATCTAAACAAGAGAAACTAACATGCAAGCATTATAACTTTGAAAAAAACATCAAAAAATAACATGTATAGGATTCTCTACTCTATGAAAGCTTAATAAAAGTGAACCTAGTTAGATTCTAAGCAATTAAATTATGTGTTGTTTACTCCCAAAAATAGTGAAGTGATCTCTCCAAGTTGGCTACATGGCCAAGCTTTAGTATCTTCCCTTACTAACTATATTTGGAATGGATGGATGCAAGATGGAGGAGCTCTCAACAATGGAGTATGGCTAAGATCCAAATTTTCTTATAACTTTAAAGCTAATACGAATGGAATCCCAAAACTAAGTGTTCTTAGTGTTAATAAGATATCCTAGGTGTGAAGGTGTAATGCCAATATCTCTAAATGTGAGAGAGATTTTTGCTATGTAAACAAGGTGTGTCTTTGAGAGGGAGGGGTGACCCTTTTATTTATAGTTTTTCACTTGGGAGATTTTGGAATTTGGGTGCAATGCGGGACTAAAGCTCAAAAAGTAGTTTTAGATTAGATTAAGGATAAACATGGTTTAAGTCTTAGTTAATCTTGGTTTAGGCTAGTTAACTAGGATTTAGGCTAGTTAAACTTGATTAGCAAGTGATTAGAGACTCATTGAGAGTTGGGAGGGGTCTAGATAACCAATTGTGACTGATAGATAGCCTATGAAGCCAATATAAGTGGTATAGAGAGAACTAGGGAGGTTTTGAATGGTCGAAAGGAGGAAAGTTTAGCTAATAAGAGAGATATTAGCCTAATAAGCTGATTTATACGAGGAATATGACCAAGAAAGTGTCGTAAATGGGCATCTGAGAGTGGAGCAAAGATGGGTTTGATTAACGAAGTGTCATCAATTGGTTAAATGGGAGGAAATGCTAAGTGTAAGCATATTTTAGGTGTCTACAATCACAATCCAGCGTGCCACCAATGTAGCTAAGCCAAGACTGCCCCAAGAGTAAGTGGATGAGTGTGAGAAGTGTGTGCAATACAAATTGATAGATGGAAGACGTGAAGGCCATAAGTAGTAGTAATGTGAACATATCCATGGTAGAGGTGAGGAGAATGAGGTGGAGGGAGGAGATCATTGAATGTGAATCCCAGCTATGTTAAACCATCATGCGTGTAAACAATTTCAGAACTGGTAGGATTGAATGGAATATGTGGCCAATAAGAATTATTCATGAAAATAGTTCATTTGAAAGGAGGAAGCATAGATGCAGGTATCTCATGAGAAGATGAAGAAGGTGTTATATTGTCTAGTGTATGGAGAGACCCCTGAAAAAGTACCATAGCATTCATGGAAGGATGGCATTGGGGTGATGCAGACGGGATAGTGTCCAATGCATAAACAATTCCTGTGAGTGGAGGTAAGTTAGTAGGATAGTCTATAGGTTGTTGATCAACAACGGGATGCATATTGGCAGTAATGAAAGATAATAATTGTAATTTAAGAATATTAGAAGCAATAAACAAGTATGAGCTAGCCCCTACGATCATAAACAAAAATGCAAAATGGGAAGCCCCCATGAATGTAACAAGAGAAGGTGTAGCCATAGAAAATGAGTCATGCATAGGATCGTGGAAAGTGCAAGAGTTAGGAATCAGTGTAAAACTAACATACAATGTTGTAACATGTAATCAGGAAGATGTGAAGAGAGATGTAACATTGAAAGCACAAAGCATATGATCAATAAAAGTGCATCGAGAGTGAGACAGTGTAACATGGGTGCCAATAGAAAATTGATCATGTAAATCATGAGTACCAGGGCTCATCCCAAGTGGGGAAGAATATAAAATTTCATGAGCATTATGTATAAGAGGAATATCACAAGGAGTGGCAACATGAGGCATGTAATCTACTATAATAGTATCCATAGAAGAAGGTAGGATAAGTGCATTGTGTGTAATGACATGGGTACGAAGAAGAGTATGCATAGTATGTAACTAAGGAAGGCCTAGAAGGGTAATATAAGGAACTTTGCGAGGCATAACACGACATGGAACAAGAAGAGTGCAAGATCCCAGAGTAAGGGGAAGAGTGATTGTGCCTAACTCTTGTTGAGGTGTGTTATCAAATCCATGGATACGAAGAGTAGATGGAGTGAGATGAATAGAAAAAATTCCTATCTAATGGAGAAAGGAAAGATTGCATACATTAAGAATAGATCTAGGATCAACTAGTACACGCTTAACAAGGATATTACAAAGTTGAATCTCGGTATAGAATGGGGAATCATTAAAATGGGAAGCCATGAGAGAAGAAAAATGAGGATCCAAGAGTATTAGAATGCGGGTTCACCAAATGATTTAACAAATATGAAATTTTGTGAAATCATAATTACAGAGTCACGTATGATAAATAAACAATAAAACACATATATGACACAAGCAATATGAAACCCTAGGTGCAAGAGAGAGGATAAGAGACTTGGTTGATTTCATAATAAATCCCGAGGTGTTTTGGACTGAAAAACTGATGGAAAGAAGGAACAAACTATTGTAATCACACACAAAAAACCTAAAATCACTGGATGAGCTTGAACTAGGGTGCCTGGAATAGGACTAGGGCACCTAGGCACCGGAGACCTTTGTTGCACATTTGTGAGTGCACAAGACCTTAGAAATTGATTTTTGTTATGTCCCAAGATGGTTACTAACCTTCAATGTTGGTCGTATGTATGTCACTGGATGATCGTAGAATTCATTTGTAACTTGCAAAACAAATGATATCCCCTCCTATACGTGTATGTAGAAAATGTAATCCCTTGTCCCTTCAGTGAGTGCTAGATAGATTCCTTGACGCTCTTAAAATACCTTTAGATGCAACCTTAGGTGGCGATAATAGATGCTTGAAGCTTGGTCCTTTGTTATGGTCACATAGCTTTGTATTTATATGATTCCCTTGTTTGAATTTTGCAATTGACAGTTGGAACGCTGACCCATAAGAAAATAAGATGCCCAAAACGTAAAAGAGGTGAATAAGATACAAAGAGGCCGGGTGCGCCCAGAGGGGACGAGGGCACCTGGGATTTGGCTTCTTGGCTGGGCACTAGTGTCAAGATTCAAGAAATATAAAGCAACGAAGGTTAGACTGGGTTGTGGGGTATGCAAAACCAGAGAGAAAGCAAGAAAGACAAAAAAGAGGCCAAAGACAGTAGTCAATTACTAGTTTTCTCGCTTAGGAATCATATGAATAGTAATACATGATTAGGACCTAGAAATGTACCCAAGTGCGTGATTTGGTGTCTATAGTATGTTTGTATATTGCATGTTTCTAATATATATGATTTAGTCCAATCCTCTGACTAAGATTTAATTTTTATTAAATCAATAGGCTTGTAGAAGGTTTGGCAGAGTATAGTAGGCATAAAGACTAATGTGCAGGGAATGCATGTAGGATTTTAGGTGTGCAACAAAGGAGTTGGCCAATCTTGGAATAATGGAGATGCACAAAGATTGTGGTAGAGTTGTGTGTAATGCAAAAGAGAGGGCAAAGGGTGGAGAAAGATAAAAGGAGGAATTGTGTAATAATACAAGTTGTGAGAAGGCGCACATATGTTTTGGAGAAGGCCCAAAATCCAAAGGTTAGCGTGCGGAAGAATGTGAAGGTGAATCTCAAAGCTTGAGTGTGCCCTAAAGAACTACAAAAAGATGTGGTGAAGGAGAAGAAATCAAGAAAATAGGGTTTGTTTTGCAGGTACAGAATGCAATAGGAAAACCCTACAATGGAATTGGATGTAACATAGAGTGAAGTGAAGGCAATATTATAAGACATTGAAAGACTCATAACTGTACCCATTACGAGGACATTAGCACTTAGACAATCTTGTCCCCTTCTAGGGGATACTGTCCATAATAACTTTCAAATCACTATTTTTCAAAAGAAGCATACACAATCCAAATTGAGCCTGTTTCACCGTCATTCTAACACATATCTAGTCCAAACATCGAGATATCAACTAAGTCACTCTTAGCTTCTCGTTGGTTGTACTTGTTTATCATTGTATGTTTGTATATTGTGTATTTCTGATATATCTAATTTAGTCCAGTCCTCAGACCAAGATTTGATTTTTATTAAATCAATAGGCATGCAAAAGGTTTGGTATAATAGAGTAAGCATGGAGAATAATGTGCAACGGTGCATGTAGGATTTTAGGAGTGAAAAAAAGGAGTTGGCCCATCTTGGAAGACTAGAGGTGCATGGAGATTGTAGAAGAGTTATGTGTAATGCAAAAGAGAGCACGAAGGATGGAGGAAGATAAGAGGAGGAATTACGTAATAATATAAGTTGCGAGAGACACATATATGTTTTTAGAGAAGGCCTTAAAGCCCAAGGTTAGTACACGGAAGAATGTGAAGGTGAATCTCAAAGCTTAGAGTGTGACCAAGAACTACAAAAAGATATGGCAAAGGATAAAAAACAAGAAGTGTGCATCAGAGTTGGTGGTTGACAGAAAACAAAAAGAGACCGTGAGAACTGTCTAATCAAGGTGTATGACAAAGACTGGTTGGTCAATAGGATCCCAACAACCAGGTTGACATGGAAAATTGAGGATGATCGGATGGCAAAAAAGTTGGTTTAGATCATTTATGATCTTCAAATTCAACTTTGAGTTTGAGCAGTAAGATCTAGAGGAATCAGTGAGGAGAGAGAAGCAAGAAGACACAACTATAGAAGGAGAGTGAGTTCATCATTTGAGGGCTAGTTGGGAAGTGGCCAAGTTGAGATTGACAAATGAAAAGAGATAGAGATGAAGCTGTTGATGTGTATTTAAGGCAGAAGGAAAACCAATATAGGTTAGGTCCTTATACAAACTCCAAGAGTCTATAAAAGATACATTAGAGAGTGTGTAACTCCTTAGTGAGCAATTGTATATAGGATGTCATGAAGAATTTGATGTAAATATAAGTATGTAACCTATTCATGCAACCTGTTGTGTGACTCTGTAACGAGGTGGGAGTTCTACCCTGCACCAAGTGGTATTAAAGCTAGTTACTCTCATATAAGGAGGAACTATAAAATTTGGTAGTATATCAAATGTGAGGCAACTAGTGAAGGAATTGAGTTCTTTAACCGTGAGAAAGGTGGGTAGAGAAATAAAGAAGAGATCCTAAAGTGTAGCAGCCAAAGGAGATCGAGATCTTGCATGTGAAGGCAAGATGTTGTCAAGAATAAGGGACATGTCCTGATGAAGCAATCACATAAATATTAGAGGAGTTAAATGGTGTAAGGGACTAGAATAGGTGATGTAGAAGAATAACACCAGAGGAAAATGGGTCTTGTGGTTCAAAATTCCCAAAAGGAGGAGAAAGAATCATAAAAGATCCAACAACACATAGAAGGTTGTGTAAAGAGAGTTTAAGTTGAAGTGTCAAGGATAAGAAAAGGTGTGCATGAAGGCACAACCAAATAATGTCTAAGAAGTGTGCAAGAGCTAAGAAAAAGCATGTGTAAAGTATCGCCAACAAATGCACAAAGTATAGAGTATGGAGAAAGCTCATAAGATGAGCAAAGGGTGAAGAGAGAAGTCACCTGAAGGTATATGGTAGTTTACAAGAGTATTGCACTGAAGAAGGAGGTTTCCATGGAGGAGAAGATGGATGTTGTATACCACGAGTGCATAAAGGAATGTGAAAGCCTGCAGATAGAGGTGGAAGGACAAAGAGAATAGCATAGAGCGAGGAGATTGAACAACTAGAGAGTGAAGGGCATGTAAAAAGAGTTCTAATAGAAGGATAAGAGAGTGCAAATGGCTTGTGCGAGAGCAGATGTCTCAGAGGAAGGATATACATGGTGTTCGAGTGAGCACATAAGAGAGGAAAGAAGATGTCCCAGAGGAAGGATAGATCGGGTGTGCGGCTGAGCACATAAGAGAGGTGAGAAGATGTCCCAGAGGAAGGATATACCGAGTGTGTGGCTGAGGATGTAAGAGATGATACCTTGGTGGAAAGGTTGAGCATAAAAGATTACATAAGAGGAGAAACTCTGAGAACAGGAGTTGAAGACAAAGTAGACGAAGGTGCACACCAAAATGGGAGCACCATTACATAGAAAATTACGATTAAGGAAGAAATTTCCCCAAAGATAACTAAAGTAGAGCAGTCTGTAGAGGTAATTGTGAGGCTGCATGTGAAAACATAACGTACTAAAGGAAGAAGAGATCCATAGATATTTCAAGGAGGTAGAGTGTGTGGAGGAACACGTAAGAGAATACAAACAAAAGAGATAATTGTGTGAGGAAGAATAAGTTTCCTCAAAGGAAACCATGGAGGAACTGTCTACGAAGGAGGCAACAAGAGTGCATAGTGCTAGTGAAGAAATAATGTGCAAACGTGGAAAGGTATGATAGCAGTGTAAAGACATTGCAAGGAGATGCAGAGGTTTCCTTATAGGAAACGTAGGAAGGAGGGGGAGCATTGCAAAGAATCTCCAAAGGTTTTGCATGATGAAGAGTGCAAAAAGGAGGAAGAAGAGGAGAAGGAAAGTGGCTGGGAAAAGTTGCCCTAGGAAGAGGGAGAGAATACATGGCTCAAAACCACAAAGGCAGATTATGCAGTGAAGAAGCAAGAGTGCATGTAGAAGATAAGGCACTAAAAGGAGCGCATACTAATGAAGGCACAGTAGAGAATAGGAGAATATGGCAAAGTAACCATGAGGAAGTAGAGGAGAGAAATTTGTGAGAAAGTAGATAAACACCTAACGATGCTTATGCAAAAGGATTACGGCCCAAAAAAGGTCTAGAGAAGAAGAAGTGGAGGAGAATCCGACAAGAAGATATTAGGAAAGGAGATAAAGATTGTGGAAGAAATGCACAAAGAAGATGATGACAATAGATATGGTGGGCACCTTCACAATACACCAACAATGTCAATTATAAGAGCAAATTCATCAAACATGCCAATATATTAAAGAATTCAAGAATCTTCAAAACCACCAAAGTACCAAATTTATTATCAATCAAGTCACAAAGATATGATCACATTTAACCTTCTTATAATCAACCCAAAACCATGATTATAACATTTACAAAAAAAATCAAAACCCTATTTCAACTTATTTTTCCCTTAAGCCTTGTTCTAGCTCTTTTAGCCCTGTTATACTGCAAATCTTATCACTCATAATGCCTCACTAGGTATCAAACCAAACTAAGCACATTTTTTGACACCCATTAGGCCCTTACAACTTATGTAAAAGTTTCATGCCCTGAGATTTAGTATAACTCCTTCAAACAATAATATTGTTCTCAGTTAGGTCTCTTTATACTAGAATCCATGTCCTTAGGCAAATCCTCTTGTTTAAAACAATCTACAAAGTTCCTTGAGAATGTAAAATCATATTTGAGTACCCTTTATAGCTTTCTTTGTTTTTCACCAAGTGTTATAGCTTATCGTTAAGCACAACCTCCTCCACTCACTATTCCCTAAAACAAATTAGGTCTCTTATTTATGTAAGACTGAGTTTCTCAAGTTTATTTATCCTTATCTAAACTAATTGATTCTAAAAGCACCTGAATCCATCCCTAAACACTTCATCCAAGTTCTTATCAATTTTAACTCTTCCACTTTGTTTTCTAACACAATTTTGCTTCCAAATCCAACTTACTTTCTTTCTTATTTTGTGTCTTAAACAGCGTATGACTTCCCTTTCTTGGTTTTTTTCCAAAAACTTATTAAAATCCACTTGTTCTCCTCTCTTTCACCTTCCTTTGTGTCCAACTATTGTGAATTAAGACTTCAACCCATGCCATTCAACTCATTTAATTTTTTCTTTTAATGTTTCCTCTTGACTGTGTAGAGTGATTCCTTGACTGAGACATGGTACAACCTTGTGTTGTGATCATGAGCTATCATTGTATAACTTTGTGCATACCTTGAACACACCTTACATCCTCTACAATACCACTTTCATGAAGTAGAATAACACAATTCTTGACCTTTGATCGAATTTGTGTTCAAAACCCTCAAACAACGTATGCATGCACAGTTAGGACTAAGTTTTCCACATTTGGTCTATCCAATATTTTCTAATCAACTTGAAACTTTATACACACATCTATCCCATATATATCCTCCTTACTACCAAGTTATATCCTTTTTCACTAGATACAAATGGATTTACACATATTTTCTTCTCTCAAACCCTAGACTGGGTTATACAGGACAACGAGTAAAGAGTTTAACTTATTTCTTGTATCCTTGGTTCCCTTAATCTTTGTCAAGATTCTAAAAACTCCTACTTACCTCTATAAACCTTATCCACATTATTTCAAGGCTCTAATACCTTATTATCTCATTATCAATATGAAATAATTACTCAAACATCAAGAAAACAATCTTCTCAAGACCATGTATACTGAGTTTCTTGAACCTTAAACCTTTCTTATATCAATGATCTCTACATAGCCTTTAGAACACATTATGATTCCCATATCATGCATGCATTCAATACAGACATTCACTTGTTCATTCATACATATGATATTTGAAGCTTGAAGGGTCTTACAAGTCTTATACCACCAATTTTCATAAAGAATGCCTTCACTTTCAACTTAAAGCATGTCTTAGGTTTTCCTTCCAATTTTAATCATATTCTTCTAAACCTGTATCATTCCATTATACATGCAACATTAATCAATATAACTTACACGATATATTTCAATCTTCATTCATATATAAACTCATAGCTTATACATGTTTGTTCAAAAAACTCCTCTATTAACACGATTTCCCTTATACATCATATGATTTTTGAGCTTTCTTGCTTTGTCACACCTTTTTCCTACCCTATTCTACCTTACTTTCTATCATACTAACTTCTCCATTTGAATCCTTCCCTTTTGTGTCCAAAATGAGTTAGTTATTTAGTTAGTTAGGTCTTGGAACCATAGTTACAACTAGGATAAAAGTGAGTAACCTTACCCTCATGGGTGGAAACTTGTAACTAGGATACATGAGTGATTTTACACCTTTTAAAAACATGAAACGAACCTAATATAGCTCTTACATTACTAAGTATAATAAGGAGAATTCAAATATTTGAAAAGGGAGTTTTGGGGGGAAATTCCAAAACTTCATTATTACATAGAAAAAGAGGTCCAAATGGACACGAGACATGCTAAAACACCTAAAAGGACCTCTAATAATTAAATCAAACTGAAATTTTCTTGAAAACCAAAATTAGCTCCTCTATTTTTGGAAGCTTATAATTCTATAAGCCTCTCTAACTTTTCACTCTTCTCCATTGAATTTTATATTCAATGGATATTTCTCCATAATTCTATAATTTTCTAATTATAGAATTAATCCCACCTCCTCTATTTCTAGAAGCTTATAATTCTAGAAGCCTCTCCAACATTCTAATATTCTCCATTGAATTTTAAATTCAATGAACATTTCTCCATAATTCTAGAATTATATATACTCTTTTATTTTCTCATTAAATACTAACCATTGATCTTCCATCTACTTGGCAAGATCAATAGGCATGCCACCCATTTCTCCTTCCATTTCTCCTTCCAAAAACTATAAATAGGCATGCCACCCTCCATGGAAGCCATCCTATGAAATCTTAAGAATCCATAACCAAACTTTTCCATTTTTATCATCCAATCAATCCATCTTCAATCTATTCCAATCATTTCATCCTTCATCAAATATCTAGTAATTCAAGGCAATCAAGGGGAGGTGTTGTTTAAGTTTCTCCACATCCAATCTGAAGCAATCCAACTTCCATCCAAGAGCAAATATAACACAACAAAGGAGGAGTTTTGTAATATTGTAGGTAAGTGCAGGTATAATCTCTCTCTCCCTTTCAATCCATTGTTCTATCTAGTGTATTGTTGAGAAGATTATATTAGGGAAGTAATTTTATTGTTTTCTCACAGTTTTACAACTAATCTTTTTAACAAATACATTTCTGGCACCCACCGTTTGAAGACCCAAAATATTTGATATTTTGTATATATCATCTTATATTTTATTTTCGTTGAAACCATGTATGCTCTCCTCTCGCATCCTAGGACGATCTTGAGTATCAAAAGCGGCTAACCTTCCCTTTTTTTTCATTTATAGGGGTAATGTAATGTGGAAGTGACATCTACACACTTATCATAGTCCTAGGAGTGTCATGACCGTGGGCTTCATCTCCACACATATAGACACACTCCCTGTTCCGGCGGGGTATATAAATTCTTAGAGAGTTGACGTTATTGGCTAACTGCTTGCTTATTTTAAGAGCAACGTGAAGTGAGGGGCTTCCACATTCCAATACCCAGACCTTAGATAACATCCTTACAACATGGACTTGGGCCCCATGTACTCCGAGGTATATCGAGGACACCCCTAGTAAGCTCGTGCATCCTAGATTAGGAAACCATTTGGTTGCATATCGAGCTATAGTGCAAGGAGGCCACACTCCCCAAGATCACTCGCTAGCCGACCCCACATTGACACATCTAAGTGGAGAGCCAATTTGGCACCACCGTCAGTGTGTGGCATTGAAATTGGGCTATAGCTTGATTGTAATCCCACTTGACTAATTAGGGCGTGTGTTGCATGTTGTTTGCTTGTTTGTGAACACCCTAAACCATCCCATTAATTTAAAAATTTAATCAATCAAACATCATCATAATTAACCATCCTTAATCACACAATCCAAATCCTAATCCCATCACCATCAATCCCAATCCAAATCTAATTCCCCACACATCATATCTAACCATGGCTTATAATCCTCAATCCCTGTACTCTCCAAACCAACATCCAAACCCATATCTCTTTTCTAAATCCATCATCCCCCACCCATCAAATTCAGGCATCTCACTTTGACCACAAAGTCCCACACACCATCCAACACATTAACAAAAAAATCTCAAACTTAACATCCTACCTCAACCAATCCCCTCCTCATCATATAAATCAACCATCCCGTGTTGATCCTAACATCCTAAAAACCATTCAACAACTTAATCAACATATATCCAATCTTCAATCTTCAATCAATCAATCACACCCTAAACTATCATCTCTTAACCAAACCCATCCACAATTTCCTCTTACTATCCCTACTCCTCACCCCATTGACCTCCTCCTTGAGGAACCCAAATCATATCAATCCACACCTTGACCTAAACAACATAAACCACTATCCCCACAAGTTAATTACATCGACTTTGACCACCTCACTAACTTTGACCTAGACCAAGAGGACCTCCTTTATGTCCTTGCTAATCTAGCCACCAATCCCAAGCCCATGCAACCATCCCAAACTTGAATCTCTAAACCCCCTATCAACCATCATGACCCACATCTTCCTACCATCAAAACTCATACAAATAATCCACCATCATCCAAAACCCCAACTCCTAAATCCAATCATCATAAAACCTATCATCGAGTCCCATTCACATACCACAACAGTACCAACAACTTAACCCCAAATTATCATCCCCCACATCTCATCTTAGTCCTCCATCCTCATCATATTCATCATACCAATCCGATCCTACATAAGTTCTCCTAGATAGTCCCACATACCCTAATCCACCATCAAATTTATCCTCTAAGCCTATTTTATCCCATCCATCACCTAAGCTCAATCTTCTCAAAAATATCTTATCCACCATGACTCCTAAATCACCCTCGTCCCCTTCTACCCCCAATCCTCAACCATCTAATGTGGCTCTTACGCCACCCTCGTCCACTTCATCCACACCTAATCCTATCTTACCCCCTTCATCAGCTAAACCTAACACTATCCTATCCTCTAATCCTATTTCAAATCCACCATCCCCCGATCCTAAAACATATAACATGAATCCTAAGTCACCAACTTCTAAACCAAATGAATCCAATCCCAACCCTCTCCCTACCCCATGTCCTACCCAATCTAATGATATTCCCATGCCACCATCATTTACTTTATCCTCTAATTCAGCCAAATCTAATGTGGTTCCTACACCACACCCATCTTTTCCAACATCACCTAAATCCAATATGAACCCCATATCATGTCCCTCCCCTTCATCTAAATCCACCCCATCCCCTTCATCTACAGCTACTAATCCTAAACAATATAATCCTAAGCCAAAACCATCTACCTCAAAACCATATACTCCAACCAATCCAAAATCCCCCAAATCTACTTCAGCCTCCAAGCCCAAATCATCCACTTTTTCCCCTATGCCTAACCCATCCCATCCATCTTCTAAGCCACAAAAATATAATCCAACTCATAAATCCAAATAAACCAAAACATCTCACAATCCACCCAATCATACACGTTTACTTCATACTCCCCCAAAACCATTTAACCCAAACCACTTTACTCCTTTACGAGAATCCTTGTCCACCCTCTTCCATCATCTAAAAACCTTCAACATGATTATCCATCCCCTAATTAAATCACACAATAAAAACCTTCCCAAACCACCTTAGTATCGAGAACACTATTATTGTGACTTCCATTGTACCCATGGACATTCGACCAATCATTGCATGCAATTTAAGTCTTATGTCCAAAACCACATTAACCAAGGAATTCTTATCCTTGTAGCTCTCTATCCACTACCTTTCTATCTTAATCCTCTCCCTAAAAAATTTCCATTATCCAAACCCCACTCGACATCCAAACACCATCATCCATCCAAAACTCATCATGCATCCAAACATCCCTCACCAATCAAAAACCAAAACAAATCTCACCTCCCATATTTTTTTAAGTCTGACCTCTTAGAGGATGACGAAACTACAACCCCCCAGTCTCATGATGACCACATGGCATCATCTTCCCCATCCACTTCATACCCTATAACCATAAAGATCTTTGCCAATATGAAACATTGAGGCAAAGGATTGGGCATTCGTAAACAAGGCATTCACGAACCCATCTCCCTTCCTCAAAATCTAGGTCGTTTAGGTTTAGGGTATAAACCTAACACTAACAACGACCCTACTCCATCACAACCTGAATCTACCACTCCTCTTTTTGATCCTACCATCCCACCCACTCAATCCACCCACGAGTCATTTAATCCCCCTACAGATACCAAACATCTAAAAAATGGATTGAGCGCATAACTTGTCGCATGTGCACATATATTCTTTTCTTCTCATCCATCTTCCTTCCAACCAACATCCAAATACCTTTACATCTAATCCATTTTTATCATCACATCCATTTATATCTTCTTCCAATCCATTCATTTGAACACTTGATCAAATTATTCACACATGTTGTAAGCCAATAGTACCTATTACAACCGTGTGACCTTTGTCTATCATTACCTTCAACATTCAAGCACAATTTTCCTCCTAGAGATCCACACACTTAAACATGCTTAATTAACTTGTTGTGAAGACCCTTAGGTGCTTATTTTGACACTCTAGCCAGTGTCATCACCATACTTATTTCCATCACCCTATCAAATTAGTAATGATTCTTAACCCATGGAGAATGGAAGTTTTTTGTGCAAAAAAAAATCCAAATATCAAAAAGTAAAAATCATATCAAAATTCAAAATATCAAATAAAATCCACCTCAAAACTCTCTCTAGGGGCGTTTCCAGTAACTTTACAAGGGCTATGGATGTTTGGCTAGCAATAGAACAATGTTATGACAAGAATCAGATGTATCTATGTTGGGGCTATGGACGTATGGCTGGCAACGGAGCAATGCACAACTTAACCTTCCATTCACCTTCCATCAACCTATTTGACTTAATCACTTCCTCTACATTGGCTAGTTTGTCTTAACATACTACCCATTAAGTCTTCACTTCAAGCGGTAATTAACCATCACAATCACACACACTTTGATCTCACAGAGACGTAAGGCTCGCATGTTGCCAGGTATTGTTTACACCTTGGTCACACTTCTGTTTTAGTCTAACTCTTGCCTTGCAACATGTATCGTTAGGCTCATCTTTTGTTCATCACTGATGTCACTTCCCTTCCCTTCATCACATCCACATCCTTTTTCCCTTGGATCGAACATCCGTGGACAAACAATGATATTTTCCTTTTCATCCAATCCTCCTCATATCCTTTTTTAGCTATCATCATCATGATTGAGGGAATCCTTACTATCATCCGCTAAGGGCATCAACCATTTTAGATACCCCTCACTTCCCATCCTACCCTACACCTAGGGGAAAATCAAACCCATTGATCCATCCACATGAGCCACCCTGCTTTATACTTGGGGGCACACCACATTTATCCCTCAATTCATCCTCCATATACTTGGAGGCACATCTTATCATCTTACATATCCTCCATCTTATCCTATACCACATTCCTCATCCTATCTATTTATCTCTCATCCCATATCCTATCTAACCTATCCAATTTCCCTCATCTTATCTATCTATCTCCCATCCCATGTCCCATATAATCGCAACCTGTCAACCAATCCCTATCCTATCCAACCTATCCAATTTCCATCATCCTATCTATCTATCTCCCATCCTACACCCCATCTAATCCTAACCTATCAAACCCAACCTATCCAGTTTCCCTCAATCCTTCCCTTTCATCCTACCCCAAACATGCTTTGGGACTTATAGGAGAAATTTGCATCCCACCTTACATTCCTTCCCATCCCCCATCACCTATCCAATCCAAACTCTAAAAATATAAACATCCACAATCCAATATCGAAAAATCCAAACATCTAAACATAAAAATTAAAACATTTCAACAATCCATAAAAAATAAGAAACAATATACAAAAATACAATGTGTGTGTTTTTTACTTGTATATGTTTACTTGTTTGTCTGCATTTACATTTTGGCCGATGATATGAGGCCCCTTTTGATTCTTTTTCTTTTGCATGACCGATGATACGAGGCCACTTTTTTGGTCTAATGATATGAGGACCATCATAATATTAATTTGTCTAATGATACGAGGACAAGGGCATTTGGCAACTCAGTCGTCACTGTCCTCATACCATGGTGCATCTTTTTCTATGCCACATTAATCACACTGCTAATGATGATAATAAGGGGCACTTTATGGTAGCACCCCCCATATCATCACCACACCTAATCCTCATCATCATCTAAATAAATATCTAACATCCTCATCCTCTTATCCAATCAATATTTTCATAAATCAATCAATGTCCACTGAAAGAAATGATAACCAGATTGTACCAAGCCAAGAACACAGATGCTAATCAAACACCACGATCAATAAGATGAAAGCAATTCACTAGAATAACTTTACATAAAACCTTTGCAAACAAATGAGAAACAATATCATATATAATTATGGAACTCAATGCAATACATTGAGAATGGTGCTTGCTTAAATAGGCAAGGAATAATAATCTAAGAACCAGTCAAGGTCATAGATCAAGCCATAAATCAAGGAAATAACTAGTCATCAAAGAACTAGTCAAGACCATAGTTTTATGAGAGAACTAGACATCAAGGATCTAGTCAATACCATAGATCAAGGAAAGAACTAGTCAATACCATAGATAAAGGAAAGAACCATACCTAACAACTAGATAATATCTCCTAATTTCTAAATAAGATAAAAGAAATATCCACACACATAAGTGGGTGAGGATAAATACAATAAAGGTAAATAAAGTACCTAGGTGAACATGAGCTAAGGTAAATACCTACTCTAACATCCACATCTAAATCTTATTGTATCGCACCCAATGTCCAAAATCCTCACCCGTTGGCTGGGGAATCTTCGATCCGAAAACTAATCCTCATTCTCACATAAAAACATCCTCAATATTCTAATCCATTAAATCAAATCATTCATCCTCAAATCTAAAACCCAAATCTTCCCTCCTAGCCCCTTGACTGGGGCATCTCAAAATCCAACATCTCAAACTCCAACATCTCTAAATCCAATATCTTCAAATCCAACATCCTCTAATCCAAAATCCAAAATCTTCACCCTTGTCATACATCATTGACTGGGGCATTCTCAAATCTAAATCCAAAATTTAAAATCTTCACCCTTGTCATACATCGTTGACTGGTGCATCCAATATTTTCTATTCCTCTAATCCTCTCTTCTATTTTTATATTCCTCTAATCCTCTCTCTTATTCTTCTAATCTCCTATTCCTCTAAGTATCCTATCTTCTAATCCTCTACATCCTCAAATCTTCTCATCCTCTCATCCTCTCTCATCTACTCACTTCGGCCTCTCCTCTTTTTCGAGTGGTTACCTGACTCGTTCCTCCCCGCCTAACCCCTCGAGGGGGCATCGTATCACCATCATCTTGTCTTCTTTTTCTTTGAATGGTCATTGTTATGCCATAACCATTCAAAAAGGGGCAAAATGTAGGCATCTAAAATGTAGACATGGTTAATTACGATTAATTTGTCCTGCAAATATTCCAACATCACCCATATAATAATTAATCACAAGATTAATTATTATTATTAATCCATTTTATCGTTAATATCATTAAATATCATTAATCCATTATTATATCCTATTATCCTATTTTAATTCTTCATTAACATTTCATAGGAATTTAATATTCCTACACTTACCTACCCACCTACTCTACACCTATCCTACAACTAGCCTCTCCATATAATCACATCATTAACTCCTAATTAAACCTAAACTAATTAATCCCACTTCCTCTATTTCTAAAAGCTTCTAATTCTAGAAGCCTCTCTAACTTTCCACTCTTCTCCATTGAATTTTAAATTCAATGGATATTTCTCCATAATTCTAGAATTAATTCTGCCTCCTCTATGTCTAGAAGCTTCTAATTCTAGAAGCCTCTCTAAATTTCCACTCTTCTCCATTGAATTTTATATTCAATGGATATTTCTCCATAATTCTATAATTTTCTAATTCTAGAATTAATCCCACCTCCTCTATTTCTATAAGCTTCTAATTGTAGGAGCCTCTCCAACATTATAATTTTATCCATTGAATTTTAAAGTCAATGAATATTTCTCCATAATTCTAGAATTTTCTAATTCTAGAATTATCTATACTCTTCTATTTTCTCATTAAATACTAACCATTGGTCTTCCATCTACTTGGCAAGATCCTAGCCCTCCATTTCTCCTTCCAAAAACTATAACTTGGCATGCCACCCTCCATGGAAGCCATCCTATGAATTCTTAGGAATCCATAACCAAACTTCGTCATTTTTATCATCCAATCAATCCATCCACTCTATCAAATCCATCTCAATCCACTTCAATCAATTCATCCTTCATCAAGCATCTAGCAATTCAAGGCAATCAAGGGGAGATGTTGCTCAAGTTTCTCCACATCAAATCTGAAGCAATACAACTTCCATCCAAGAGAAAATCTAAAACCATAAAGGAGGAGTTTTGTAATCTTGTAGGTAAGTGTAGATATAATATCTCCCCCCTTTGAATACATTGCTCTATCTAGTGTATTGTTGAGAAGATTCGATTAGGGAAGCACTTTTGTTGTTTCTCGCATTTTCTCAACTAATCTTTTTAACATATACAATAATGAATCCATTTTTTTCATTTAGTATCGGAAGGTAGCATGACTGTGTATAAGATATGAATCATTTATCTCAAGCTCAACAATGTTTGCCATATATCCTTCACTATCGATGCATCTGCACATTTTTCATTTTCGATTTTCCTATGTAAGCAATTCCTCATTGCGGTCATAACATAAATGTGAGAAGGAGAAGCAACATGAAAGTGAAAAATCTTGCATATATTTCTTCTAAATCCTTTTATTCTTTCGTCTTAAATGGAAAACCATATATCAATGTTAGCTTAAGCTCACATGAAAAATGGTAATCTAGGAGGAAGGTGAACATAAGAATGAGTTGGAATGAGAAATACGAAAATAATAAGAACAATGCCAAGTCACCTATTCAAACTCGACAATAACAATGTTAGTAGTGACAAAGTTGATGAAAGCGCAGTGATAATGAAAATCTCGCAAGATATAGAAAATTTATAGGCGTCCATCCTAATCACTCTATTAGTTGAATGTCCACTAAAAATGTATTGAATTAGTAATATTATAATAATCACATTCAAATTGGTTTCTTCATAGGATTTGTTATGAAACCTTCTCGCACTATAACGATGATGTTGGTCGACTGTAATGCTTGTGTTGCTAAAATAAACTACCCCTCCTATCATTATGTGCGTGTGTGTATTTATGTATACATGTATATATGCATATATATGTGTCTATATGCGTGTACACACATGCACATTGTGTGTGTATGTGTGTGTGTGTGTATCTAACTATATATAGAGAAAATAACATATAATGAATCAATAATTAGTGCATTTAATTTTGATAAACTCCTTGCAAAATTTATGAGAACTCAGTCCTTTCTGACCTTCTTTAATGGCTCCCTCATATTGTAAAGCCACACAGTGCTAATAAATCAAAATAACAGGTGTAAGAATACAAACATGACAATGCTTCAAATTTAATGAGCGTTAAGAACTTGGAATGTCGAGGTGGTGGTGCTAAATACAAATCCAACAGAAAAACTATTGTGGTTGCTATTTGTTGTTGGTCAAGAAAGTATAGAGAATGCCCTAGGCAATATAATCACAAAAAACTAAACAATAACAACACCAAGTTAGGGGTCAACATCAAGAGGCTTGCTAGAAATATGATCAAAGGATCAAATTCTTAAGCCTTTCCCCAACAAATTTTTAGTTGTTTGATGGCGAATGCCCTACTAAGTTGTTGCTTCTTTCTTCGTCAAATTTGACAAAATTATGGGAGGATGGAGATGATTCCCAAAGCTAGTTGTGTTTGTGCATAACCAAAGAAGGCAAAAAAACATTCCTGTGATTGAAATTCTAAGTAGACTGTAATAATTTGAAAATTCCAACCATATATGATTTGAGGGCACACATTAGAAACAATAACTCCATACATTTTTGAATCCCATATAAAAAACAACTCTAGATGATTTCAGGTCACATATCTAAATAACAATTGGCATGATGAATAAACATAATAATAATGAATCCAAATTTGTCATTTATTACTGGAAGGAAGAATGACGGTGTACAACATATGGATTGTTGCTCTCAAGGTCAACAAATTTTACCATACGTCCTTCCCTACAGATGAAATCCGCATATTTTCCATATGCCATTTTACCATGTAAACAACCCCTTATTATGACAACAACATAAATGTGTGGAAGCCACAAATAATCACCCCTGATAATGGCTTGTGCTCTCATAATTCACAATGCACAAGGGCTAACATTGTTGAAGCAACTATAAACATTGAGGGTAATGAGTTTCAAGGACCTGCTTCCACAACTATTTCTCACGTTTGTCGGCTCAAAGACTTGTGCCTATCCCCTCCTTTCTTGTTTCTGCATTTCACCAATTTAACTCTTAACCCTTTTGTTCGTACTATAAAGAAAGAAGAAGCGTGTCTTCATTCAGTGCAATCTATCGATGGTGCAAATTGAATCAACAAGACTCGATCCTTCCTTATGCCTCCTCTTCTCAATTTTGTGTCTCCTTAATCTATAAACACTAGATTTGCAATCATTTATATCGATGTCTCCATTGTGCCACTCGAATATGATTGCTAATATACACATGCAAAGTGTTTATATACACAAGTGGACTTTCATTTGGTACCACCACTTTATAAAAAGCTCACACTTTAGCTACACCACCTCCCTATCTTTGGAGGTATGAAGTCATCATGTATGTCTTGTAGGCAAAAGACCAATAATGTTTGTCCTTGCTGTAGGGGAGAGGAGCCAATCATGGTGCATTACCTAGTAGTGGTGAGGGTAGTTGCCATATTTGACTCCAGTTTTTGCACAGTAAAATATTAATAATTGAATGAATACTATCCTATAAATGTACAAACACTCTTTAAAACTGATGTGTCTGTCACTTTTCATGTACAACCATGAATCTATCAACAATAGAATAGTCAATATCATTTTAAAACATAAAATAACATATATTATACTTTCATGTTTGCCAAATTTAAAGTCAACATGTATTTAATACAAGGATATATAATTGTATTTCATCCCTATACAAAATTGATATCACATCATCATATCAATTTGATGTCACTTTTCATATAATTTAAGTTCCCATTTTATTGTGTAAAAGGTCTTGTCATTCACACACTTTGGGCCAGGTTCTCACAAGCAGAAGTCCAAAGTGCACCATTTTCAAATACAAGTTGTCTTTTAAGCATTAACTTTCTCACCATTTTCTATACCAGCTACTCCCATAAATGATGTACCTGCATATTTTCAACAAATGTGAGGCTCAAGAAACAAAGATTGAATTGAAATGAGAAATAAAATCAAATTGAACTTCAAATATGAGTATTGAAATAAAATATCATAAATCTTGATCCACCCCTATCAGTTTCACCCAATCAAAAACAAACACAAGGATCAATAAATTTTACCCAATAAAAAAAAAGCACAAGGTTCACTCAACTACAACACTTTTCATATCTCCTATAAATCCAGTTCCTCAACTTCTCTGAAATTTTATTCAGTTAGAGTTGTTTTGCTAGTGCATGACAATTACAGTTCCAAGCTATCGTAATCAACTGTTATTCCACATCATAGTGCCACATAGTAAGTTCTTAACTCTATTCTTATATTGATGCACATTCCTTTAATTTTTTTTTAATTTTTTTTTGTCAATCTACATATGGGAGGGGAGCCTGTAAAAAACCTGGTAATCCCAAAAATCTGTCAAAAGAAGCGCTTGAGAATTCTCTACAGCCCAATCTACTTTGCAAACAAATCTGACATCTTACCCACCGTGCATACTTTGTTGGTTCATACTTTATGCTGCCTTTTCATGTAAGATGTATATTAACAAGTAATTCCAGACTAAATTAATGAAAATTGTATTTCACATTTATAAGTAGATGTATGTTCCCCTTGCTGGTGCATACTTTATGTTGCCTTTTTATGTAGATGTATATTAACAAGTAATTCCAGACTAAATTAATGAAATATGTATTTCATATTTACAAGTAGATGTATGTTCCCCTTGCTGGTGCATACTTTATGCTGCCTTTTCATGTAGATGTATATTAACAAGTAATTCCAGACTAAATTAATGAAATCTGTATTTCATATTTACAAGTAGTTGTATGTTCTGTAGACGTATATTTATAAGAAATTCCAGGCTAAATTAAGGAAAGGCTCTATGGGAGGGGAGCCAGTCATGGTGCACCCAAACTTTGGCGGATTATAGTGGACATTAAAAAAAACATTGTAATCACAAAAATCCGTCAAAAGAAGCGCGCGAGAATTCTCTACAGCCCCATCTCCTTTGCCAACACATTTGACACGCAGATCACCGTACACATGAGCTAGAGTGTGAGGTATCTCAATTTCCGAGTTCTCATGGTGTGGACCAATAGCTGTTAGTAGAACCCCCCACCGTTCCCCACCGTTTACTGTATTTGCTGCCACTTATCACTAAAACAATCACTGTTTCTGAGGACTGCAAAATCCACGCATAGGGATATGGTAGTAATAAACAACCACTAATTTTCATGTAGATGTATATTAACAAGTAATTCCAGACTAAATTAATGAAACCTGTATTTCATATTTACAAGTAGCTGTATGTTCTGTAGATGTATATTTACAAGAAATTCCAGGCTAAATTAAGGAAAGGCTCTATATTTGCAAATAGATATATAAGAAATATACATCTACTTGTAAAGATACATCTACAGAATACACATCTGAATCTAAATATACATCTACAGAATATACAATGACAAGAAAAGGCAGCATAAAATATACAGTTACATGAAAATGAAGCATAAAATATACAACTACATGAAAAGGCAGCATAAAATATGCATCTAACATGTAATTTCTTGTAAGTATATATATACATATTTCTTCAATTTATCTTGGAATTACTTGTAAATATAAATCTACATGTACACATACATCTACAGGTTTCATTAATTTAGCTCAGAATTACTTGTGAATATTCATCTACATTAAAAGGAAGCATACAACTATATTGCATGCTGCCTTTTCATGTATATGTATATTTGGTTATAAATTCAAATTTGTATTTGTTTCAATAACATTGCCTTCCTCTGTACTAGCCCCATTTTCACCTTTGATTTTTGAAGTATCCATTGCTCAGAACATAGGCACTCACATCAAATGGCTGCACTTCCTTTTACGTTTGTTGATTCAATATTCTAAAAATCTCATTGTTGTAAGTTACATCGGTTTGGTAAATTTATCTATCTTAGCAGGTTTTTATTGACATCATGAGGAGAAGGTAGCTTCCAAAAAGAGTAAGACCTGCATGTGCCAAAATTAGGGGAGCAAGATTTCCGCCAAGTGAAGAACATGAAGAAGAGGCTATCAATATCCCACCTCAAGATGCCAATGACACACCACATGAAGAAGTAAATGTCCAAGCAATAAGAGTGAGCCCTTCAACACAAAATGTGTCAAAGCCAAGATATGATTGGAACAAGTCTGATATGAATAATGTCATGAAAGATGTTGAAGATTATGGATACTCTACACGTGCTGCTGCAAAAAAATGGGGTATACCAGCGACCACCCTTACTTCTTGGCTAATGGGCATTACCACCACTAAAAGAAAGGGTCCACCAACAATTCTAACAGATGAAGAAGAGATGGAGATAGTGAGTTGGTGTCATGAAATGGCTGACATGGGACATGGGTTAGAAATTATACAACTTAAGACATGTGTGGCACAAATCTGTGAAACAAGGTCTAACCCATTCACGGATGGTTTTTCGGGTAAGTCATGGTGGGCAGGTTTTAAAAAAAGACACCCAGATCTAACATTAAGGACAACTGAAGGCCTTGATAAGGATCGAGCAGTGTGTTCGAGGCCATCAATTGTCAGTTCCTTCTACATTAATTTGTCTAAAGCTTATGAGGCCAACC
This sequence comes from Taxus chinensis, assembly GCA_019776745.2. Lineage (NCBI taxonomy): Eukaryota > Viridiplantae > Streptophyta > Pinopsida > Cupressales > Taxaceae > Taxus > Taxus chinensis. The sequence goes on along the minus strand of CM034154.1, from coordinate 624,238,973 downwards.
CATATGGACCAAACCGAATATGGAATTATGATGAAACTGGATTACAAGTAGGGAGGAACTGCGGTATGAGAGTGCTTGCTAAAAGGGGTAGTAGGAGTGTGCCATATATCATCCCAAAAAGCAGAGAATGGATTACCATATTGTGTTGTGTAAATGCTGCTGGACAAAGCATTCCAGGATTCTATCTTTTTAAGGGGAAGAGCCATTTAGAAAATTATATTGCAGGTTGTGAGCCTGGAGCTTGCATGGCAACACAATTACATGCATGGATGACAAAATATTTATTCATGAACTGGTTACATCACTTTGCATCATCTATACCTGGTGGAGTGTCTCCTACCAATAGGCATTTACTAAATTTTGATGGCCATGGTTCACATGTTGCTTTGGGGACAATTCAAGAAGCCAGGAGTTTGGGGATTGATTTGTTAACATTGCCTGCACACACCTCTCATAAATTACAGTCATTGGATGTGAGTGTCTTTGCTCCATTCAAAACATACTTCAAGGAGGAGAGACGCAAATGGATAGTTGCAAACCATGGGATAGATGTGAAAAGGGCTGAATTAGCAGAGTTAGGGAGCAAAGCATTAAGAATGGCTCTTACACCTAGCAACATTAAATCAGGATTCAAAAGAACAGGGATATGGCCTCTTAATCCCAATGCCTTGGATGAAGACATGGGACCAAGCAGAACATTTGACACATCTTTTCAAGATGATGCTGGTGCAGCAGAAAATATGCTTCATCTATCTAGGGTTGATTTAGAGCAAAGTGAAGATGCTCAGATGGTGCCTAACACACAATTGGAGAAAGAATCAGAACCTCAGCAGATGGAGATAAATATAAATGAATGTGTTGCTCAACAATTGAAAACTCCAAACAGAATTAATCAAATCGATGAATCACTATCTTTGCCCACATAAGATAGCCCTCCCGATTGGATGAAAGAAGCAGCTCTTAATCTTGGTGTCAACTTGAACTTTAATAATGAAGAGGTCAGCCTCTCTTTACCCTCTCATCCAACACTACTTCATGACTCAGATTTGGTGCACTACTATGTTAGCAGTCAACCTGAAGAAAATGATGCAGATTCACAGTTAGAGGCAGCAGGGGTATTAAGGGCAGATTCAAACCAAACTTGTGAGGCAAACCAAGGACAAAAAACTCTTGGTAGATTCTTGAAACTCCCTATGGAAAAAGTTAGAGAATCATCAAGGTCAAATAGTGCTTCTGGTATAAGATTGAGTAGGGAATCTCTACTAATTACCGCAGATCAGTACATGGAGCTTCTATTGAGAAAGAGAACAGAAAAAAAAGAAATAGATGAATTGAAGCAAAGAAAAAAGGAACAAATCCAGGAGAAGAAGGTTGAACGAATTGTTGAAAGGGAGAGGAAGGAATAGGAAAAGAATATAGAAGGAAAACAAAGGAGCACCAAAATTTGATTCAAAGGAAAGAAAGGGAACAGAGAAAGGAACATGAAAGGATTCAAAGGGATCAAGAAATAAAGGAGAAGGAGTTTGAGAAGGCAAGAAGAGAGTTAGAAAGGAAAAGGAGATTGAGTAGTCTAATTAATCCTTTTCCTGATCAACACCCAATGTTAAGAGAATTAATGGGCATACATTTCCCTTTATCAGTTTCAACACATAATACTGCAGTTGGAGTGAATGCTTCTCCAAGTTCTGATCCATTCCCAACTATGCTTGTGAGGGATGTCAACATGGGGAGGCAATTGCAAAGTAACACCCCAGCTTCAACCTCAACTGCAGATTCAACACCGCCCTTCCTCGGATTTTGGAAATGATATTTTCGAAAGTAAATATTTAATTTTGAGGGCTGAATTTTTGATGTGTGGAATTGGCCTTTCGATTTAAAAACTACAATATAGTAGTAGTAGTTATATGGCCCAAGTATATTGTATGGCCATGTTTTTGTAATGGACAATGGAAATGTTTACTGAATGAATATATATGTCTTCCAAGTTATGTGATACCCTTTTTCAAAGATTTAAACTCCTATTGTTTATGAAAATTACACAGAGTAACAAAAAATAGTAAATGACATTAAAGTAACAGCCAGAAGCCAATAACACAATCTACAAGTAGAAAAGAGAAATACGCAATAGTTTCTATCACTGCCTCAATGAGGGTAAAAACCTCACCTATTAGAACCGTATGGACTGTAGATATTCAAAGAGAATCAAACAATTGCCAAACTAAAAAATGTGTTGATAACAACAAGCATCTGCACTTCCATTATTAGTCACTCCAACAAGCATAACAACACCAGTGCAAGACATGTACAAATTATACTATCAGTTTTTAATATGTAAAATCACCAAATTATACAAATCAGTTACTAATAATAGGGGTTACCATGTCTTTTGACAAATCAGCCTCTTGGACTTTTTTGTAACATACGATGGCTTCCATCAACTATGATTGAAATATATTCATTTATAAATCCTATCTGATTATAAATTGATCTCATACTAGTGTAGTTTGAATCAATCAACTCCATTTCATTTATTGCTCAAGGAGCCTAAACCCTTGATTAGCTTCAAATATGAACAATTTTCCAAACTTCACATTAAAACGACTAAGTTTTCGTTACCATAAAAGAAGTAAATGACTAAGAACAGAACAGTGTACAGAACGAAACCTCTTTTGAAGCATCCACAACAAGATTCAAATGACTCTTTCTAGTTTAGAAGGAAGCAAAGTTAAAATATCACTTAAAGTAGATATTATTGTTGAAGAAAGAAATCAGAAGTACCTTCCACTCTCTGCATCTGCTGTTATAACGTATAGCCAGGCAATACACTCAGAAGTATGACTAGCTCCCAACATAGAGGTGGTCATTGTAAACACCCACACACAAAATTATCAGGCCGAAACAGTAAGCAACTCTGTTGTTAAACTTTCCAGCGAAAAACGGTAAGCATTCCCCTCTTGATCCATTTGTTCCACGAATTCGTTGCATTTCACGGAGGTTCAGGCGGTTAACATTTTCCCAGAGCTGGATGGATGTTTGGGAGTGTTTGGTGCAATGAATATCAGTAAATAAATCTGCATGCCAAACATTAAGAACTCTTTTGCTTCCCTGACATGGCATAGAGGATGTTTATTACTACCATATCCCTATGCGTGGATTTCGCAGTTGTCGAAAATAGCGAAGGAGATGGGGCTGTAGAGAATTCTCATGCGCTTCTTTTGACAATTTTTTGTGATTACCTATTTTTTTTAATGTTCAGTTTAGTGTCCCAAAGTTTGGGTGCACCGTGATTGGATCCCCTCTCATACAGTAAGACACTAACCTTATTCTCTGGGCAATAAATAGAAATCCAAAAAAATTGAGTATAGCAGACTAGGATAGCTGAGTTACAATGTGTTAAAGCAATTACCTAAAATTAATTAATGAGAAGTAGTAGTAAATAAATAGATCCCTATAGCTACAATGGGGTGGTTATTTATATCCCTATGGTCGTGTTTTCTAAGATAATTACTTAGTCTACATTGTTGCATAACAATGATCAGGATTCACTCGGTGTGTACATTACGAGTGCCTATCGAATCCAATGTCCGACAAAAGGACTCATATCACTATGGAGTTTGGGTAACATGAAAATTTCAATTAACAGAGGAACCATGTGGAGTCATCTTGTACCAGTGTAGTTATCACAGTCTCAAATTACAAAGGCAGCTACATTCAATTACAATATCAGTGATCATTAGGTGGTCATATTCTTATAGGAACCTTACTAATGGTCATGACATCATACTTGTCGGTGCAGGTTTTAGAGAACCATTGAACTGTTATTACATTCATTCAACAAGTATAATGTATATCAAACAATGGGTCTGTGCCTGTTGCTTTGAGGTTCAAGAAATATGCAGTTACAATTGTGTCAAAGAGAGGAAAAGGGAATGATCAAACCAAATTTTACGCTACCAAATGCACAAGTTCCATTAAGAGTGATCAAGAAGTAGAAGAGATAAAATATAATCTCTTTAAAACAGATTATCGGCATGAAGAGATAAGATGAGGACAACTACAAACCTTATTCTCTGGGCAATAAAGAGAAATATATATAAATACTTATGTGGCCTGGCTAACGTTACGTTATACTATCAGTACATGGACTTAACCTCTGTACATAGATACAAGAATGGAAACGTTTGTGTACATAGATACAAGAATGGAAACGTGAAACTAAAAATCACACTTTGAGCACGCTCACTTGAGCACAATCGAATGCTACAATTATACAATACTCACGCGCTTCTTTTGACAAATTTTATATAAATTCAACAAGTAAAATGATACAACTCTCACGCACTTCTTTTGACAGAATTTTTGGATCACTCGGACTTTTTTTAATGTTCAGTATATTGTAATTTTCAGAAACAATAGGAGTTTAAGTCTTTGCAAAAAGGAATCACATAACTAGGAAGATATATAACACAATCTACTAGTACAAAAGTAAAATATGTAATAGTTTCTATCACTCCCCTCGGTGAGGGTAAAAACCTCACCTATTAGAACCGAATGGACTGTAAATATTCGAAGAGAATCAAACAATTTCCAAACTCATTTGATGTGTTGATAAACACAATTGAAGGAATGCTCTGCATCTGCGTGGATCATTCTCAGTCAATCCAACAAGCTCCTCCCCACCACTGCAAGACGTGTACAGAAAATACTGTCAGTTTTTAATATGTAAAAGCACCAAAGTATACAACTCAGTTTTTAAACCCATGACTGACTTCAAATATGAACATTTTTCCAAACTTCACATTAAAACGACTAAGTTTTCGTTACCATAAAAGAAGTAAATGATTAAGAACTGAACAGTGTACAGAACGAAACCTGTTTTGAAGCATCCACGACAAGATTCAAGAAGGAAGCAATGTTAAAATATCACTGAAACTAGATATTATTGCTGAAGAAAGAAGTCACAAGTATGACTAGCTCCCAACGCAATCTTCGTCAGTGTAAACACCCACACACAAAATTATCAGGCCAAAACCGTAAGCATTCCCCTCCTGGTCCGATGTTCTGTTCCACTCTTTTGTTGCATTCCGCGGTGGTTCGAGTGGTAAACATTCCCCCAGCTGGAGGCGGTTTGGGAGTAGTTGGCGCAATCAATAGCAGCTAATAAATCCGCATGCCTAACATTACGACTTCCTTTGCTTCCCTGACACGGCGTAGTGGTTGTTAATTACAACCATATCCCTATGCGTGGATTTCGCAGTCCTCGGAAACAGTGAGTTTTTTAGTGATAAGTGGCAGCGAATATAGTAAATGGTGGGGGGTTATACTAACAGTAATTGGTCCGCACCGTGAAAACTCGGAAATTTTGACACCTCACACTCCAGCTCATGTGTACGGTGATCTGCGTGTCAAATGTGTTGGCAAAAGAGATGGGGCTGTAGAGAATTCTCGCGCGCTTCTTTTGACGGATTTTTGTGATTCCAGTGTTTTTTTTGATGTCCGGTATAAACCGCCAAAGTTTGGGTGCACCATGAGTGGCTCCCCTCCCATATAAGCAACTTCACTCCCTAATTCAAAATCAAAATAACACATAAAAACCATATTTCAAAACAGAAAAAATTCAAATTCACCGGAAAGCAAAATTTAAATCCATTACCTAAAATCTTCAAAATTTTTATACAACATAGCGCAGTTCACTATATAACTTTTACTCCTCGACTTCCCTTTTGTTTTCTTCCAGTACAAGTCTTGGCCCGCAAAAGTAACGGCATTCTCTCTGAACATCCCAAAAACCACTCTTGCGCTGCTAAGCCCCTGCAAATCCGCTCTTACCTTTAAGCGGTTTTCGACGATCGTCTCCCGGAGGACGAAAAAATCTAAACACAAATGTACAGGCTGCAAAGAAAAAATTAGAACAAAAAGAAAGTGAAATACATGGTATTTGATGTCAACGCTCGTGGACTTACGCAGCCCCAAGGCAGAGCAGGGAAAACGAAGGCCGAGAAATTCGAAACCGCGACCAGCCCGTCCAATTCGGCATTTCTTCGCGGGGTAATAGTTTTTCAAACCCTAACCCTATTCCTAACCTTAATTCTAACCCTACTCCATATATTTTTTTTTCTGCCAAGGAGAATTCATCGGCACCACTATCTTTTTCTTCTGTATCTTCCTCTGGCAGCAGTAATAGCGGGGGTTCTATTTTCCCATTTTATAATTCTTTTTCGTCTTTATCGTCTGCGGAGAATGCTGCATTTAATGCCTCTGCATTTCTAGGGTCTAAGAAAGCCGACCCGATCACAGGCAAAGGCTTCATGTCTGAACCCTCTTCATCAATGACGCACGGGTTCAGTGGAAATAACGCTACTGCTAACTTTAACCCCTTTACTACTACTTCCATGCCTTCTGTTTTATTTACTTCCCCGAGGAAATCCACGCCGATGTGTGATGTGCGTCCCACTTTCCATAAGCAACCCGGTTCTGCTTCTGCTTCGAGGCCGAGGCTGGTGAAGGTGAGACGGAATGGTTCTTCTGTTTCGGCGAAGGGGAAATCCGCGGTTAATAGTAATTTATTTTCTGGCAGGGATTGTAAAAATAGTTTAGATGATGATATGTTAGGCTTCAATCCTTTCAGATCGGGGAATAGTAATCAGTCTGGATCTGATTTTGCAAATCAAAACTCTAATTCAAGCTTAAATCAAAAGAATCAAAACTCTTTTCGGAGTGTTTTTGGGGAGAATGCGGGTAATCAGGATTTAAAGCCTGGGCAGAATAGTGACCGTCTTAAATCTTATTTGCCAAACAATTCGGCTAAGGAAAATGAGGTATTGGTTAATGACTTAAGCAGCTGGAAACCCTTCAGGGAAAGCTCCGAGGTTAAAAGCACTGCAGGGGTTTCAAGTAGTAATTCTTATCTTAAGAAGTTTGAAGAAGGCGCCTTGGAGTTTGTGGCAGGGGCAGACAATAGTAAAGTATCAGTCAAGGAAACAAAGGGAAATGAGGCAGGGGAAGGTTCGGTTTCTTGGTTTCCATTTAATTTCGGGAGCAGAAGCAGGCTTAATGAGGTTAACCATGACAGCAGCTCAGGTGTTGATGATGGACAGCAAGCATGTAAGGCAAATGAGATAAATTTTATTGCTGCTGATGTTAATCTGCCCAGTTCACAAGTATTTGGGTTTAATGCGATGCCGAAGTCAAAGCCTAGAATTTTTCACAGTCGCAGAAAGAATTTGCATAGCTGTGCCAGAGAAGGAGCTGCAGTTGGTGGTACATTTCAGGGTACGAATAATGGTGGGCAAAACAGATTTGAGAATTCATCTACATCAGAATCATCATCTTATACATATGGCAATCAATTTGTTAGCCCAGTACCTTTTTCTGGATCGAAAACCAGTAGTGCATGTACTAAAAATAATACATTTGCTGGTCGGAAAGATCCAAATGTTTCAAATTCTGCTGTGAACAGTTCGTTTGGAGTTGCTACTGGTGGGCCAATTCCTTCAACCTTCACCTTTAATGCAAGAGGGAAGATTGAGAGTACGAATAAGGAAATTCCAAAACTGACTCCATTGGTCGAACCTTTTTTGTTCTCTGCGGGATCTGCTTCAGCCTTTTCTGACCCACAATCTGCTTGTGGTTCTGCAGAAGAAACTGTCAATAATGATGCATCTAATGCTCTAAACAGTTGTGGACAGATGGGAAATGTTCCTTCAGCTCACAAAACACCACTATCTGGGGCTTCATCACCTAAAAAGGATAGCTCCTGGCCGTTCATGGAAAGCTTGTCGTCTAGTTTGAATGGGATATTTGAGTTTAGCGCCAACAAAGGAGTGAACAAACATTACAATGCAAAGAAAAAGAGTGACAAAATTCACTCTCATGCTCCTGTGCAACATAAGGTCGGAAAACAATCTGCTGTAAAGTCAAGGAGGCACATGCCAAATTCCTTTCAAACCAATACTGCCGATGGGGGATCACCAATGGATTTTTCTCCTTACAATGAAACTACCGTTCAAGATGAAGTTCTTGCTGGCTCTGATAACATGCAAGGTTTGGGACAGTCTTCTGCTGCATGGGCAACTCCTGTTAATTGTGGTGTTCAGGCAAAACATAACTTGCATGAATCTTTTGTTATGGAAGCTAAGGTTGACGAGCTAAGGGCTGCAGCTGCAAACTTGCATATTGGTGCTGATGAAGATACAACTTCCAAAATTTTCCATCAAGAAGAGTCATTTAAGGGAGGAGAACATCAATCACAGTATACAAGTAGTAGAACAGACGAATCAGATCATGATATTCATAACACAGGTGGTAAAGGAAAAACTTCATCTATCCCTAGTTATGAAAGTGAGCAGTTAACTTCTAGAATGGAGAAAGTGAGAATTGAAGAGCAGACATCTATTCGTAGTACTGAAAGTGATTTGTTAAGTTCTAGAATGGAGAAATTGAGAATTGAAGAGCAGACGTCTATTCCTAGTTCTGAAAGTGAGCAGTTAAGTTCTAGACTGGAGAAAGTGAGAATTGTTGACAGTGAAAATACCAATGATGCTCCAGAAGATGAAGGGAGTTATCAGAGTAAGAAATTTACCTTTGTTGCGTCATCCCCAACAAAATCTACACCACCATCAAAATTGAAACGATCTGTGAGAAGAAGTTTTCGGCCAAAAGTTGGAGAAAACATATGTGTATCAAGTAGTGAAATTAAATTTGACATGCCTCATTTTACTGGACAGAATTTCAGTGGAAGAGATAAGTCTCATGATACAATATGGAAAGATGAAGATGAAATAAAAGGAATGGGTATTCCTGGTATATTGTCGGATGGGCCTGCCATTTCGGAGCCTTTTCCATTTCCGCGCAGTGGAGCAGTGGTTAGTCCGAGAGCTGTGAAGAGTGCAGCAGCAGAGCAGGCTTGTGAAAAATGGCGGCTTCGGTGAGGATTTTGTTTACCATTACCATATATATATATATATTTTAAAGATAAAGATAACCTGGTATCTTGTGCTTCCTTTCATTCGTGGTTTTGGCCTTATTTTAATCTTGTGTATATAGTTAACCTTTAAGAGAATTTATACAGAAGGTCATGCAGAATTCTTCTAACTTACGCTGTCTCCACATTACATTATATTTTCCTTGATTTCACTATGTTGCAGGTTACCTTGATGTGCACTTTAAATCCTGCTAATGTGTTATGTGCATGTCTATTGTAACAGGGGAAATCAAGCCTATGCTAATGGAGACTTTCCGAAAGCAGAGGATTGTTATTCTCGAGGGGCAAGTAGTGTATCTCCTAATGAGACGTCTGAAAGCTGTATCAGAGCATCAATGCTGTGCTATAGCAATCGTGCAGCTACACGGATGGCTGTTGGCAGGATGAGGGAGGCACTTTCTGATTGCATGCAGGCTATGGCCATTGATGCAAATTTTTTGAGGGTTCAAATAAGAGCTGCTAGGTAAGGTTTATAATGCACTTTCAGAATGTAATTGCCATGCATTTTTGAGCAGTATGGTTAGAAAGGTTTGGTTAATATCTTATGGCATCGGTGTGTTCTTTTGCTTTTAAAATTGATAAAAGCAAACAGTGACATGGTTGTTGATACTAGAACTGGATTATTCAATGATGGAATCATAGTCACGACACTCTCCCCAGTGCTTACAAGTTAAGACTGTTCTCCAAGAAAACAAACAAATGAACAGACTCGATACTTTGTGGAGTTTTAGCCAAGTGCAAAGTCTACTTTTATGTTTCATCTTCCTGGGTTCATGAGTTCCAAGTTTCATGAAATTACTCCACAGACATAAAAAATAACATGATAATTTCTTGTAAAAGGCAAATGCCTATATAATGTACACCCTTTTATTTTAAGTTTGATGTCTATTGAGCTGATTTACCATGGAATGAGAAATATCATTTAGTTTGAAAATTTATAAACGCTTAACTACTTTGTATTCGCCAAGTTTTTGAGTTTTTACCGAGTACTCTTAAGGTTTTCCTAGTCATTGCCAGGTGAGTCACGGAAGTTTGGATAGAACCAAGAGGAGCTGCATGTTCATTGATCATTTCATCCCAATTCAAGAGTCAAAATAAGCTGCCCCCTAACTCTTTAACTAGGTTTATTACTTCTATTTAAGAAGGACAATTTAGCTTTGCAGGACAACTTTCTTGTCCTAAGCATGCAATAAACCACTAGGATTGTGGGTAGCAGTGAATAATCAACATTCATTAATACTATGCTTATTGCAATTACTTACATAAAATTTCTTATCAATAAATCTATGTTCAGTTCAATGTAGATGATCATCTCGTTTTAATGTTTATTAGGTGGGGGTCCAATGTTATATGGTGAAGAAATTCTTCCTTCATTGTGGAAATATTAACAACTTGACTTTTTGGTTAGTTTTTGAGGGTACGCTATGCGACTCCTGAAATCTGTCTTTAATTCAGATTGCATCTAAAGGATCCTTCCCTTGCCTTTGAGAAAATCATTTTTCCAAGTTTTATGGCATGGCACTACACTTTTATTCTTGAATGATATCAGCCTCTTTCAGCTTGCTTATACGGTTTTGCTGCAATTAACTAAAATTGTTTTTAGATCAAAACTTTCTAGATTATTATGGTATCAAAGTAGCATTTTCTTTGTAAAGAGTTCTGCACCCTTAGCTCTCTCAATAGCCAAACTTCTTTAGGCCAATAAATTCTATCTTTTTAGAGGAAGGTAAAGTAATTTTTCTTCATGAAGAAGCAAGATGCATAATGGAGAAACCATGATATTAGAAGCTCAGCTTAAGTTCAAATAATTCCTTTCATACCCCATTTTGATAAAAGCTTGAATGTTGGGTTTTAAACTATGCCTTTATAATGAGCATACAGTGTTTATTTAATTTTTTGGCTTATGTTTATGCAGTTTTGGTTGTATTGCAAGTTATTTAAGTGTTTGTTTGTATGTTTGTAGTTGTCATCTTTCCCTCGGAGAGAGTGATGCAGCAGTTTCATTATTCAAAGGATGCTTACGCTCGGCACAAGAGGTTGGTAGTCTAGACCTGAAGATAGCATCAGAAGCTTCCGAGGGGCTGAGAAAGGCACAGGTTTGTTCAATTCTTTTTTCTATTACTTTGCTCTAGACTTGGGGTTGTTGAGCATGACGGTAAGAGAAGTGCACTCTACAACAATTTCTCAGGTAGCATGGGTTTACAAGGGTCTCTTGTTAAGGGTGGATTGAGATGGGTCTAGAATATGATGTAATTGGGGCTCTTGTCGGTTAGGCCGGCTCTAACAATTATATATTTGTCCTCTTTATATTGTTTATCATTGCAGTTGATGGTGATGAAAAAGAGTCTAAATAGCTACCAGTACATACCCAGAATTTCATAATAAATTATAGGATGAAATACTTGATGGGCTAAAGAAGCGAGGAGAAAGTGAATGTTCTATAGTCTAACTGAGTGTAAACCCAGGTTGCTTGTATAGAATAACATTAAGAGAACTAAGGCACAATTCTTAAGAATGTGCAAATACTTACAAGAATATAAATGTGCTATAGTTTAAGTGAGTGTAACCCCAAGGTGCTGCTATAGAATTACATTAAGAGAGCTAAGGCACAATGCTTAGGAATGTGCAAACACTCATATATGAATACGATATAAAAATATAAATACACAAAGTCGGCATGCTGGAAGAGGGCATGATATGTTTATATTATTTATGTATCACTATGCACATAGACTGGACATATTGGTGCCTTTAGGTATTACTTAGATGAATAGCAATGGCAGTCACCTGTTTATATTTGCTTGCATGTATGATAGGTAGTAGAATGGTGCAGGCGGTAGGCTGGGGAGACAGTTTTCTACTTAACATACAGACTAGCTAAGCAACATATTCCCAGTAATTTAACTTAATTACTGGATTCTCACCCTCAATACAAAATGGCACAATTTTTATAAAACATGCTAAAATCTGGTCTACTCTTGTTCCTTAAAATGAATGTTCTTTTCAGGATTCCATAAAACTGGAGAGGGTTTAGGAAATCCATAGTCACTGCTGATAACCGTGGAGGAGTCTTGGCTGGATTAAAGCTGATGCCTTTGTTGTCCTTGGAGTTGCTGGGACTTGTACATTATTTGCTTCCACAGGAGTCTATTCTATAGTTGGATATTTCTCATAATCTGTAGAAAATATTTTGAGAGCTTGCTATGCAACCAAATATGTCCTGAATGTCTCGTTAATTTGATTTGTATGCATGTCCTTTGCTACGAATTGATCCTAACATGTTTGAACTCTTTCGTTTGCTCATTTTCTAGATTTATTTAACATTATACTAATCCTTCTCCCTTGTTATCCAAAACATCATACTCATAAAAATTGTAGTCTAACCCAATTGTTGAGGGTTTCGGAATACTTTATAACTATAGCCATCATCCAACCTACTGTAGACAGCATCCATGTGACATTCATTTCTAGAATCCTGTCTGGAATTAGGTTTACTAATTTGAGGATTCATCTTGTTTTCCATATCTATCCAGTACAACAAAATAAAGTAGGCCCATTACTAAGGTTGCACATGGACTGATGACCTCTCCAATGTGGCCAAAAAGGATCCTCTGGAACAGAGTCATACTGATTATATATGCGCAGTAAAGATTGTATGGACGCTCTAGATGGAAGATAGACATAGGGTCTTGATAAGGTGTTATCTAAATGAACCCTTCTTACAGCAGAGTTCCGTCTTCAAATAAAGAGGTACTGACAAGCATAGATTTCACGTCTTCCTAGGGCAAATGCTTGCTAAGGTTTGCATGATGATAGCTATTAATTGCACGTAGAAAACTAAAGTCTGTGCATGCAGAAAACTGGGAAATACACAATGAGACACATTTTCTCCAATAATTTAGTTATTAGTAAGCTATTCTCCAGTAATATCAACAATTCATATATCAATCCATAAGTAATGAATTCTGAAACAGTCAAAATTTTAGTTACACCGGTAGCTCATTAGTAAAGGTTATAGAAATTCATTTGGTAGAATTTGAATGCCATGACTTAGCTGTTGTTTTAATTTGCTTATAGTAGTTCATAACTTTTCTGTAGTTAGGAAACATCTTACAATTTTGCTGAATATATGATTTCTTTCAAGCTGTCATAGTTCTACTATTACTGCTCATATGTCATTCCCTATTCAAGTTGGCCTCCTGTGGCAATTAATGTGTTTGTGCAAAGATCTTTTTTTCAAATTTGATTAGTATTTCTATCATTGTTTTAAACCTTCCATTGGCAGAAAGGGCGGGAATATACAGATCGAGCAGCAGAGCTATTAGATGCAAGAAATCCTGGAGATGCAACAAATGCAATGCGTATACTAAATGAAGCACTATCAATTAGCCAACATTCTGAGCGTTTGCTTGAATTGAAAGTTCTTGCTCTTTTGTCAGTGAGTGCATTGCATGTTTATTAGTTTAAAAATATTTGCAATGGGAATGTCTTGTAAACTCAGTTGAATTTGTTCCAGTTCCTGCTTCTATGGTTTAAACTTCCAATTATTGTTTGTGCGCTGTAGCTGCGGAAATATGAGGAGGTCATACAGTTATGTGAACAAAGCTTGGATTCTGCAGAACGGAATTACTCCTCAACAAACAATGATTCCCAACCAGGAAATGAAGAATCACTGGGGAGCCTGGTGATGCTTCCTATTAAGTTATGGCGATGGCGAATGAGTTCCAAGGCATACTTCCACTTGGGCAGACTGGAGGAGGCCCTTGATTTACTGATGAAATATGAGGAATTAAATTCTGTGGTTGAAAGGTGGGTGTGTTGACTCTCTTTCGTTGGTCACAATTGCTTTTTGTTTACATTCTTGAAGGTTTTAAAATTGAGTTTTTGAAGTCCTTTTGAACAACTATATTCGCCCGTAGGTCTGGAAAGCACAGCCAGGAATCACTGACATCCTTTACATCTACGGTCTGTGATCTATTGCGCCACAAGGTATTTCTGTTTTATAAAGCCATTATTAATATACAAATGTGAATGTTGCTTTGTAGGGCCGTTCTTTTGTTTGGAGATGCTCCACAATATTTGTAGAATGTGTTGCTTGTTTTGAATTTTTGGTGGCTGAGACTTAGGACTTGAATATAATTACCTTTTTTTTAGGCATTAGGTACCCATTTTTGATGCATTACTACTAGCTATGTGCATTCACAGATTCACAGTGCTTAGGTTCTGTGGTCCCCACCATGAGGCCTTGGATGCCAGTGCAGACAACAACCCTGTACTTGGCAGCAAGCTATGGGTTATAGAACATGCAATGGGAAACTATTTCAGCAGTAAACCAAACCCCATTCGTATGAAGTCGTTGGGTGCAAAACAGTCCAATTGATTTTCAATAAGAAAGAAGAGGGTAAAGTACAATGCTGTATGGTGTTCAATAAGACCAAGAGTGAGTACTTGTGATCAGAGAGGGAGGAAGGCACGTCCTTCTGAGTTTCCTATACTGGAACGTGATAACAATGATCAACAACCTGCTAGATTCTCAGGGCATGTTAATTAAGCCTATAGGCATTCTAAAATGGCAGTGGGGGGGGGGGGGGTGTAATTTAGTGATTTGTTCACATCTTTTGTTCAACCATAAATTTAACATTCATTTGATTGTCACATGGCAATTTCAACCTTAAATTTGACATCCATATGACCATCACCTAGAAGTATATTTTTTCTTGGAGAAGTTGATCGAACAATTAGTAATATCTTGGCCATACGATGGAGTTTGGAGCCCCTTTTTTTTCCAGAGAGTTTTTCAAGCTGGAGATGGCGGGGTAGCTAGTTTGATGCCACTTCTCACCACTTAATGAAAATTGGCAGAGATGGTAACGGAGTTATTAATCAATGTGGTTTGTGAAAAATCCAAGATAAGAACTTGAGATTGATATCTCTCAGTGTTTTTCCATGGCCATGTCCATCAGTGCTGTGCCCTTAGGTCAAATGGATGCTAAAGTACATCTTCACAAGAAGGCAGTAACAACAGATAACAGTTACAAAAGAGGATGGTTACAATTATGGTCAATCCTTTGCGTGGGTGACTGTTGAATTTCTTGCAAGTGTGGTGGTTTCACTTTGAGTGCCATTATGCTGATGTGTGCCTTGACATGCTGTGAATGTGGATAATGCTGCTTAGTGTGCTGTGCGGCAGTAGGGAGCTGGCACATGGACGATACGTTTGGAGGTCCTCCGTGGAACGGTGGTGGAAAATATGCTAAGAAGCATGGCACTAGTGTCCAAGTATACCGTGAGCAAGGCATGGAGTTTAGGCGATGTTATACAACATTAGATGGATGCATGGAAGTTCGTAAGACAATGTGCCAATGCATGAGGGTACCATGAATCGTTGTGTGTTGCATGAGATGTTGCAAGGCTGAGGAGAGTCCTAAGGAGTGCACGGGCTTGTGCAATTGTGTACATATCATTCTCCCTTTCTTTGGGAGCAATGGTCCCCATTGACTCTTCGGATGATTGTGGGGATTGAACCTAAAGTTGTTGAAGGTTGTACCACTTAGCCTAAACAATGTATTGCCATGCATTGACCACTCAGAACAATTGATTTGTGCCTTGGTGGATGCATGTTGTTTTTGCTTTAATGATCCGATCCTTTGCTGCTTTGTTGTAAGTGTTTAGGATCCAAGTAGAAGGATGTCAAGTTGCTGTTGGCTCAAGCAAAGGTGGAAAGTATGGCTTAGGGAGGTCCACATTGAATGCTGAATGTAGACCTAAATACGGTTGCTGATCAAGAACAATTTCATTCTCATCAATTGTGTGCGGAATGGTGTAAGGACCATAGCATAGAGGCGTGAGATTTTAGTGGACCCTTGAAGTGTAATATAGAGAGTTGTTTACTTTTATGTTCAACCTTAAACTTGATGTTCATTTGACCCTCACATGGTAATTTTGACCTTAAATTTGACTCTCATATGACTGTCACTATAATGTCCCTTTCGTGGAATTAATGCCGATAGAAGACTCTTAGCCTATCCAGTTATTTCCCGCAGGCTAAAGGGGTGGAGAAAAGGGAAATAAGGTTACAAGATAACTAAGTTAAGCTAAAAAGTAATATTATAAAGGCAACTTATGCTATTGTTAATGAAATAAAGGGGATTCCCTATCTTAAGTGACTTAATGCTAAAATAGAAAATAAGGAAGTCATTTTATTAATTAAAGTGCAAAAGTCCCATATGGAGTGCTCCACTTGGAAAATAGAGACAAAATAATATTAAAAGAGGTGTGAGGGTTCATTTACAATCATCTTTTGTATACGTTATATTTTGTCAATGAGATTTTGGACTGCTGATCCAACTTCCATTTGCAAGAAGGACGAAAAATCCTTCATTGCTGCAAGGTTAGAGGACGAAAATCCTCAAATCCTTGGAGGTAACTCCATCACGAGAGTTGCAATTGAGCTACAAATATGGATTTTCAGTTTATTTTATTTTGGACAAGCTAGGGCACAATTTCAGACCAGTTTTCCAAGATTTTTCAACTAGGGCAATCACATTCTAGGGCAGATTTTGGAATATTAATAGCTAGGCCATTGAATATTCAGTTGGGGTTTGGATTTGAGAGTATTGATATCACATTTTGGACCCTCCCTAGGGTTGGACGACCTCTTCTAGGGCTGGACAAACCCCATAGAGGGCTGTTGCAGCGATTTCCAGTGGTGTGTTTGAGGCTAGGGTTTGCACAAAGCCATTTACTGTCATAAATCTCCATTTACAGCCAGCTGGAGCCTTCGATTCTTCATATTTTGCCCATAGGGTTATCTGTGTTTATTTTCTATTTCCGGTTGGTAAATAACATATAAAAATTTAGCTTTTGGTTGTAAAAATTATTTTTCATCAAATGCATGTGCCAAGAGGCTTTCTCAATGTTTTGCCCCTTGTGGGTATTTATTTCCATTGTGTTGAATTTTCATTAATAAATGGGCAAAATTAGACTGCTGTAATTTTGTCCATGACGGGTTTGAAAGAAAATTCAGATCATTACATGTTTGTCCATAAGGGTTTTCTAGGAAACTCAAATTGCTCTTATTTTTGCCCTATGGGAACATTACAGTGGTATTAGAGCTTCGATCTTCCCAGCCTGTGAAGCATGAGGACAACTAAATAGACCAATGCTTTTTTGAGCAACAATCCGTACAAAGGGAAGAAAAGATGGATCCTATTCAAAAAGGAGGTGATACAATTAGAAAAGTCAAAAAGAAGGCTGAAGGAGAAGATGAACAATTACAACTGCAATAAATTGAGAGGAATCAGTTGTTGGAGGAAGCCTCCATACAAGAGGAAGTTGAAAAAAAAATTTTCTGTTCAAGAAGCATCCACCAATCTCCCAGAGATTGAGTTCGTGCCATATGAAAGAGGATTTGTAGGGCAGCTGTAAAAATAAAGGTGAAGAGAATCTTTTTGGTAGAACCCAAATTCTCGAGTCATCCAGATGACGGAGTTGATGCAAATTTCTCAAAGGCATCAATAGAAGAAGATAAGCTTTTGGATCAGTCTTATGACAGCTTGGAATGTGAAAAGGATGTTTCAAATCAAGAAGTTTATAAGGTGAAGTTCTAGGAAGACCTTGTTGAGAGGTATGCACATGGAAAAATGGAAAAAGGACCTCACCAAATACTAATGTGGGTTTTCAACTTGTTGAATTTTCCAAATCAGCAACAAAAGGTAAACACTTTTATGATCTTCTTTATAATGAGGTTAGTAGTAGCAAGGTTATTGCATCATCTTCATACTATGTTATTACAATTCAATATGAAGGGTACAAAATGGAAAGGGAATCCTTTCCCTCAACTTCAAAATTGCCCATGCGTGATGGTGTGGGATTTTGGTGTCTTAACCAAAGAACTACAAAGGGAGGACATTGTGAGGCATGCAAAAGCTATAAATTTTGATGGGAACAATATCATTACTGCTGTTTTACCATTCTACGTTGGCATTATATCTTCCATATATAATCATCTGTATCAGTTGGATGCTGCTATTTGGAGGAACACAGTTGTTATGTTAGAAACAAGTGCTGGAAAAACATTGAATGCTGTACTCCTTGCAAAGCAAATTGCCCATGAGTTGAAGGCTAAAGGAGACAAAAAGGTAAAGGATTGGGTTGACTGTATTGCAGCTGATTGGCCTTTCAAGAAAATTATTCCAGCCCACTTTGCTGCACCTATATCTGCTAACAATCTGATTTCAAGACTCAGCATTTGCATTTCTGGATGTTCTTGGGAATGAGAAGTTCAATTTGGGTTTGTATTTTGCTTATATGACTGATCAATTATACCTTGCAAAAGGCAGCAGATATAAATTTTATGTTGTAGATACAACAGCATTAGAAAGAGTGCAAGACACAAAGGATATTTTCATATATGATTCTTTGTTTAATTTATCAACTTGGGAGGAGAGTTCTGCTGTTCTTGTTGATGCTGGTATCTTACCACCGCTAGTGAATATTCTTTTCAAAATTGCATGGAGAGCTGTTAAAAGTATTGAAATGGGTCATCCTGCATTTGACGTTGCTTTTAGCAGAGATTGATATTTATGAACTTGTTCTTTGTGAAAAGCTTGATGAAAGGATGGGTGATTTGAAAAGTGAACTGAAGTCATTTCAAGGTGAAGAGAATGAGGTAAAAGTGACAACTCTTAGCAAAGGATACATAGATCCTTTCATTAATGGTTGTTTACATATAAGAATATGGAATCCGGGTAATATCTCAAGACACCAGATATTGAAGTTTGAAATAAGGCAAGCAATGGGTTCTCACCCAATGCCTCAACCTGTTGGTTCATTGCTTGTTCATGTTGCAGCCATTCCTAATGCTTGGGAAGTTTGCAAGGCAACTTTCAAGAATGCAAAGAAGGAAATTTTGGGAAAAATAGCTGTTAGCCAAACATATGATGTTTGCAAAGAAGAAAATTTACACTTAGTGTGGTGCTCCATAAAAGAAAATCAAAATTTAATGATTTAGAACCTTCTTATGGTCAATGCAACAAATGAGATTGTATCTACATCAGTTCAAGGAGCAGTAATTGATGAGAAGTTTGCAG
The DNA here is from genome assembly GCA_019776745.2 of Taxus chinensis. Lineage (NCBI taxonomy): Eukaryota > Viridiplantae > Streptophyta > Pinopsida > Cupressales > Taxaceae > Taxus > Taxus chinensis. Next base: position 624,219,899 of record CM034154.1, on the reverse strand, counting down.
CATCAACAGTTCACCAGATAAGATTTACAGATCACTCTTACAATGGGAAGGGTAACTCACTAAATCTTGAAGATCATATAGCACTTGCAATTATGTTTTTAATCATCAAAGGAGATATTCAAAGTATTTTTTATGTAGAAATGGAATTTGCAGCCTAGAACAAGCAAAGAAGAGTCATCTTGCAGATATTAAGCAAAGACCCAAAGTGCTGTGTAAGTTGAAGAGTCAATTATGGGATTGTCATCAACTTGACAAGGTTCGTAGGAGGGTTGGTAGTGAGAATGATGAACCGAGGTTCACCATGAGTTCGGCTTCCTATCTTATATCAGTTGCATGCAACAGTTCCAGCCCCCTTTACACTTTCAGTACTGTCATAAAAGAGTTTCCAGCCACATGGTGGAAGGATTTCTAGCCTATTATCAATATTGAGGCATGTACAGCTAGTGCAAGATGGTTTCCAGCCCTAATAATTCCGGATTAGAGTAAGGAAATGCAATAACCCAGCCATGGTATGATGTTCATCTTAGTTTCATGTGTTGAATTGATAATATCTTAATGGAACAGCCACAAAATTGCAGATATGGAGGAACCCTCTTGGTCTAAAGTTAGATGTAAAAGGGGTCACGTGTTGGGATCAATTGATGCCAACATCAAACATCTTTAGTATGGTTTGGGGAGAGATTCAGGGTGATGTATGAGTGTTACACTTGCTTATCAGCACTCATAAGGACTGATCCGAACCCAATTTGAGGAGAATAGTATGGGGAAGCATGGAAGCAACATCTGGAGTCCAAAGTAATCATTATGACAGCAATCTAGAAGAGGTGACCATAGTATTAAGCATGCAATGGATACATTCTATTTTATAGCTCTTACTCATGGTCCTGGAAGCCAATGTCTAAGTACTATTGCCTCAATTGTATCTAAGATGGAGCTCCAAGAGTTGTCATGGCTAGATGGAAGTGAAGAATGATGCAATTGGTGACATACCATTTAACATTGTCCATTGGATTTGTTAAATTGGGGCTAAAAAAAATCACCATAGTATCGAAATGCCACCTATGCATCTTTTGTAGTTGCTAAGTCTTGTGATTCTTCAGACACCGGATTGAGCCATACTAAATTTATGTGCTGAAACTGAAGTCTTTGCAATACCATTATATGGATGTATTCAAATCCCTATATTACTGACATTTGGTGGGAAATAGTTGTGCAAGAACCCATTTTTGGATTATTCGCATCCTATCTCACACCAACATAATCTATATTGAAGTTGACAACCACAAACTAAGTTGAAAAGTTCGTGTTCGTGTTTTGTGCATTCGACGAAAGAAAAACAAGTGGATTAAGCTGGAGCTACATAGATTAACTTCGGACAAACAAAATCATTACTAAATTCTTGGGCATAACATCTATTATTGCACAATAGATATTGAGTCAAAAATATTCACATGACAAAATATATATGATGCCAATTATTTAGAAACCACAAACAAAATGGAACAGTTTTAGGGGATTTGTGCATGATTTTAAAGAAAAAGAAAATAAGAGCCAATAAACTCACAAATGTAATAATATGATGCCACATTTATGAAACCACAAACAAAATGGAAAGTTAAGGGGATTTATGCAACGATGAACAGAAATTACACTACACAATAAGAGCCATAAACTCACATAAAGACATGTATATATGAAATGCCATATTTAGAAACCACAAACAAAATGGAAAGTATTAGGGGATTTATGCATCCATGACAAGAAAAAGAAAATAATAGCTCCGCTAGGCACAAGGTCTCTCCTCCTGTGTAGGGTAAAATAAACAAATCCCTAACTCACACTAACACAACAAATTATCTAACTTGCAACTATAAACTGCACTTGAACTAGCGTCCATGTATCAAACAACTCACAAGTATATGGTGATAGATTGAAGATGCATTTCATAGTACAAAATATAGAAAAACTGTGGGATCCATTATGCTTTAAGGTGAGATGCCAAGCGACTACGATTGTTAGAGGACATGTCCTAATTTTCCGCTGTAAGCCGAATGGGAGTATGCTAGAAATTTGTGCAACGTTCATTGTGCCATACACTTGCAAGTTAGGTGATTTTTGAACTCTATGCCTAAAGATATTGCTAATGGCTATGAGAAATCTTCCATGGGTTCTGGTTTTGATACTTGCTAAAATTTAGCACGATATTCAATGAGACTAGAAAGTATTGGGACTACATTGAACTATGAAGGAAGGGGGAGAGCTTAGCAATTACAATGCCCATACAAGTAGGGGTGTACTTTATGTAAAATATAATGAATAAATTAGTAGATGATATATTCAACAATCGATTGTATAATTGTATAGGGGCCAAAACTACATCTTGAAATACTAGCAACCTATTTGGTTAGGATATCCAATTTGGGTACATGGATAGGCATCATGACTATATACGTGATACGACTCAAATCAATCATCGACTGTTGTAGGTTACACGACGCAGTGTCGCTGAGAAAAACGCAGTGAAATATAGATGGGCTTGGCTAAATACAAAAGGGGCCCTTGATTTCCTATATTCCTTGATCCTGTGATATATCAGATGTAAGGTCCCCACTAGAATGTTAGTAAAACTCTAAGACGATATCCAAAAATGTAATAGTAGATGCCGTGAAATAATTAATTAGCTTGGAAAAATCATTGTCGTAACAACTCAACCAAATTACTGATACAGGCGAAGTATCATTTGTAACTAATTCTTTATGCAAGATCAGGGCCCAAACACAACTTGCTACTCCCAATGCAAATTAAGTTAGCTCAATGAATTATAGACGGTAATATAGTAGCACCCCCGCAATCCATGTTTTTTTATTTACATTAATGTCTATATTTAACAGTAGCTAGCTTGCAATTTCGTGTGTTATTCTCTGCTACCTATTGCACATAATGGTTGTAGCTCTTAACTTCTCTAGTAATTCCTTGCATGCTATCTAAATATAGCTTGAATGAATAAAAAATTTTACATAGGGTGTAAATGCACATTTCTATAAATAGGGCCGATCAGACATGGATCCGTTCATGCTGAGCTCTTAGAAAATCTTGATGCATTACCACACACGATAAAAATGAGAACTTTATTGTGCCATCTGTAACATAAAGGTCGCCCCCTTCGCAGGGCAAGTGATGAGTAGAGGGTCTACATCTATCGATCTTTTATCCTTATGATTTGTGGAACTCATCTATAGAGTTCTGGGAGTAATATCTATGACCCTAAGATGAAATGCTTATGGCCAATTACATTGTAACCACCTTAGATTGATAATACTTCGGATTGTGTATACAACAGTAATAAATTCGTTGAAAATCACTACTGATACTCTTGTGTGGAAGTCGGATCTAATTTATGTGATTAACATTTGTTACATAGACCATCGTATTTGGAATTTAGCTCTCAAGAATTCGTGTTAAAAATCTGGAAATTTTCATTATTTAGGGTAAAAACTTTTCGCTTTTAGAAGATTTCGATATAAAACGCCACAAATTTGGACTCCTATGTAAAACAAGACTTGCACATTGATTTGTGTTTGCAAAGATATACACAATCATGAAGTTCGCATAAAAATACACTACCATGCTGTTTGGGGTGAGTTGCGAGATTACAAATGAGTCGAATGCTCATGCAGCATACACCCTACGTAATAAGAAAGTCATAAGATCCTAAGTTCATAACTATTGTTGATGGTTTTCTAGGCTTCATATCTATCTAATGCACTTAATGCACAGGTTGTTGAGTCATCCTCAACGTCTTGTCATTTTCATTTGACGCAGCTTATTCCTTACATTTCTTGTATTGCATCCAAGTTTCTAAATGTCCATAGTGTTTATTATTTAATCTTATCCAACTCTTTACATTGTAGGTCTCTTACGCATCTCCATTCTCTAATGAAATACATGAATAATGTTGATATATCGACTTATGTATATAATAACACAACCAAACCTAAATCTAAGTGCCTCCATGACCATACGAATATAAATATGCTACATGTAATATATAGGATGAAAGTTTCATACTGTCCTTTGGTAACTTAATTTCATATGTGTTCTTCATATACATTCCTTAGCACTCAACAGTGGTTCGATTTTCTTCAACTTCAATATATGTTAAATGTAAACTTTCTGAAACTTAATAGCTTCTGCAAATGTGCAATAGCTACTTATGAAATGTCCTTACTATGTCTATTTTGAACTGTCTATTCACCTGATCGTATGCACACAACTTATATTGCAAATAGTATATTTCTCAGCTATTCGAATTGTAAACTTGATTATGAATATCATCCATATGAATATATAACGATATTCTACATCCACACTCGGCTTATTTGACATACGATATTCGTTTGTCACACAACTCCAGTCTAGACAAACCTCTTACGACTACAATACCATTAGACAAGTCCAAGGTGGTGTCTTTCTCGATAGGGGCTCTCTTTACCAAATGGACTATATGTGAACTCAACTTGTGCCATACATTTATAGAGGCCCTTGACACCGGGACTTATCTTCAACGAAACACCTTAACAAGTTTCCTAAGTGGTATGGACTCTTGAATGACCTTGAGTCTATCCATTTGGTCTGTGGGATGATGTGTAGATATTGAATTGCTGGGGGCCTTATAGTAAAAAATCTTCCATAATTTTGGACTCCAAAAATTCGCCTACCTATAGACTATAGATGTTCCTATTTGATATAATAATTCTTACCATACAATTTGACACCTCTCCTATAGATATGGCAACAAAATGGTACGCAATATTAGTTATCTTACTAGTCTTCCTACCATGCCATAAAATGTGTAATCTTAGAATTGGGCATGTCTATCGCGTACAAATACCAGAATTTGGCATCCTTTTTACATTCATTCTAATATAAAATGCAAAAATAGTCACTTTGACACCCCTTAAAATAACATCAAAAATAATCTTTTTTGGTTTTTTTTTTTCACAATGTTTCTTCTAGTGGAGAATCATGTTGTTTTGACTGGAATAAAGGTGACACCAAAATGAAGCGAAGTCCTGATCCAGGATTCCCCCTACCCCATATAGTGTTACTAGTTGGGACAGATAGTTGCACCCCATATTTTCACCACTTCTAGATGATGTCAACCCTACATTACCACCACTTTATAGATAGATGCAAAACTTGCACCTCAAATATCATGTCAAAAGGACTTAAACCCCAAGTGGGAAATATAATGGTACTTAGCCGATAACTACGATATTTTTTATATGAATCTACTCGAGATGAATTAGGACCATAATTATTAGTTTAAAAATTTCAAATATGATTAGATCGGAATCGGTGTACCGATATTGTCATTTTAAATTAATGTACATATAAATCGCAACACCAAGTCCTCATCATGATGATCCACAAAATTTAATCATCGAACATGGGAAGAGGAGGAGCGGAGTAGATTATAGAGACATGAATGACTTGACATTGATCTAGAAGATGAAAAAACTTTCGACCCGTCATCAATGGAAATTAGAAGTGGTTATGTCAACAAAATTACAGTGCCACCAAGAAACACCGACCATTTGATCATTCCCAAAACAAAACATTGCCAAAGGAGTGTACTATGCATAGTTCGTGATGGAGATATCAGATCATAGAGGCCCGCATATAAGATAGACTCTAGTAGAGATTTGGGAGGCTGAATTATGACTATTTAGAATAAATGTGTGATGCCTATAACAATGCGAGATGCCAGATGACCCCATATAGTCTGAGTTGTGGAGAGTGATGCCGGTAGAATGACACATTGTTATATTGCAAGATTGAGAAACCCCCCCCAAACATATATATGGGCGAGATACTCTTATAGGGCTGAATATGATATGATCTTGAATGAGCATTGCAGGCTTATGTTGTTGTTGTCTTGTTTCATGATCTATATCGCCCGTTATTTTTTATGGGTGAAATTCTCAATGGATGATGCATGTATTATGTTAGATCAGATGATAAGTAGATATTGCTAGTCTAAATGAATGCCGTTGGCAAGAATTATTTTAGTTGCTAAAGATCATTAACTCACTACTAGTAGAAGATTTTCAATCATGCAAATGTGATATAAGGGATCAACCATTTGAATGCTGAATCAGGTGAGTACTTGGGACAAGTAGCTTGAGTGATATGCTGGTTGTAATTGTGGAAACAGGATGATACCTGTGACAATTTTATTGTAATGCTATTAAAATAATCCAGTACAAATAATGGAGAGAGCTACAAAGTATATAGGCATTGCACAAATTCTATCTAGTCCATGAAAAATGGACCGAAATAAACCTATTCTAAGCAATATGTAGAAATAACATATTGCACATGAACTGCCGCTAGAAGCTAGTGTTGGTAAATCATCCAGGAACACACAATTTGGACACAATCTGGAAACTTCCCATTAACATAGGGATAGAAACATAATCACTAAACTAACAACTAAAGAAAACTAACAACTTAGTAACTTAAAGCTAAATTAAAAAATAAATTACTTTAACTTACTACATTATTCAAATATAAACTAATGATGAATTAAGCTAGGTACTATTTCCTAACACTTCATCTGGTAAGGGCTTTTCTGTTCATGTTAGCAGGGGGGTCACAAAAGCCAACTGTTGAATAAAGCAGAGCATGGATTGGGAATTGCAAATTCCCTAGAGTGAATTGGGATCTTGGTATTTGTAGTCCAACATTGTTTGAGGGTAAGCAATTCCCAGGAGGGGAGGACTGTAATGTCCTTTTCCTTGGAATTAATGCAGATAGAAGACCCTTAGCCTATCCAGTTATTTCCTGTAGGCTAAAGGGGTGGAGAAAAGGGAAATAAGGTAACAATATAACAAAGTTAGCCAAAAAGTAATATTATAAGTTATCGGCGACAAATTATTGGACAAACATAAATGGTGAATAAGTGGGTTGAAAGAGCTTCATGTTATTGAACAAACAGGGCAGAGCTTGACAATTTTAATAATATGCAAAAATAATCATTACAAATAATGGAGAGAGTTGTAATGTATATAGGCATTGCATACTTCTATCCAGTCCATGAAAAATGGATCGAATCAATCTAAACTAAGCAATATACAGAAATAACATATTGCCCCTAATTGCCGTTAGAAGCTACTGCCAGAGATCATCCAGGTACAAAACAATCTGGAAACTTCCCATAAACATAGGGATAGAAACCTATTACTAACAACTAATGACAACTAACACCTAGTAACTTAAGTTTAAATTAAAAAAAATAATTACTTTAACTTATTACATTATTCAAATATAAACTAATGATGAATTAAGCTAGGTACTATTTCCTAACACTTCATCTGGTAAGGGCTTTTCTAATCATGTCAGCAGGGGGTCATAAAAGCCAACTGTTGAATAAAGTAGAGCATGGATTGTGAATTGCAAATTCCCAAGAGTGAATTGGGATCTTGGTATTTACAGTCCAACATTGCTTGAGGGTAAGCAATTTCGGGAGGGGAGGATTGTAATGTCCCTTTCTTGGAATTAATGCAGATAGAAGACCCTTAGCCTATCTAGTTATTTCCCGCAGGCTAAAGGGGTCGAAAAAGGAAAATAAGGTAACAATATAACTAAGTTAGCCAAAAAGTAATATTATGAAGGCAACTTATGTTATTCTTATTAAAATAAAGGTTGAAGTGACTTAACGCTAAAATAGAAAATAAGAAAGTCACTTTATTAATGAAAGTGCAAAAGTCCTACATGGAGCCCCCCACTTGGAAAATAGAGACAAAAAAATAAAACGAGGTGTGAGGGTTCATTTCCAATCATCTTTTGTATACATTATATTTTGTCAAAGAGATTTTAGATAGCTGATCCAAATTCCATCTGCAAGGAGGGTGAAATCCCTTCATTGCTCGCAAGGTTAGATGACGAAAACCCTTGAATCCTTTGAGGTAACTCCATCACGGGAGTTGCAATTGAGCTACAAATAAGGATTTTCAGTTTGTTTTAATTTGGACAAGGTAGGGCACAAAGTTGGATCAGTTTTCTAGGATTTCTCAATTAGGGCATCACATTCCAGGGCAAATTTTGGATTATTTAAAGCTAGGGTCAGTTGGGCTTTTGATTTGGGAGCATTGAAATAACATTTTGGACCCTTCCTAGGGTTGGATGACCCCCATAGAGGATTGCCTGCAGCTATTTCCAATCGTGTGCTTGAGGCTAGGGTTTGCACAAAGCCATTTACTATCATAAATCACCATTTACAACAGTTGGAGCCTTCAATTCTTCATATTTTGCTCAATAGGTCAGCTTTGTTTATTTACTATTTCCGGTTGGTAAATAACATATAAAAATTCATCTTTTGGTTGTAAATATTATTTTTCATCAAATGCATGTGCCAAGTTGCCCCTTGTGGGTATTTCTATTTCAATTTTGTTGAATTTTCATTAATAAAAGAGCAAAATTATACTGCTGTAATTTAGACCATGAGGGTTTGAATAAATTTCATATTATTACATGTTTGTCATAAGGCTTTTCTACGAATCCCAAATTGCTCTTATTTTTGCCCCAAGGGGACATTACAGTCACCTAGAAGCATTTTCCTTTTTCTTGGAGAAGTTGATCAAACAATCTTAATATCTTGGCCATTCGGTGGAGTTTGGAGCCCCTTTTTTTCCAGAAAGTTTTTGTGAGTTAGAGACATAGGATATAGCTAAGATTGATGCCATTTGTCACCACTCAGTGGAAAATTGGTGGAGATGGTAATTGAGTTATTAGTCAATGTGCTATCTGAAAAATCCAAGATAAGAACTTGATATTGATATCTCTTGGCGTATATCCACAACCATGTCCATTTGTTCTGTCCCCTTAGGGTCGAATGGATGCTAAAATACATCTTCATAAGAAGGCAATTACAACAAACAACAATTACAAAAAACAACAATTACAAAAGAGGATGGTTACAAGAATGGTTCATCTTGTGCCTGGGTGATGGTTGAACTTCTTGCAGGTGTGGTGCTTTGACTTCGAGTGCTGTTATGCTAATGTGCACTTTGATATGGTGTGAATGTGGAGAGTGTTGCTTAGCATGCTGTGCAGCAGCAGGGAGCTGGCACATGTACGCTAAGTTTGGAGGTCCTACATAGAACTTTTGTGGTGCGTAATATGATGAGAAGCATGGTGCTAGTGTCCAAGTATATCGATCATAAGGCATGGAGTTCAGGTGATGGATGCACAAAAGTCCGTGAGGCAATGTGCCAATGCGTGAGGGTACTGCAAGTCATAGTGCATTGCATGAGTTGTTGCAAGGTTGAGGAGCTTAAAGTTCAAATAAAGAGTGTACGGGCTTGTGCGATTGTGCACATATCATTTTCCCTTTCTTGAGGAGAAACGATCACCATTGAGTCTTTAGTTAGTTGTGGGGACTAAACCTGAAGTTGTTGAAGGTTGTACCACTTAACTTGAACAACATATTGCCCTATGTTGACCACTCGGAACAATTGATGTGTGCCTCGGTGGGTGCGTGTTTTCACTCTAATGATCTGATCCTTTGCTGCTATGTGCAAGTGTTTAGGATCCAAGTTACATGGGTGTTGAGCTGCTGCTGGTTTAAACAAAGGTGAATAGTATGGCTTAAGTAGTTCCACATTGAATGTTTGATGTGGACCCAAATACGGTGGCTAATCAAGATCAAAGTCATTCTCATCAATTGTGTGCGGAATGGTGCAAGGGACCATAGCATAGAGGCTTGATCTTTCAATGTTGACCCCTTGAAGTGTTCCTTCTAAGGATGCAACTAGACTTTATCACCCACCTTGAATTCATGAGGTGTGCGAAGCGCATCATGGCACTCTTTTTATTTTTGTTGTTGGTGCAAGAGTATCTGTTGAACTTGTCAGCAAACAAACTGGATGTGTTGCAGAAGCTTTTGTGCCTCATCCACTTACGTTTCTTATTTGTGTGACTCCGTGCAAGATGGTGCATGATAGGATATGTTTAGGGATGTTGTAGGTTGTAATCCAAGGTATGTATCGAATGTATTTCCCTATAGAATGCTGAAGTGCTTTGTTATAGGCATGTTGGATGTAAAGCATGTTATTATCCCAAGTGTGCAGTGTGCACTGTTGTACATGCACTACAAATGGACAAGTGTGTGGTTGAAAACTTAAGTTTGTCTATTTGTTTGAGGATGAAATGTTGTGGATTGGTCTAGTTGTGAATCCATTTTTCCCATAATGCTTTCCAAAAATTACTAACAATGCGTGGGTCGTGGTTAGACATAATGGATGTGGGGAGTCCAAAGTGAACCCAAATATGGTTGAAGATTGAGTGCGCACTTTCTTGTGCATTGATGGCCTTCTTGCTAGCAACCATGTGGCCATATTTGAAAATCTATCCACTACAACAAATACAAAATAAGTCTAGTGCTTCGTCATATGTAGTCGAGACACAAAATCCATACTGATAGATTCCCATGGTCAAGATGGAAACAACAAGGAATGCAAGACATGAGTTGGCACTCAATATGTGTTTGCATGTTAGGCGAATAGAAGTGTTTTTGAAGTGTTGCTAGGGACTTGGTAATGCCGAAGTGTCTTGTTTTTACGTAGTGTGCCTACCAGACGAGTCTTTGGTGAGGCTGGCCCTACTTTTATAGGTAAAGCCAAAACACTTTTTTGCGGAAGACGGACATTACTGCATCTGAGAGCTCTTGGTTGTGTCCTATGACAGCGGCTCAATGAGAATATTGAGTTGTTTTTTGCAGTTTATTTTTCTATTGTATGTTTTGCTGCAATTTAAATTTCAGGTAACTGTTAGTACAGGTCACATAAATTCTATATAATTACTATTATAAGAATTGTCATGAGTACACGAGCTTGATGGTCAGTCATTTAATATAATGATCCAATTGTACTTCCTTTATTGTTTATCATCTTTTCATGGGTGTTGTTGTAAATGGCAATGTTGCAAAATTTCTGAAGAGCACGTCGTGTGCAGGAGTCACAAAACGACCCCTGCCAATTTGTTGCTTTCTACACTTTTAGGAATATTGGTTAAAAGACTAAAAAACAGATGTATTTTCTGAGTAATTTTCAATTGTGAATTGGGAAAGAACTGACAAAGTAGAAATGAGAAATCATTTGTTTTCAGAATCATTGATTTTTCTATGATTTTTTGCAAAATAGTATGCATGAAAACGTATGAATCATGGTTAAGAAATCACGGTCAATCAGCAGTTTTTGAGACATTGGGAAATATTCATGCATTTTCAAGCGCCTTGTGGTGGGTTTTATCCTTTATTCATGATCTCATTGGCTTTGAAAATGCAATTCAGCTTGATTAGTATAATTTTATATTTTTATATTGGCTGTTATTGTTACAAATATTTCTTAATATTCTGATTACATATGAGAAAAATGATGCAGAACAATTAGGGAGCACAATATTGCTTTCTGACCTCTTTTTGAATGGAGGGCTGCAAATATTTTTTTTGTTAGTTTCTTCAACATTTTTTCAATTAATCATCATTTTCCCTATTCCAAGAATGAAAGACTGCAAATATTTTGTTATTGTTTTCCTATCCCGATATATAATTATTCGTATCTAATAAGCTTGGTGAATGAGTTCGTCAAAAGAGAAGGCTCGTTGATTTTCAACCGAAGCATATGAAGTGGCCTGTTTGTTTTCTTAATTGCAAAGACGTAAGCTTCTTTCCTGAAAGACGGTATGCACTGATGCTTAAATTGTTTCAGGCTGCAGGAAATAAAGCTTTTCAATCAGGTAAGCATTCTGAAGCAGTGGAGCATTACACGGCTGCATTGGCATGCAATGGAGAATCATGGCCTTTCACGGCTGTTTGTTTCTGTAATCGAGCTGCTGCGTCCCAAGCTTTGGGTCATATTGCTGATGCTATTGCAGATTGTAGCCGAGCCATAGCTCTTGATCCAAACTATCGCAAGGTTTGTGTGCATTTTCCGTATTTCATCTTCCTAATCTATTTTATTATGCATTGGAGAAGGAAAACTAGATGTATGGTAAAATGTACCTATTTTCTCACCATTTTTCTATTTCTATGTACGGAGATCATAAGTCCGAATGCTTTATTGACATATCCTCCATCTGTTCAAGCAGTTGCAACAGACGCATGCATTGGCTTTCTTCACATCAGAGTTTTATTGTTATTTTTCATCTATATTGGAATCATCCACTTGTCCGTGTAACTTAATACTTTCTTTGATAGTATGAACATTTGAGTTCTAAAGTTCTTGTTGCAATGTTGCATCTTTGTTGAATTTTTTTTGCAGTAGCCTGTGTATATCAATGATATAAACATTGATCAAATAGTTCTACTCGTTAATTTGTGTGATGATATGAAAACTGATCATATATATCTTGGGCAGTTTTTCAAACTGAGAGATTAATTGTCTCCATTTCACTAAATTTTATTGTATTTATAGAAAGGTGTTTCTTTTGCCATGTTGAAAATCATAATGGGTGCACACGCATGGGAACTGCAGGCATGATTTGCTGAAATGCTTAACCCACAGATAATAGAGAAGAATAGTTTATTGCCTGCAGATGACCCAATAAAGTTAATAGAAAAGTTAAGTACATCACTTATGATACTCAAATGAATATCCAAGCCTATTTTGAGCTAAGTAAAATATTGAAGGTTACACATAAATATGAGAAATCTGACGTGTATGGAATCCAGGTGAAAGAATAGAGACATTGCTTTGCAATATGCATCGATTTCAATTATCAATACCTTTTTCCCTATTTTAAGAAAATGCAGCTTGTTACAGAATGGGTTCATCAGTCATCAACTGTTGTTTGATAGTTTCATTTGTATTTAAATAGAAGAATAACCATAGATATCATTTTTTTGATGAAATAGATCTATATATTACTCAAAGAAAATATTACAGACTATTCACAAAAAAATAAGGCGGACCATACAGATCATTATGCAGTAGTTACACTTGAAAGAGTTCAATCTGTAAAGAGTATTTACTATTTGTTGTTCATTTTTCTTCTGTTGTGTATTTAAGTATATCCATATTAGTGAAGGTAGTCAACCTTTTTAGTGGGCCGTATACTTTTATAATCTTTTTTCCCCTGACACAGTCATAATTTAGTTTTATGAATCTTGTCTCAGCTGGAACTTTGAATTTTAAATTGAAAATGGACTTAAAATTGTGTTCATTCTACAGTTGGTATGCACATTTATTGCATCTGGGTGATATGAGCTTCTTCAATCCTTCGACCCTTCCCTCAAGACCTTATGGTTCACTCTCCTTTCGATAAAATATCCTTCTGAGAATTGATTCTCAAAATCAGATCTCCTATGCAAGTTCCCTTTATAACATCCCAAACCAGTCCCCTATTTAGGTCCCTTCTCCACCAACATCCTGTCTATGGCGCACTTTCCTTTGGAGAAAATACGCTCTGAAAACTGATTCTCAAAATCGGGTCTCCTATGCTGGTGCTCTCGTAGCATCCGAAATCAGTCCCCTATTTAGGTCCCTTCTCCTCCAACATCCTGTCTTTCAAAAGCTGAGTACTAGAAAAGGAACTGACTGTGTGGGGCGTTAGGCTATGTTTCTCAAATTTTGTTTGGACTTCCTTTCTCTTTCTATTGCAGACTTATTTAATGAGATAGCTTGCTTGTGCGTTCCCCTCTGTTTGTATATTATGTGTGTTCACCTCATTCATGAATCTGACAAATCTGGCATGAAGAGCTACATGACTGTCATGATTGTGCAGACAATTTCCCTTTGAATCCATATGAGGAATCATTGTTTTCTGAAATTATTTACTATTGGTATCTTGAACGGTTGCAGATCTTTACTATATTGTCATGAGACACTATGTTTTTACTGGCAGACTAGAGGAATGTAGACAGATGGTAGAAACGATGCACTGTGTATATAAATGGCCATGGCCATAATAGGCGGCCACAATTCATCATTTAGATGTTAAGCAACTGCCAGGCTAAAGGGACATAACTGGGCAGGTGCAATGCAGATAGCAGATAGTGAGAGATGCAACACTGCTATTCAAAAGGCAAACCAAAAGAGACAGAGTGGGGTAGTGGCACAATCATTTGGAAAAACTTATAGCGGAACATCTTGAGAAGAAAGTTATTGATCCAAGCAAATTGTAATAGAGGAACAATAAATACTTCTCAGGGATACAATTACAGATTGATTAGTTCATCCTTCCAACTTTGCAGCATTTTGTACGAAGACCATATCTCTTTAGCCTTCATCGAATCTTTGCAAACAATCTTTAAACCACAAGCTTTGAGGGCCTTTGGGGTATTAAACTTTCTGATTTATTTGGTTATTCATAATTGTGCATCTTCTTTTGATTTTGTGCCCATATATGAAATATTCAACAATGACAATCAAGAGTTACCTTTTCTAATTTATAAGTGTCTTATTGGGAGTATCAAAATAGAGCTTCAATTCTCTTACATATGGCGTGCTTGAATGCTGTTATGATCCTCGGTCTCCAAAACCTGAATTGTGCACCAATCGTTTGTCCTCAATCTTAGTGCTCCCGAACTCTAATACCAAAGTAAAAAAATTGAACATCATGGAAAAAATATTAAAATTATCACGAAACATGTCTCCGTGTCATACACCTATCATAATTCGTCTACTTAACTCAAGTTGCATGTCTGGTATTCAATGATTGGAACTAACCTGGCACACAATTGACAATGGGCATTATAATTCGAGATTACGATACATCTACAAGAGTGTCTAACATGGGCCATAATGAAACCTATTTTAAATTATAATTGAACAGCCATAACAGGTCATCAAAAGGTCCTAGAAGTACAATGTCTGTTCACCAATCACTTAGATAGATACTCTTCAGTATAGAGATGAAGTTCCGGTCCCTGTCACTATCATCATACACACATCTTCTAGTGACTATATTTATATATAATTATGCTGATAGGCATTTTACAATGGTAAACAGTGGCGGCGGCGGGCTGTAATTTACGTGAGTTAACAATTAATTCCGACCTTAAATTTGACGTCCATTTGACTGTCAATCAGAATTTTTTCCCTGTTGTATTAGAGAAATGAATAAAAAATCATAAAATGTGGCCATATGGTGGAGTTTGGTGCCCATTTTTGTTTGCTAGTAAGCTGTTTTCGAACTTGACACATTGGTGTAGCTAGATTGACACCATTTGTCATCAGTCAGTGGGACATTTGTGAAGAATATAACAAAGTTATTAATAGTTGTGGTATGCGAAAAATCCTAGATAAGGGCCTTGATATTGATATCTCTCGGCATTTTTCAGATAGATGTATTTAAGATATCTAGACTAGTATGGCCCTTCTAGTTCTCATAGAATTTCTAGGAGTTCTTTCTCAAGTACTACAACTAATTTAAGTTATGAGGTGATTGGAGTGGAGGTTAGGGACGAGGCTGACAATACTAGTGGAAAATTCTTCT
This sequence comes from Taxus chinensis, assembly GCA_019776745.2. Classification (NCBI taxonomy): domain Eukaryota; kingdom Viridiplantae; phylum Streptophyta; class Pinopsida; order Cupressales; family Taxaceae; genus Taxus; species Taxus chinensis. Next base: position 624,204,401 of record CM034154.1, on the reverse strand, counting down.
ATCCGTTGCAATCCCATTTCACATTGCTTGCTCTCCTTATTTTAGGGAGGCAATGTCTACAATAGACAAAATAGGCGCACATTATGTGCTCTTAGGTGACATGAAATTGAGGACCACAATCTTGGATAGGAACTATTCCAAGGTTAATTTATTTGAGGAGATGAGGGGCATACAACACTTTTGTGGATGCAATATTATCATGGATGGGTGGACGAATATTAGACACCACATACTCATAAATATAGTTGTCTCACGTGGGCAAGTGCAAGGAGAAAGGGAACTGACATTGCAAATTGGCAGTTTATTTGTGAATGTTGAAAAGTTCAATTGCCCTTCAATGGCATTGACCAAATATGCCAAGAGAGCACTTGACAAGAAGAAACCTTTGAAACATTTTGCCTAAATAATTGATGCCCCCAAAACAAGCATTGGAGGGAGGACTAAGACATGGAAGTGTAGTATTTGTTCATTGACTTGGTTGGGCAGCATCGATAGGGTGCACATTTTAGAGAAAATTTATGAAAATTCACACTTCATGAGGGCAAAATTTATCAAACTATTCAATGGAGATATCACGTACAACATTCCAACAGTTCATAGTACTAGCAATGGCACCCCTTCTAGTTCTTCTAGGACCTCTAGGAGTTCTTTCTCGAATACTGCAACAACTTCAAGTTATGAGGTGACTGGAGTGGAGGCTTGAGAGGAGGTTGACGATGCCATTGGAAAATTCTTCTTTTTTGTTGGCATCACATTTCATGTGACAGCACACCCCCAAGTCCTTTGACGAAACAAACACAGAATTTTATCTTATCATTTCTCTTAATTTGTAATCATGTAACTCGCTCCTGACCATTTTTTCTATTAGCTCCAGACCAAATGTATTGCTAGCTCCGGACTAAATGTATGGACAGCTCCGGACTAAATGTATGTGCTTAATTCTCCCATATAGGCTATCACCTTTTCAATATGCAAAATCACTAGATCTTCAACTGTTCATTAGTTAGACCATTCTCATGATAACCATGCTCTCATTCATCTTTCTAAAAATCAGATTTGTTCTAAAAGTATTGAAATGTACCTTCTTTGGTTGGTCAACATACCTTGATAGTTTTATTTGCTCTCATCTAGCCTTTTATGCATAAGAAACCAACTTGCTCAAAGAAGTTAATTTTTACACCGTAACTATCAGGGACTTTCCCAAGGTTCTTTAGCTCGTTAACAACTTCTATACAACACCAGTGACCTGATTAGTTATCTCTTGACTCCAATTCTGATTATCATAATAGTGTTTCTTGTTATTAGCCTTCTAGGCCTTGCAGCGCTGCATACTCTATTTTTTCAAGGATATATTTTGATGTAGAGGGTTTCATACGAAAATGTGATGCTTTTTAGATACCCATTTGGATGTTATCACTACACACCAAAGCATGAGGTAAGTTCCGTTGGACGAATGTCCCAGTTTTCATGACAGTGTTTTCCAATTAGGCCTAAAATAAAAAAATGACTGATTTTTGGCTATAAAATGCAAAATATGGAGTTTCTCAGAAAACTAAAAATAGGTTCAGATATCCATTTGGCCTCTTTACAACATATGTTAAGATCAAAGATTATTACTTTGTACAGATTGTGACTTTTATTAAGAAAATACTTGCAAATTAGGTCTCTTTAACCCTCTTTTTCAGTACAGTAACTTCTATCAGCAATAACTTCATCAAATATTCATGAAATGACTCCAAACTACTTGCATTCTTTTCCTAATCTATGTCAGTCCTTTCAATTCAAATTTCATGACTGAACTCTCAAAAATGCGCAAGTTATGAAGAATTTACCATTCAAACCCTAGATGAGAGTTTCCAGGTATCCGACAGAAATAAAATTGAATATTTTGCTTCCAAAAGTGTTTCAAAATTTAAACTCAAGCTCTAAAGCTCTGTCAAGACATCATGCAACTTTCCTCTTTTTCATACCACGTGCTAAAAATGAGTAGTTTTTCCTAGACAATAAGCTTTCTCTAGCACAGAGCACGGTAGGACAGTAATTAAGCAAAAAGCATGGAAAATTGAACTAAATCAATCATGGATTCACTGAATCCTTGTCATTTAACATTGATAAACATCAATCAACAATACAATGAAGATTACATGATGCAGGAGCATCTACTAGGAAAGAGAAATTCATCAAATTTTGGCATGTTGCACTCTAGGAGAGTCCAAGTAGATTGGTAGAAGTGTTCTAGGTCTTTAGGTGCTTTCAAATTTTGAATTTTGGCTTGTATTTGATTTTTCTGCCCAAACCAAGTTTGAATTTTCTCAAACAAGGAAGTAGGCAATTTTGCATGGTTTTGTTGTGTGGGTTGTTCTAGGTGACTTGTTTTGGTGTCTAGGACATGTTAGTGTGTCTTGTATAAGCTCCAAACAAGGTGGGCTTGAATGAAAATGCTAATGTTCTTTTTAAAACATGTTTTTGCTTTTTGATGTATTAGGAGTCTTCTTGACTTAGAAGTGCTAAAAAAAGTGACAATACAAAACTTTAATGTATGGGGATGAGGAGAGTCAGTTAGGACCATGTTTCTAGTTCCTTTGCTTTTGAGAGGGATTGGTCGACATATCGTTGGATCCACTCTCATAAGAAACTTACCTCCAAGAGGGCAGAGAAGACTCATGAATATACACAATGCCTTGCATCTCATGAATCTCAAGACACCTCAGTACAAGGAGAGCTCAACATGGTGGTGGGATGTAGATCTCGAGGAGCTGAGGCAGGTTGACGACAAACATGATGAGCAACATGGATTGGTTGGGATCCCCTTATGCGATGAAGATGCAGCTGGTAGTTAAAACAAAGAGTTGTTTGCGAGTATTTCTGCAGATGACGACTCTGATTATTTAGTTGCAGCTTATGTATTTTTTGATTATGTACTCTTCTTACCTTGTGTTATTAATAAGGTATCATCACTGTACTCTTTTTATGATCACACTATCTCGACCCTCAACTTTGAGTTGGCATATTCATTGTTGTATCTCGATTCTCTATCATTCACAATTTTGAATTATGATGTTAATAATTTAAATTTATAACTTGATGGTTATTGGATTAATGGCTTTATCCAGCAGTTTAAATTTATTGTTTCAAATTTCATTTTATTTTAGTTTATTTAAGCGATTTAAAAAAATTAATTGTAAGTTTTTAATATTATATATTCTTTTAACAGCCATTCCCTGCTGTCCCCAAAATCTTGGAATTTATTTTGCCATCCCAGAAACTGTTCCCCCTGATGCAATTTCTCCTTGCGCCGGAGTCTTAGGTTACTATAGGTCAAAGAAACTTAGAAATCTGAAAATTGGATAATGGAAGCTAAAACCCTTATTATATATGTCCTCAGCTCTTCCAATGATTCCAATTTCCTCCTTTCCTGCGAATTGATCTTCTTCAGCTGAAATTGAGTTTCAATTGCTAAAAATGGCACCTGTAATGTGGAAAATGTTAAATCCATAATAGACCCTAGGTGTGCATGCCCTGTGATCAATTGGATATTTCATTCCAGGGGTCTGTAATGTATTATCCAATTATTCAATGATTCAGGCAAACATTTATTGATAGGGAAGTATGGCAATGTCATACAACGGGTAGTAAGGAAGTTGAGCCTTCACTGGAAATTGTTACAGCGCTCTTTTTATCATGCAACAAAAACTAGATAAATGGCAAAGTTTCTGGGGTTCACAAGTGTGAGTGCATTTTTGGTTTGTGTGGGGATATCAGGTGCAGTACTTTTTGTAGTATAGGTGTGTGGGTACAAAAAGTCACAATATATATTCTAAACTAAAATAAAGACGGAATAAATTTGATAAATCAATAGCATAAACACACCAAATAGCAATATATAATAGTCCAATTCTGTTGTCTGTGGTTATGTTTGCTGAATGGTAGAATAGCTTTGCTGCTAGCAAAATCCAGACATCTTTGCGTAATTTCACTTGCATAATTTCAGGCTTCTTAGCTATTTAAAAACTAATGACATCCAATTTACATCGCACGCCACATTAAATTTACTCGGGTTCACAGGTGTGGGTTCATTTCTGGTTTGAGTGGGGTAGCAAGTGCAGTACTTTTGAAATATGGGTGTGTGGGTGTGGAAATTGCAATATATATTCAAAAATAAAATATAAGAACATAAATTTAATATATCAACAGCATAAACACATCGAGTAGCAATATAGAACATTCCAGTTCTGTTTTGTGGTTATAGGCTATAGCTTGCTGAATGGTATAACATCATACTATTTGCTGAGTGCAGGCATCTTTTCTTAAAATCACTTGCAAAATTTCAAGCTTTATAGCTATTTAAAAATGAATGACATCCAATTTGCACAACAGATCAGTAATATTGGACTTGGCAAGTTAAACAAATTAAAAGAATATATTATTGCACTAGTTTTGCTGATGCACTTTTTAATAAGTCTAATAGGCTATTTTTTTGTCCCGACTAAATCTTTGGTTTATGTTTCAGCTTTTATAAAAGAAATGGGGTTTGGAAAATTAGAGTTGGTTTGATGTCCAAGGAATGCATGCAAGATGTTCTTTATTAACTATTCATCTGACCTTATGAAACAGGCAATTTCACGGAGGGCCACTTTGCATGAGATGGTGCGCGACTATGGACAAGCATCTAATGATCTACATAGGCTTATTACACTTCTGGAGAGGCCACAACAGGGCAAAGGAAGCCTATTTTTAGGATTAGGCAGCTCAAGTATTGGTACACAAGATCTCAGACAAGTTCGTGATCGACTTGCCAAAGCAGCAGAAGAAATGAAAAGAGAACATCCTTTGGATCATTACTTGATCTTGTATGTCCTATGTTGCACCTTATTTTGATTACATGTTATATGCTGCATGCATTGTTTATGTTAATTTTGGTTGGCCTTGTGCCTATGTTTGCTGTTTTGGTTTACAGTTGACTTTTGTTTTAAGTAATTAACAATCTGGTGTCATATAGACAATATAAGCTATCTTATACCCTATTATTTGATTCCCAGCCCATTATTATTTTTTTATACTGCATGGTGAATGTGGTGGTTGCCTCTGTTACTCATAGTTTTGTTTAGAATAATGTCAAGCATATGTTATAAATACCATATAGAGATTGTGCAACACGTAATCTCAACGGTTGTTTTTGATAATCAATAAAATACATTTCTCTAAAAACCTCAGGAAGTGTACTATAGTAAAGATGGAACTGTGCTTGTTGAAATTTTGAAACATAATTTTGGAAAATAACAGAGTTGCAAGTGAGAAGTGCAAGAACTGAAATAAACTGCCCCAGGCTATACTGGACATGCTAAAAATTCCTTTCTACTTTGCACCAAATTATGAGGTAATTGTCTCCATTTGCGAGTCTATCATACCTTGATCCCTTGAGGTCCTTAAGTTAGGCCAAATAGTGAAATGCAATTGCTTTCACAATGCTGGTAAAATTCAAATGTGGGTGGAGCACATTGTTGTTGGTGGCACATAGGGAAGTCCTCTTATGATGACATTTTATAAACGTTTCTGTGGGATCTCAATGGTTTGCCATTCCCTTACAGTGCCAATGGCATAATTGCAAGTTTTTTAGTTTATTTTGTTAATATTGTCATTGGCTCTTTCATATGAACTGCCTATAAATTGTCATGAAGCAGGTTTTGACTGTACAGATGTGTTCATTTCACAGGGGTGTGGAACCTTCTAGTACTGGTGCTGAGATCAAGAAGGCTTATCGAAAAGCAGCCCTCAGACACCATCCCGATAAGGTAATATCATTCATTTAAGCAGTACATATCCACTGGATTTGCAATAAATTATTTATTTGCCGAACTGTTCCTAATTCCTTTTGTTACAATGCTATAGGCTGGACAGTTCTTAGTACGAAGTGATGGTGGAGATGACAGCCTTTGGAGAGAAGTAGGGGAAGAGGCTCGGAGAGATGCAGAGAGGCTTTTTAAAATGATCGGAGAATCTTATGCAATTCTTTCAGACTCTAGCAAGGTTTGTAATTGGGCCGGTGAATTGGGATGATTCAGCTGTTAGTGATGACAATTGCATGCGTCCTGGTGGCTGTCAACATCACTTGTCTTTTTTAAACAACGCAATTAGTATTTTTACTTTTCACTCCCAATCAGCTTCTGGTATATTGTTTTTTTGGTTGAAAATACATGATATTTTTCCCATGATTTAAGCAATTTTCTCTATGTGAAAATCATGTTAAGAAACTCATTTGCATGACTAAACAGCGTTTGCACTATGATACTGAAGAAGAGCTATGGAAACTACGGACAAGAGGTAGCAGCAGTGGATCTGAAACTGTGTCAGAGAGTTACCGCTATCAGTATGAAAAAGGTACTAGGCGTCAACGTGATCGTTGGGAGCCATGGAATGCACATACAAACCAATATCAGCGCTGGCAAAATGGCCCAGATGCTGCACAACCGGACACATATGCTCGCCGGGCTTCTAACAACAGCAGATCTAGTGATGGATCTAGGTGGGATGATTGAGAATATATGTGAAGTAACATGTCCATTAGTGACCGTTCTATAATTCAAAGCAACTATTCATGCCTATATTCTGTGGGTATTTTTTGTTAACATTGATCTCAATGCCATGTTGGAGCATGGGCGATTTCTTCCATCTCTGGTGGTGCGTTACATGTTATAACATTTCCTCTTAAGACACGAGCTCTGGAATTATTACATGATTGAAGCACAGGAGGAGTTGATTTTGGTTTCTTCAAAGAATCATCGTAACTCACATTTACAACTAACTTATCAGGTGATGGATTGAGGAGTGGGGAAGATTTGATTTTAAGCTTCTTGAACTTACAAGAAACTGGTGGTTCTGTAAGTTATACGTTCTATGTACGTGGATGATTGTGAAGTTGTGGAGATTGTGTTTAATATAGTGCCAGAAATTTTATATTATTTGGTAAATGGGTTGGGCTCCTTTCTTGGATGTCTACAAGTTGTATATCGAATTTTATGGGTCCACAGGAACAAGTGACTGTTGAATGTGAAGATCCCATGTATAGACGAGACATATAATCGTCTTACATTTTCCTTGCAGAGCTGTTAATTTGTAGTTCCTTCATCCTTTTTAGGCATGTTTCTGTCATCAACACACATGAGAGCTGGTGTGATGGAAGATATCAAGAATGGATATTTTTGGGAACTGCAACTGTTGCTGTTTCACAAGTTTTCTATGTATAATTATTGCTTAAATTCTTTGAGGAAAAACATTTTTTCCATGATTATTTGCAGCCCATGGAACATGTTAATTTTTTCTATTGTGGAAGTATGTATAAACAGAGTTCAAGCAGTCAAATTTCTTTAACAGAACCAAAGGTACAAAGTATGGTGAGCAACAACCCCATGTGCCATTTCTACTGTCGGAAAAACATACATGGTGTGTTGTGATGAACTGCAATATACAATCTCATTGCATCATTTTCTGAACTGATTTGTGGGTGTTAAACATGTGCATGTAGAATAACAATTGTCAGCTTGGAGAGGAAGATGGCTTCTACATTCTCGTAAAAATTGCATGGAAAGCTTGTGGCAACCATGTTAAGGCTTAAAATAATAACAATGTCAAATTAATCGTGAGCTCTTTGAATGACAAGGAGGTAGGGGCCATCTAGGTAATAAAAATACATAGGGGAGAGGAGCTAATACTTGAGCACGGTCTAGTAGTGAGATATAGAGTCTTGATTACACAACACGCAATAGTTGTCGTAGTACCCCCTGATGGTTTGATCCATCCATCACACATGTATGTGGGGTGGGATCCACCGTTGGTGAGTTGTCGGATTTTTGTGGTATACACATATATTGCAATGAAAAGGATGTCTGACATGCATCATGTTGTAGGTCAGACTAGTAGCGGCTCTGCGCTTGCAACCAAGAGGTCATGGGTTTGAATCCCATGTATTTTTGTGTTTTTGTGGTTTGTGGTATACACACGTGGTATACACATTGTGTGTATGTTGTAAACCCAATTTTTTTTAAGGCATGAGATTTGTGGGTCCGATCTGTGACTCCCACTTGTGCATGCGTGACATGTATGACATCTTGGAAGGCATGAGATTTTGTCGCTAGGATAGCCGACTCTAGTTGGCATAGGACTGACTACTTAGTGATTATTTAATTTTGACATGACAACACTCAATCACATCATGACATGTAAGATTTACAATTATTAAATATTTAATGTTCAATTATTATCATCCATGTTCAAGTATTGATTTCTATCATGGTTGTAGTGTAACTCAAATTTATTATTTTAAATCAATTTAAAATATGTCTCTTCACTCCCATTAAACATTCCCAAAGAAAAAATATAAGATAAAAAACTTGAACTACATGTTGGTTAAAAAATCGTGGATCCCATATGGTATACAATTGATTTTGTCGACCCCTTAACCTAGGGTGCACTACTACTAGCCCCTCCCCTACACAATATTTATTAGGTTACATTGCCAAAATTTTCTTAAAGAGTGGACAAAAGTGTTTAGATTTCATTACAATTTTAACAAATGAATGCATAGGACAAAAAAGATGTCATGGGTCTCATTAAAAGCCTATCATAAGAAGTCAAATTCCATGTTAAACAAAATATCGTGTACAAGGAATTCAACTTACAAATGTTGCCATTAGTGAAGATAAATTTAAACCATAACCAACAAAATCATTGAACTCAATCCTTAACTAACAACATTTATTGAAGAGTGAGTATTTCTGACAAATTGTGATGAAGTTACAATAAACATTCTCAACATTATGAATTATGGAAGGTTTGAAGTTCTTGAAATATTTACAATTTCTGTAAGTCGTATGCTTCCCATTTGGCTCATTAAGATTTGTGTTGAAGCCTCTGATCTATTTACATGTACTCTAAAATACAATGTTTGCCCACGTGTCGGCATTCTTGTTGAATATGACAATAAAAACACATTGGCATCCTTGATTAGTAAGGGGATAGAAATAAAGTATCTAAAACTCATTTTTATTTTATTAAAAGAAGTTGTAGATAAAGTTAAGCCATAACCAATACATTCATTCAGCTCAATCCTCCACAAAACATTTATTGAGGAGAATATTTTTGATTAAATTGCAACAAATTTTATGGAAATATTTTCAACATTATAAAAAGTGGAAGGTTGAAGTTTTGTAATATTTTAGTTTTTGTTTAATATTTACTATTTGGATCTTTAAGATTTTAAACTTCAATATATTTGCATGTATTTTAAATGGCCAATACTTGCCTCCAAGCTTTGGCATCCTTTATGAATTGACTATAATAACACATTGGGATTTTTGATTAGTAAGGCTATATAAACAAAGTTCCAACACTTACTTCTACTTTGATTTTTAAAAATCATTTGAAAAAATTAATGGTGACTATCTCAACTATACACTCTTTCTTTCTTATATATAACCCAACATATAATAAAGATGAAGAGAATTAATTGATATAGTGCCTAGATAAGGCCTTAAGGCTCAAGCCAACATTTAAGAAAGTTGAAAAGAAATCATTGATATGGTGCCTAGTTAAGGCCTTAAGTCTCAAGTTGCATGCTTTTCTTGTGTGCAATGGAACACTTCAACATGAAACAAACCCATTATAAGTTTCTTGAGAACTCAATGAGTGGCATTTTAAATCATGCTCTTTAAATAGTTTCTGGTAGCACTATTATGAAGGCTATTCAAATAATGGTTTATAAATTATTTTTACTAGCATCATTATTAAGAACATTTAGACTCATCCAAAATGCCCTATAAGTGCTCATAGATAAGTTGGAAGTCTACTGGCCTTAGGCGTACAAAGAATCTTGTGAAAATGAGCATAATTTTTTTCTTTTTGTTAAATATTATAAATTGCGATAACATCAATAAATTATAGTACTAAGATTATAAGATATAAAAAAGTGTTATAGTTTAGTGCAATTACAATATTATGAGGTCATAAAATTGGAATGCGGATTACTTGAATAGACCCATATGCAAAACAATAATAATGCCTAATTGATAGTTTCTAAATCTAGAGAGTACACAAGGTTTTGATACTTGGTTTTTACTTATATGGGATATGGTGAAGCTTATCTGATTATGAATATGGAAACATGTGCCCTTTAGTACCATGAACCTTGCCCAAACAAGTGGATCCAATGAAGACAAATTGTTAGAAACATTGGGATGTTTTTTTTTTGTAGATGTCAGATTTGTATGAGCGCTTCTCGTGGATGACAAATGGGTCTCAAAATAGATCGATGATTATGTTCGTATGGCCCATATATCTGTTTCCTTGCTTTGGTCTACGCATTGCGATACATAACTTGCAAAACAAACTTTTTCCTTCTTTCCCTTGGGGAATTCAAAGACACCTGCAATATCCAAGGGTTTGAGGAAAATGAAGAGAGATTTAGGGCTTTGTGATGAGGGTTGGTTGGGTTTTAAAGCACCATGTAATTATTAGGCCCTTATAGGGTGAAAGCGAGAGTATGTCCAAATTAGTATATTGCATAATGAAAACAATTACGGTGATAAACAAAAGCTTAGCTTGTGCATCAAAATTGTTCCATGAGAATACTAGCTCTAGACAATCATAAATGCTCTAATGACTGCTTGATCTCTAGAACGGTTTAAGTGCTCAATAATGCTATATGACTGCTTAGTGTATTTTATAGGGTCAAGTGAAATATAATGCTCGTGTATTTGTAGATAATTGAATTTAAATTGGGATTATTGGCGCCACAAACCAACATCAAATGATTAAACAATGAAAAATATAGGACAAAAGAGACAAGTGCACACTAATCAAGTGAAGATAAAAAGGCAGACCCTAAATCATTTTTGCACCTCTAGCACATAACCTAAGATAGTAGAGAGAAGAAAGAAGGAAGCAACATATATGAAGCACTGAATGGACGAGAAGAAGAATGAGGGTAATAAAAAACATACAAATGCACCATTAAAGTCTAATTTAAACATACTAAAAAATATACATAAATATCCTAAAATCTTACAAATTAATTAATAAACTCATAGGGCTCATTTTTATGGGTCTACATTTTATCCCACTTTGAAGTATGTTACAAACATACATTTCAAAGTAGAGAAGATGATATATGGAAGGATATGATCTGCAAAAGCCAATCGCACACAAGAATTTGAAAACAATATTCTTCGTTTTCTACACATGCATGGATTCATGTCAAATAATCATATTAAATTCTAGAAATCTTTAGCATCGAGAATAAAATACCGTATAATGAAGCCAAATTTAATTAATATCCAAAAAAGAGATCTAAATACATTATGAGTGGAATCTGAACACAATCAAGCTTCATGAAGAACACATCAGAAACAATGAAAATTGGGTTTTGGGGAAGATAATGACATTTCCCATGTAAGTAAGTGCTATAAACATCACACATCATTGATGAATATATACCATCACAAGATATATATGATTTCATGATCAATAATAATGAAAGCTAAATATTTTATATTGCTTTATGACATCATGAGTCACTATACCAAAGCAATTGTATCATATCATTTGCAATTCAATAAAGTATGTAAAGCACTGGAAAATGAATAGTGATAAAAAATTAGGGTTTTTGCCCCAATATAATATATATATATATATATATATAATATATATATATTATATTATATATATATAACGTTGAAGTGAACATAGAAACTCACCTTATTCTTATGTTTTACCTTTGCAATCAAAGCTTGAGTATGGTAGGTCATTTTATGCTTAATTTTTTTTATTTTAAACCTTTTTATATTTTTTTGAAACTGTAAATATGAGAGAGTGAAATGTTTTGCCTATATTTTTTGGGCTTGCATGTTTCTAGCTTAATTTGCATGATGTTGATAAGACGTTTATCTTCTTGGCTAATTTCGTATGGGTTTTGGTCAACTATGTATATTTCTTGAATTTTCTTTAAAAATTACACATTGTATAATTATGATATTGCAATATATTTTGTAGCTCTAAAACAATGATTTTAATCTTGATTTATTGTGATGCACGATTGAATTAATGTGGAGGAGCTAAATCATAACATTGTGTTGAAGACAATAATGCATTAGGGCTAGTTGAGGTTAAGTGGGCACATATAGAGGTTTTTTCTTAGGCCATGTTGCTCCCTTTCCCACAACACACTCTAACATTATTATGCTCACCAATTGAAAAAAGCAATGGAATGACGATGTTTGTACATTGTCGTACAACACACTCTAACATTGTTATGCTCACCAATTCAACAAAGCAATGGAATGATGATGTTTGTACATTCTTTATTGCCAATAGGGTAGGTGATAGTGACATTAGAGGACATATGGAGGATACAAAGGATTCCTATTGGAGGGCGACACATGATAACAAAAGAGAAAACTAAGGGGGAGCATAACATGAGACACACATATTACTTGGATAGACTTAAAGGTTAGAAAAATTAAGGGAGACACAAACTAAACAACATTATTTTGGGAGGACACCATGGCTTCCCAAGTACGTGATTATATTGTTGATCTACATCATGGTGGTTGACATAGTATGAACTCTCTCACATAGTACAAGACATGAGGAAAGGAAGACCGTGTACTCTTGGGAATATGAATGATCACCTATCAATACATGGACCTCTTAATATATATGTACAAGATAAAAGGTAGAGGTATTGCAGCTGAGACCTTTTTAAAGTGTTGGGAACATGAGCACCTAGAAGTGAATTGACCTATTCCTTTTCCCACCAATCTAGTGGATAGAGAGACCATTAACATATAGATGGCATCTTCTGCATAAAAAGAGATTATGAGATGTAAATGTATTGCATTGGAGGATGATAATATATTTATCTCAGGAGAGATCAATTGACGACTATATATAGATCATCTAAAATGGTGATCCAATCTGATATACCTTCAACGGTTCCCACAATATGACCGTGTACATCTTCACAACTTACAATTCATACGGTTCCACTTTAATAGACTATAATATTTTAGAATATCACTAATAGGATTGTGTTACCTCCAATACCATATACTAATCTCCAAAAGATATTGCACACACGATATAAATGGTGTAGTGTATCAATTGTATCTAACATATGTTGGACACACTCCTACAGTTACACAAAACAATATGTGTAAATCAATTATGGCACCACTATAGCATGACTAGACCCTATGTGGTAAATTACATTGGCTTCAATAGGGTTTAACACTGATTCCATGCCAAACCACGAAGGAAACTCACATCCTATGGTATTGGGAAGTGTTGACAACCTACTACATGTAATCTTAGTGATATCATTCATCATAACTTCACGCTACACAACACACCACACCACACATAACTCCCTAAGGATGTCATTATAATAGAGTGTCTCTCTATATACCACATCGTATTTTTAATCTAGCCACACAACGGTAAGAAAATGAAGAGTCACAAGTGGATTCCAAAAATAGTTCAACTTCAATAACGGTTCTTCCAATGTTTGCTACATTGTACTCTATATGTACACACATCTATAACTTTAGATAAAAATTAAAGTAGAAGACAAACATCCTTGCACATTTCTCAAGAACATGCAATCTACAAGACACAGATAAATAAGTGTATTTACTGTTCTAAGTCTGTTATCTCTATCTCTTTATCTCTCTTTCTTAATTATTCGAGTATCATATAAATAACTCATGTATTTGCATATAACACATGTAAAATCCACATTTAGGATATCGTCCGTCTTGGGCCCTAAGTTAGTGGTATAAGAATGCTTCATCATTTTTTTATGAACCATCAAACATGATCGGAGTATCTAAACCTTGACATCAAATCATGAGACCTATTAAACTATCTCCCATGTTGTTTCAACAAAGTTGAAATTGAAAAACTTAATTATAATGAATGATGAGCTACACTTAATGATGAAATTTGAAATCTTAGAAGCTCTTATAAAAATAAAGGATATTCCTGTTCAGCCAATTTGGAGAAGTCCTCAAATGAGAGGTCCTATTGACTTCATCATTAGGTAAAGTTTTAGTTATCAATCCCCCTTGGTTTCAAGTAAATTTAGACATTCCTATGTTTGAAGGAAAAAATTAACGAAAATGCATTAAATAAATGATAGATTAATTAGATTTATTATTTTCTATGAATGACGACCTTTCTAATTTTTTTTTCACCTGTCAAACACTAGAAAGCCAATACTTTGTGGGATGAAGGCCAATACTTTGTGGGATGAAGACCATAAAGAATGAAATCCTGAACCAACTTGGTATTCATTCCTAGAAGCCTTCAAGGATGGATATTATATTGAATGTGTGTATGAACATCACTACATTGAGTGACAAAAATTACGGAAAGGAAATGACATGCCAGTCCAAGCTTACACCGATGCCTTCCATGAGCTTTATACAAAGTTCGGCTCATTCGAGTTAGATAACAACATAGTTCTCAACTACTGTTATAGACTATGACCATTATTTAGTATGAACTGAAGCTAACTAAGGTCAAGACAATGGGAAAATCCTATTGATATGTGATAAACACCAAGATGAAGGGCAAACTGGACACATTGTCCGCACCAAGGAGGAAAATCACTTCAGAAAAGAAACAACCTTCTAAGACAGGTAAATGGTGTGATAAGAGAAAAATTAACAACTATCCATTACAAAATGCCATCCTAAAATGACTTTTCTTACCCTGGTAGAATAAATGATGATGGAGTCAAGCCCTCATACAAAATCATCAACATACATCCGAGTGTTTTAGTAAGCTCCATACAAGTAACCCCAATAGCGCAAAATTTTGAAGAAGAAAATCTATCCATTCATATATGTTGGGGTAAGGGAATCCTCAATAATTTTTAATTGATGGAGATAACATGAAGAACATTTGACGGTAAGCGGTTACAGTTAGTTGACAAGGGCTATTTCTCAGAATACACATCAGAATCACACAAAAACAAAAAAAATTCTATTGATTTCAAATCCTTAACAATATCTACAAAGGTTAATTCCTCTACTAGGTCGTTATAGAACTTAACTATCTATTTGAGCTATTACAATGGTGGTTTGTGCTTAAGACTACTTGCTGGCTTTTTTGTCTACTCTGGCTTGGCTCTAAATAAGGTCTCTCAACTTTTCCAAAGTCTTTTTTGACAAAAGTATCTCAACTAATGTACTCGACGTGATCTAATACTTGTTTGATCCTCCTCTACTTCCCATTCAAGATCCTTGTGGATAATTCCTTTTCTACTGTTATGACTTAAATTTTAATTTGATCATTAAATGCTTTGAGCTATCACGCCTCGCAGATATTTCCTTTCCTACACCATGTCAACCTCGTGGTTGGGGATGATTGTCCTTGAAATTATTGTTAGGTGATCTGTCAACACGTTTTTAGATACATCCATGATTTGGATTTCTTCAATGATGAACAAGTGTCTCTGGGAGTTGATCCCCATTCATTTCCTTTTTCATTTTTGACATCTCCTTTGTGTTAGTCATTTCGATGCACACTTCTATCGTGTTCTAGTCCTACGTTATGACCTTTTAAAGGTTTTGCACATCATCTTTTCTCTAATGAGCTATATTTTTCTCAAATTTTCTTATGCCCTTTGCAAAAGATTCTGTGTGCTTCATCCCTTATCAAATCCCTACGCACAACCGCACACATCTTATTGTGCCAACTTTTGTGCACTACACACTAACTACTGCACAAAATTTTTATGCGCCTCCACATAATTTCCATATTACCATGCCACGCTTCCTTTCATTTTCCTTCATACTCATCAACCTTGCATTCACACCTATACCTATCTAAAATTTTCCAAAACCATGCAAGCTATATTATGTGCCTGTGATGTTCCTACATCAAACACCCCAGGTTGAAAGAAAGTGAATTACACCTCATAACTTAGGGTCCTCAAGAGTACAATCCAATCGACAAGGCTCAATCAAACTCACCTATAACACATCTTTTGTTATGTGATTCTTCCATTTACTAAGTATTCCTTAATTCCCTTTAGTGCATTTTCTTTACTGTCCTTTTGTCCAATATGGTCTCAAAATTTATCTTTCCTTCTTTGGTATCTATCTTCTTTAGTAAATTGTGTCTAACTTCTGACGTCCTTGTGTACTACTCTATGAGACTTCTTATTCACACTCATTTGCCTTTTGTGCACTGTCTTATCCTTCAAGGTACTCCAATAAATAAATAAAAAAGAATATTAATGAGATATTCATTCCTTCAGCAAACTCTATCTCATGGGCATTAGAACCCAATTTCTACAAAACCTTACATGCACCAATATTCTTCAACTTGAGCTCATTATACGTTCCTCACAAAAATATCTCCTTTCATAAATGTGCCAACACCTAATCTCTAACCTCAAACTCCCTGTCTCTGCACCTCTCATCCGCTTTCTCTTTGTAATGAGAGTTACTACGCTCTAGTCTTTTGTGCACGTCCTCATGCAGCTCGTGCATATACCTTGCATAGTTTTTTGCTTTTGCACTCTTGTTATCCACTAGTTATTGAAATTAAATGACTTCTTCTAGACATATTCCATAAATTTTTTAGAATGGAGTCTTCGTTGTGCTTCTATTGACAAAATCATTGTAGGAAAAGTCTTCTTGCACTAACACCATATCCCATTGTTTTGGCTTGTCTCCAATCAAGTTGAACAATAAATTGGCTAAAATTTTGTTCATCAACTCTGCTTGTTCATCCATTTATGGGTGATATGTTGAACTAAAATTCATTTGTGTCCCCATCCCCACATGGTTCACCAAAAATGACCTAGAACTTTTGCATCTCTGTTAGATACTACACTAAATGAAAGCCTACGAAACCTTATAATCTCTTCGAAGAAAAGAAAAAATTCGTGATGTTTGAAGCATAAATAATCTTCTTTCATGCAATAAAGTGTGCCATATTTGAAAATATATCGATTACCACAAATATGGGGTCATTATCTCTCTACATTATTATTAGTCCAAGAACAAAATTTATGCTGATGTTCTCCCATGGTCTATTTGGTACAAGTAATGGCTAATATAACTATGTATTTTTTCGATGCCTCTTGGCTAATTGGAATACTCTTCACTCCTTCACATATTTGAGAACATATGAGCCCATTCTTGGACAATAATAATGATCCTCTAATTGCAATAATGTTTTGTCACCCCCAAAGTGACCACCCAAACCTCCACTATGGTTCTCTCTCCTCAAGTTATCATGCATTGACCCTCTAGGTACACACAATTGTGCTTCTCTAAACAACATTCCATCTTGAATCAAATAATCTAACCTTGGTGCCCCATTCAATCATTTTGGTTATGTGCATGCCTCGTGTGCATTTTGATAGCACAATCAATTTTATTGATTCTAAACTCGTCCCCTATTGCACCCCTATTTTTCTATCTTCATAAGTACAACTAAGGTTATGGAGTGGCCGGCTTGTCACACACATTAACATTTATCTTTTCATTCATTAATTCTAGATGTTTCTTTAGGCCAGCCTAATTGGGAGCGTAGAGTTGTCTCTTATGTTTATAAATAACGATAGATATGTTCTTCGAAATCATCATAAATTGTATTCTCGAATTCCTTTCATTCTTATTCTCCTTCCTTGAGGTTTCCCCTCAAAGAAGTCATATCCTCTAATTCAATCCTATCGCTTCATTTATCTCTCCTTGTTCCCCCCATCACTTATCTTTGGGTCTGTACTTATTGTTGTCTTATTTTACTTCGTAAAGAAATATCAAGTTTTGGTATGCCTTTAGCAATGGATGCAGCAGAAAGTGACTTGGCAGAAACGAGGAATGTAAATTAAGTCACCTTGATTTTATAGAGCAATGGACTTGAACTTTTGTTACGCAAGGAATACAATAGTCTAAGACTTGGAAATAAGGCATAGCACCATTCTCTTGACCTAGACTTTTAGCCAAATAAATCTTCTCTATTGCATGTCTTAAATTGTAAGACAGTCAGGTACCATTTTAATAGGGTTGGTGATTGCATTTTATCATAATCAAGACCCTATTGACATCAACAAAGGAGATAGCCAAATTCTTCCAGGATCCAATTTGAGATCTCAAATTACTCTATATTGTGTCCACTATGTACAACTTATGGTTTATAACAGTCACTGAATTCATCTCACCGAAGGAAAATCGCATATGTTATAGCTCCCTCGACTAAGGGATTTTTTGATACTTGCCTGTGGTCAATAAACTATCCTTGGGCATGTTTCTAAATTTGTAACCCTAGTTGAGTATCTCATGAATGCATGTGATGATCTAGTTTTTCATTGACTAGTGTGTGTGCTAAGAATCTGAGGTCCCTGATAATGCAACATTAGTTAGCATCCAAACCCTAAATTTTTCACTCCCCTTTGCCTGCTCTTCAGACTAGGTACTTTCTTCCCTAATTGATCACAAATTTAGATCTAAGATACCATTTTCACATCAACCTCAACGTCAGCCTCCTAGCCTAATGGACCTAATGCCTCTTCGGCCAACCCTAAGCCACCATGATGAATCTATTTATTTTCCACCACCAAATCACGCAACTAGAATACGGTATTGTTGGTACTAGTTAAGTAGAGATAACATATATCAAGGATAGAGCATTGGATATAAATGGTTCAATTTTCTCCAGCTCTGTTAAAATGTTTTCTCGCCAATAGTTTTTGGCGACCAACTTGAATCCATATTTAGCAGTCACTCTGCACCCAAAATATTACCGTAAGGTCCCAAAATACAAAAAGAAAATCATGGAAAAAGTCCCAAGGGCAAAGAAGAGTTCATCCGAAATTAAACAAATTGCTGCAAGCGATACAATGTTAAATTCCTGCACGTGGCCTTTCATATTCCACAACATCCTCTTGTATTCCCACTAGGACAGAAGATTGCAAAAGCTGGCCCGAAATAGAGATACACTAGGTCGAGTATGGTCAAGGAGGTAATTGATGATTGGATAATTTCGAGGCTTTGAAAAATATTTTAAGAATGAATTAGAGATAATCTAGATGAAGCAAAGGTCTCCCATAGCCTCACTATCCTCTTCATCTATCATTTCAAGAGGTCTGAACCTGGAAATCAGTCATACCAATGGACTCCTGTAAGTGAAGAGCATGGATATGGGCTCAAATGGGACATTCTTTTACTCAAGAACTAGCAACCCCCTACGAGCATTGAGCATCCCAAGGGAAGCTATTTTAGACAATTGAAGACTAATCTGAAACAAAAAAGATTAGTAGAAGAAGACGATGTCGAGCATATGAGATTGGCAATAATGGTAGACTCCTAAGGTAGAGAGACCTCAACCCATGACTATGATGGGGAAGTAATACATGCCTATTTTCTTAGTGAACCTCCTCTTAAACATAATACTAAAATATTGTTGCAAGAAGTTGTCCCACAGTTCAAAGGTGATGACACACAACTCCCTGAAGAGAACATATCAGCCTGCACCATGAAGCGACGTGGGATTCTTGGTGTCCAACTAGGAAGATGTTGTTGTAAGATGGTTCATGCAGTCCCTCTAACCAAAAGATTAGTAGAGACAAATATGTGGCCTCCTACTTGCTTAACCCTTCACCGGTTGAGGAAAACATCAAGACTGCTCTTCCCTCTATAGTAGAGATTGTGAATGAACTGAAAAATGATTAAACCTCTTGGTGCGATTGGTCATAGCAAATGGTCTAGAGGTCATAAGCGTGCCACTATGGTGAAACTTTGTGGCTAATGATTGTTGAGAATGAGGTTTCTTCAGAGGATACCAGAAGAAGATAGTTGTCATCTCAAAGACCCAGTGGTCAAGTAAGAGCATGAGCATGAGCACTCAATCAGAGGAAGAAAGCCATGTTACATCCTATGAATATTTCAATTGAATGGGATACACATACTGTTGAATGCTCAAAGGATGGCAAGGTGATATCAAAAAGTATAAGGTGACAATGTTGGTCGAAACTCTCTAGTAAATATCATAGCTTCAATGACGAAAGGTTGGCAAGGCCCAATATCAAGGAGATGAGAGAACCAATCCATTTAAATTACAAAATTATGATAGCTAATGATATAGCAACTCTCTTGTGGGGGGTATTATTTGAACGAGTTTATTCCAAATTCTCAATGGGGGAATAAGATTACAAAAGCATTAAGAAGGCTTGCCTTGGACTCCCCACCTGTGAATCTAAATTTAAGATTTCACTGGCTGAAGTGAAGAAGTAGCTCGAGATCCTTCAAGTGAAGGTCAGAAACTTCATAGATGGCTTGATGAACTTGCAAACGATAGACAAATCAGATTTTGTGAGTAAACTAATAGGTTATGCAAGAAGACCCCAAGCCAAGATGCACCCCAGTTTCTCATAGAATGGTATTCACTAATGCTCAGTCTGAGAGAAGGAAAATCTCATGGTCATCTATGACAAAGAAAAAGATTCACTAGAAGCATCATTCAGGTGGAGACTCTGCAAAACCACAATGGCTTCAAGTCGAGGATCCCCACTTCCACATCTTCCATGAAGTCTTCATTGTTGGAGCCTGATCCCATAGCAAGTAAGAAGGATCCCACAATCCTAAGTTAGAGATCTTTTGATCATACTATTGACTTGAGTCTAAGAAGTAAATATGCTCCTGTAACAGTAGACCCTACAACTTTCAAAGCTCCTATGAATAGTACCTTTCTGAATACCCTGGACAAGTTCCTCAAACATCAAATGCTAGGCTCCCAAGCCTATCCAGACTCCAAAATCAGTCTCTTCATGACCCCCTGTGGTCCATGTATTTTATAAGGAACCCAATGAATCTCATAGCAATGTACGCGAAATTAAAGGGAAAGCTCAACAAGCTCACTACTGAAACTGAAGTATCTTGTTCTTGAACTTATTGGATGAATTGAATTTACTAAGATAGGTCTACATTTGAAATTATCATCAAAGCAGAGTAAAGTAGGATGTACACACCCAGACTGCATTTATGATAGCATCAGTCATTCTGAATTATGAGTTATTCCATTACGATCTCACCACCTACACCTCCCTACAATTCAACATGCTTATGAAATGAGTGCATTTGTCCATTGATAAACTTTAAAAATTTCTACGTGGTCCCTTCTTGTTGGAGAATATCCTAATCTACAGGAATTACATTGGAATAACATTCCGGTGCCTCAAACAACGTGGAGAATGCCTTTGAACGAGTATTTGAAAAAGGCTCCCAAACTCTACCATGACATAAACCCATACAAATGTGCATCTTGGAGTTACTCTTTAGAAGTGGAAAAGAGGTAGACACTTGTAGGGAAGGGTCACATGAAGGTGTTAAGGTGGACTCTTGCAATGATTTCTAGAGACTCAAAGTTTCATGGCCAATGATTCTGGTAGTAGACATCCCAGGGTTTGAGAGGATTCATTAATGGATGCTACAGTAGATACCACAGAAGATTTGTTCACAGCAATACTGGGAGGGACAATTTAGATGAATTGGTTCCTTTTTCCTGCAACCATAGGCAATTGAAGGGAGACATGGTCAGAGTCCAATTTCATGGTCGGACCCAAGAAGTTGAGGTACGCTAGAATGAAATTCTGGAAGGGGCCACGAAGTTCTAACATTCTAATTATTGCGGTAGTAGGCAAATGAATCACTTTGTGGACCATGACGACTTAAAGGAGGAAGAGGATATCCCCAGTTATTTTTACTTTATTGACCCCTCCGTGGAATCAAACGCATACTAGCTCCTATTGCACCGAGTCTTCAACCTTAGGGTTTCCAAGCTCATCCACTATTGGAGCTGGGAGAGATAGTAGAAAAACTTTTGCCCACTTCACCTTTTCAGCCTCAATTGTTCTATGGTTTGTATTCATTGATCTTGCATTTGTATAGCTTCGAGCTCCTACTTTTCCACCGTTAATAACTCCAGGAGGGTTACTATATTTGTGAGTAAATTTGGATGAGATCATCCTTCGATAGTGAGAAATCTACCCTAGTCTCTCATGTTCGGAGCCACTCTTCAAGTGCCATATGTCCTAGAGACATTCCCCTCATGTTTCAAAGGAAGCGTTTTGATCCCTCTTTGGGGACATTTGATGAAGATAACTCAGACAACTTACCAGACTCAGATTTCATGACAACCTCCTTCCTTCTCTGTTTTCATGGCTTCCCTCCTTGCTACGCGCCTCAATCATTTTCACTAAAACATGCAAAAGCCACTGGCGTTCATGCATAGTGCTTTCCATCTTGGGGGTTTGTAAAACCTTCAGTCGGTCGTTGTGAGTTCTGAGAGGAAAAAAAATAATTCTCTTAAATCTATCAATGTTATTTCGAGATGACCCTTATTCTTACTCTCTGTATTTATAGAGTAATCTATGCCTCAAAGAGCTTCCCATCTGACCTATGTGTCACGTTATGCTCAATTTTCTGATAGCAGTCACTAATTATGTTCAAAATTCTAATAAACAGTTCCATGACTGTCCCCTATACGCTTTGTAACTATCAACCTTCTAGTGCTTCTTTACCGATAACCATACGGAAAATTTTGTTTCGATCCCTTGTTAGGGATCCCCCGCGTTCGAAACGTCGTAAAGTCCCTTCCCGGGAAATCTAGTTTTCGAACTTAGTCTTTTTGAGCCTTTTTTGGCTGGGCGCATGGATTTGCCTTGTAACACCAAGTTTTGGTGCGCCCCCTTAAAAGCCTTTGGCGCATGGTTTTCCATGTTAACACGTCTTTCGGTGCGCCAAAGGGCGCATATAATCTATGTGTTACACCAAGTTTTGGTGCGCCAAAGGGCGCACATAACTTCATGTCGACAATGCATACGGTGCGCCAAAGGCGCGCTCATTCTTCTGTTGTCGAATACTTCCGTGCGCCAAAGGGCGCACACTTTCCCCTGTCGACAGCAGTTTTCATGCGCCATTTCAAAAGTGGTTGGCGCATTGATGACAAGTTTTTCTATAAATATCAGTGCGCGCCCAATGTCATTTTCATTCCTTTTTGTCAAGGCACGTGATTGCTCTGGATTTGTCAGCTCTGCTCTGTCGTTGTCATCGCCCTGTGGACCCGCTCTCCAATTTTTGATATATATTCGAGGTAAGAGGTTCTCCCTCTTTTTCATTGCGTGCTTTCATGTGCTTGGTCTGTGTTCTTGGTCGGTGTTTTGGACTGCTAGTCGGCTTTTAAATGGATGTGTTTGAGCTAGTTTCCCCTGTCCTATCCTGTTTTCTTTTTTCCTCTTTTCCTCCTCTTCCTCCCTCTTTCCAGATCTGCTGGAAGGGAGCTGTTTTGAAATGGCTTGGTCTGCTGAAACCTTTTTGAGAAACCTTACTTGTCCAAGCAACTTTTGAAGTAGGAGAAAGAAAGAAAATATTTGAGCAGTTAGTGTAGTTCCATGGCGCACTGGCGCGTTTTGTTGCAACAAAAACAGTTGCGCCCCTCGGCGCACTTACCCGCCATGTTACATGACCAAAACCCGCGCCAATGGCGCACCCTCTTGTCATGCTGCACCTAGAACTCATGCGCCCTCAATGGCGCGCCCTTTTTGCATGCTACAAGTCTAAATCCCACGCCTCCTTAAAAGCCTTTGGCGCACCCTTTATCCATGCTGCATAATGTTTCCATGCGCCAAAGGGCGCACCCAGCTTTCATGCAACACAAGCCTTATTCGCGCGAGTATAAAGTTAGAAAGGCGCGGGCGCACCCTCCATTGCAGTAACATAATGTTGTGTAAAACCTTCATGCGCCGCGCCAAAGCCTTTGGCGCACCATTTGTTAATGTTACACAATCTTCCCATGCGCCAAAAGGCGCACCGAACCCCAATGTAACACGCATTTCCTGTGCGCCCTGCTATAAAATGCAACCTGCTTCATCCATGCGCCATGCGCCTTTGGCGCCAGTATAACCTCTGCAACATTCCTTTTCTGTGCGCCTTATCTATTTGGCCTGCCAGTTGCATTTTTCCTGCGCCCTGAGCCTTAAAATCTCTAACTCTTTCTTCTGCTAGCTTTCCAATGGAAGATCAAATGACTAATTCAACCTTTTTGGATTGGGTCTCACTTCTTCTTCGTGCAGATCAGCAACTGAGTTCGAAAGAACACATGTCTACGTCAAGCAAGAAGCCCACCAAACCAAGAGGAAAAGCTAAGCTGACAGAAGAAGAGATGAAATACAAATATCAGAGGGTCAGGATGCCCGAATCACAGGCTGAGTGCAGTATGGATGTCAGAGACTCTGAATTGGGTCACATTGACATGGATGAGTTCTGGGTTAGGACTCAAAAAGTTACAAGAAGTCCATGGATGGACAAGTTAATAGGCAGTGCCCTGCACTTCGCCGGAGGAATCCCCGTCAGCGCTGTAAACAACGAATTCATGATGGTGATTGCGCAATGTTACAACAAGGACACAAGATGTGTCGAGAACAGTAAGGGCGAGGTAGTCATAAACCTCACTGCCCGTCACTTTGAGTTGATACTTGGCATCCCTCATCACCGGAACTACGTGGCTGTTAGCCAACGAGAATGCATCAAGGCCTGGGAAGACAACGAAGACTAGTGCATGCAGTTGATGAATGAGGTCTACCTAAAGAATAAGAAGGTGGTGACCCGGTGGCCTCAGACTATCCACCGAAGTGATTTCTCAGAGGAACTCAGTGATACTATCACTTTCCTGAGCAGAGTCTTCGGGCTTTCAGATGCCCACTATTTCCATAAGTGGATGCTGCGGTACCTGGAGACAATGAATAAGAATTTGCCCGATCAGCGCTTTTGCTGGGGTGAAATAATCAGCAGCACCATCTCTGAGCAGCTACAACAGTTCGCCACAACAGGAGTGTTCCATATGAACTCCTATGTAGTCTATGCTGCAGCGTCAGCAAGGGATTATCCGGGGCTGAACCGAAGTGGAGTATGGCCTCAGGCCAAGATATTTGATTACTATCCAGAGCTGAGGCTGGAGAATAGCATCCAACATTTCGCAAAAGTTAACGATGCATTCTTCTATCATGTCATCTGCCTACTGAGGCCAAACATGACTCATAGCCGGACGACCAAGAACATAGTGGCAGTCACAGAGAAATGGGGGGCCCTGTTCACCCAATTTCCCACGTTCACCTATCTAAGGGCTGCCAACTTTTTGGGAGAGCCAACCAGGCTACCAAGGTATGCTGGGCCTAAGCTGATTCTACTAGAACTGTCAAGGCAGCTGGTCACATACCATGAGAAGTGCCTCAAAAGAAAGAAGGGTGGAACTCCTTTCCCCCTCAAAGTGGGCCGATACACATGCTCCACCCACCATAAGGCGAAGGAAATGTTCGCAGAGCTGGAGCTACTCAACTTGAAGCATGACTTCCCAGCCAGGCCTACCTTCGACCCAAGAAGCTGCCTGCCAAAAGCGAAGCTCGATCCGATCCATGTCCCTCAAATTGAGGATATTTACATTGACGTTCTCCATGAGGTGGAACTCAGAAGAAAGGATCATTCGCGCTTAGCATTGGAGGAAATCATCCAATACGGAGTGGCCATTGTCCCCGAAGGCTTCCAGACTACGGAAGATGAAGTAGATAAGGTGTATAATGACACAGATGGGGACAATTGGCCCTTCCCGGCCATTGACAGGAATAAGTCTCCTCAAACAATTGAGGAGAGGGTCAAGGAGACTATGCGAAGAACAGAGCATTGGTGCCGCATGAACGGACTAATCTACCTCGGGGTAGATTTCACAACTTCCCCTTTGGGCAACGCACCTCCAAGGTCAAAGAAGCAGCTGAAAGGCAAAGGTGCAGAAGGTGAACCTAGCACCATTCAGGAGGAAGCCCCTGAAAGTCCTCTTCCCTCAGAGCCAGAACAAGTCATAACTCTTGATGAGGAATTGATAGAGGATAGTCCTATACGCCCATCCACCCAGGATGTCGGCGTCGCTACAACTTCAGAGGTCCCTTCTATCCCTTCTTCTTCTCTTCCTTCCCCTCCTCGAGTGACTCAAACGACCATCCCTTTGGTCGTGTCCTCTGCCCCTTCTTCTACCCTTTCCCCTGCTTCTTCATCTATCTTCTCCTCCCTCGCTGATTTGTCTTCCTCTATTTCTTCCCTCATCTCCGAGCTCCCTTCCCTTCCTATGTCTTCTGCAGTTGCGGTTCCCCTTCCTCCCGTGGACATTTCTTCGGCTATTCTTTCCATGCCGCCGCCGCGTGTCTCCACGTTTTTCCCCTCTTCTACCGTTGCTGCCTCCCCCTCTATCTCTGGTCCTTCTTCTATAGGACCAGCTTGGATCTCTCAGCAGCTGAGCCAACAAAAGAGGAAAGTCCCCATCACTCCGATGGACTTTTCGGTCATTCCGGCTAAAGGAGCAAAGAAGCACAAGCCGGTTACACGCTTCTCAAAGAGCGCTGCAGGTGAGAGAGTCATGGAAATAGCGTACCCCAACCCCCTCAAAGAGAAAGAAGATCTGTCTCCGACAGATTTCACCGTGACCCAAGTCACAATGGGGACATCCTCAGAAAGTCTCCAGGGAGAAGCTCTTTCCGCAGTTGATGCACTCTGCAAAAAGCTTCAGGAAACAAAAGAGGAGAAAAGGCTACTGAAGGAGCAGAACAAGTACCTGCTTCAAGCCTTACAGAAGATGGGGAGTGCACCTCCCACAACTGCCGCCGAGACTCCTGAGCTGCTCAGTCAGGAGAAGATCAATGAGTATTCAAAGATCGGCGAGCAGGGTATGGCTGTTTCTGCTTGGAGGAGCCAGATCCTCAAGGATAGTGAAAGAGTAATCGCCGAGTATATCAGTTTATACTTAAACATCGAGAAGGCGAATAAGGAACTCCAAGCATTAGCAGGTCCGATATCAGAAGAGTTAGAACATGCTAGACTCCAGCACGAAACCTTCCAACAAATGTTCGACTGTTCAGTCGAAGATCTGGTCAAGTTCGGAGTCTTCGGTCATCCAAGGGCCCTCAACAAAACTATGTCCACTCTGGACTATCAGATAGATCAGCTGGAATTTGTTTTAGAAAAGATAGACAAGGTAAAGGAAGAGGCCCTGGATGCAATGCACCAAATGGAGAAAATTGTCCTCGCCATGACTCCAGGGTTGCTCACTCCTTCCCTTACCTTGAGATCAGCTGATGACACTATCCGGATCTTCAAGGAGATAGCTTCTCAAGGGACAGGGCCAGAGGTCACGTTCGACACTGAATCTATCAACAACCTACTGGCCTGTAGAGACTTCATCGGGTTCCTTATCGAGGCGGAGAAAGATTATTCCAAACTCCCGGAAAAGCTCATAGACGAGCGGGAGACTTGCGAAGCAATCAGTGAACGGCACAAGGATCCATCACAAGATCAATTTGGGCCAATGATCAGCAAGTTTTTGGAATACCGCGCTCAGTTCCACATATCATCACCTGAGCAGCATCAGAAATAGGCAACCCCTTTTCGGCCGCAGGATGATGATGATGAGTAGCTTCTTCTTCTTCTTCTTCTTCTCTCTATTCTCCGACTTTCTTTTCGAAATGTCTAAAATGTGTTGGCACAAATGATGACATCATCCATGTTGCATCATGGGATGATGTCATCCACCAAGTTGTCAAAGTCAACATGACTTTTAGATATTTTGTAAATATCTTTGTAAATAAGTGGTTGGCTCCATTTTGCCTTCTCTCTCCCTCATCTTCTATAAATATGAGAATACTTGTTGTATTCAAAGGAGAACATTTTTTAGATAGAAATAGAAGTGAGGAGAGAAAGACTTTGAGCTTTCTTGTAACAGAAAAGAACAAATAATACAATTATTCAGACTTTGTGCTCAATAGCTGTGTTATACATTAGATCTTTCTTACGTTAGATCTGTATGTGTTTAATCTGTTGGATTCATATCTACTTTTCCGTCA
This sequence comes from Taxus chinensis, assembly GCA_019776745.2. Lineage (NCBI taxonomy): Eukaryota > Viridiplantae > Streptophyta > Pinopsida > Cupressales > Taxaceae > Taxus > Taxus chinensis. The sequence continues at coordinate 624,176,455 of CM034154.1, read as the reverse complement.
TTTGTTTATCAGTATTGCTTTGTTTATTTATGCAAGTAGGTTTGGCTCTGTTTACTACCAAACTAAAAACATAAATCTTCTGACCTTTCTGCTTTGGAATTCATTTCTTTTCTCCCTTCGGATCTGTTCTTTCTCTTCTCCCTCTTTCATTCCTTTCTTTTCGCAGCCTGGAACACTCTACTGGGATGAGATCCCAACCCCCGAAGGCAGAATCTGTGAGACTTGCATAGGTTCCTGCTAGTAGAAATAGCAATAAACCAGTTTCGCTTTGCTGTCTCAAAGAGGGGCTAAGCCCTGCAACACTGTTGGCTCGTCTATCCATAGATCTGTCCGCGCGACAGATTTTCAGACCAAGACAACACCTACAAGATTTCAAGGAAAAGATGTGGGCAAATGATCCTGCTATAATTTCCAAACCAGCAACTTTTGATCAGCTTTCAGATACTTTCAATGGGCACTCATGCAACAATGTTAAGGGCAACTCAACATATGTCTATCTTGAACACACGGAGGACATTGATGGCATTGAAAGGTATGAACAAACATGGCTGGTTGGTGGAAAAATTGAAAAAGATATTTCATTCCAAAAAGTACCTATCAATCCTCCAAAGAATAAGTCATTATCATATGGGGTGGATTTACCAAGCAGTAATGAGCATAAATTTGTGAAAGGAGTTGATTCTTGTTCCACTTATTCTCCATCTAAAATCATGAATCACAATAGGGATGGTGTTGTTTTGGAGGTTTCTAAATCAGCAATAGAAGGTGAACCTTTTGAGGATATTTTTTATAAGGAGGTTAGTAGAAGCATGGATTTATTTCATCATTTTCATCCTATATCATTACAACAATTTTATCATGATGGTATTCAACCTATTGTCGATAAGAATGCTAAGAATTTGGTGCATCAAAGTCAAGTCATCATGAAGACAAAGAGTGATAATCTTCTTTATGAGGAGATACAAGAGAAGCAAAGATGACAGACTTTACATGATACAAGGGTTCATGGGCATTATAAGGTATGGGATCCTAGTAATATGTTGCAATTATCCAAAACTATTAATTCTAATTTTGAAAACTTTGTGACTGATTTCATAAGCAAAAGAAGGAATTCAAATGTGTCTTTTGGGATTACAAGTGTTGGCAAGCATGATTTCTTCATTGGAGACTCCGGTGCAATAAGGGAGAGTAACTCTCAAGAAGTCATAAAGAGAGGAGAAAATGCTTTATTAATAGATCCCATGACTAATTTTTATACCAGCTACATGGTGGAACCCTTGGAAGGGTTAGTGGGGGCATTTGGTCCTCAAAGTGCTCAAAGAATCAAGGTGCAATTTGATGTTAAAAAAGAAGAGTTGAATTCAAGGTGCATTCATGACTTTAGCATCCTAAGGTATGAGAATGGTTATCATTTTCCTAGCTTGTTGAGCTCTCCTATGTTGTTGCCATGTTTCTATTATTTGGGACAACATTTATATGATTGGATGATTGAGGAAGACTATTTCATAATCATGTCTCAAGGTATGCCAGATGGGATAAACACATCCTCCATTCACATTGCATTTGATTAAGCTAATAAGCATATGTTGGCAAAGAAAATAATGCAGGAGCCCATGATATTGAAAGGACATGAGGTATGTGGTATATTTATTGTGGTTGAATTTGCTAGAGGCAAGACTATTTTTGGGATGCAATGGTTGCATGATGTTAATGAAGACGATGATGCATGCGTTGAAAAATCAAAGGAGAAGGAAGATGCTGATCCTATATCAGAAATTTTGAGTTGCAAAGGTATGATGAGCAACCCCAATTATGCTATTTCAAATGTGTTATCTTCTCTCATGATGAGAATCAATGGGTACAATAAAAGGTATGAAGTTCCTTATGATAAAGTTTATGGATGCATGAGTTCTAATGTTGATTTCCCTTTCTCTTGCATTTACGATGAAATGAAAATATAGGGAAAGTGAATAAAGTATGATGAGGGAGAAGCCATGTGTATTCCCAACATAGACGGAATTGATGAGTTATGTCCATGTAAAGACATGTCTTGCACAAAGAAGGTAACTCATTTCTTTATTATCATTAAGATATGTGAAGTACTTGAATGTGTTTGTACATTTGGGTTATTTGAAGTTGGAATCATTCATTGGACATATTGGCTCCCATATTTTGGGAAATTTGCATTCATCCCTCATGTGGATAAACTAAAATTTTTCAAGGAAAACAAAGAAATCAGATTTCATGGTATACAAGGGCAAATTGCAAAAGATGTGATTGGTGAAGAAAGAAGCATGTCGTGGAAGTGATTGAATTGTGAAGGAACTCATCGTCTTGTGGATCATGGTGACATCACGAGGTATGAGACAAGTGGGATATTTGATGACGCCTATTCTGACGGATTGTTTGCTATAGACACAGAGCACACCATGATGACTTATGTGGAGAGTGATTTAGATGATGTTGAATTAGGGAGTGAGTTAGATATGATGGAGACTTTGACTCTAGATGGGGTGAGTGGAGTCATGGATGTGGGTGTAACCAATAGTGTTACACATGAGACAATTAAAGAGATTAGGATTACAGGCTCAGACCATCTGAGTTTATCATTATGTTGGTTATCTAAGGTTTCGGTAGACTGGAGATCTCATTTGCTTGTTGAATACTCCAAGAACCGACACACTTGTGAGATTCTAGATGGTCACATATAGGATGACAACTACAGATTGGAGGATGAGATGATCTTCTATCAGGGAAGATTGTACCTTGTGTTAGATTCATCGTTGAGGATGGAGATATTGCGACATGTGCATTGTTATTCCATGACTAGGCACTTGAGCTTCGATGAGACCTATAGGTTCATGTCAGAGAGGTTCATATGGCATAGGTTGAGTGAGGATATCTTCAACTGTATACAGGCATGTACGGTTTATCACTATGACAAGTCAAAGCTTATGGGTTCATCATTTTTTGAGTCGACATGGGATAACACACCTATGTATTTTACTGCTTCTATGCCTGACGAGCACTTCACCCACGTGCTAGTCAGTGGAGAGATGAAATTGACTTATGGTTATTCGGTAGGTTCATATTTAGCGTAGGAGGTGGACTATGTGGTGCTGATATTTCCGGTTGACTATCTATTGGAGTCTTGGGACTTTTCCCCCATGGGACACCTTGAGATGCATTATGAGGAGCCTTGGTCTCACATGAGTGCATGTCATGTGGGAGAGTTAACACTATTTGTGTGTATACTTGTTGTTTCAAGTTGATCCAGGGGATTCTAAAAGATTTAGAGTGGACTTTCATACCCAGGAGTTGAGTGGAGAGGCAATGAGTGATCACATGATGACAGACTTGCATTGGCAGGAATTGGAAAAATTGGCAATTTCGGTGTGGGTACCAGTGGAGAGTCAGTTTGGGTATCATTCTACTTCACGGACAACATTGTTCTTGATACCATATGGAGGTCATGATGACTACATGGGGTTTCTTGGTTACTTCAGATTACACCAATCCTTGGTTGATGACAGGGTGAGGTGGAGAAACTTACGATGTGGTATTCAACTTCTTTATCAGGACATGATAATGCTTGGGGTCAAGCATTTCTCGGGAAGGGAGGAATGTAATGTCCCCTTTTCTTGCGCCAAAGGCCTAAGGGCCAAGTTGAGTCCAAACCGTGGTCAGACCCAAGGGGCTGTGGATGCTGGGAGCTATTGGGAAGGGGCAATGTGGTTCTAATATTCTAATCTTGCATTGAGGGTCACTTTTAGACCATGACGACTTAAAGGGGAAAAGTAACTTAAGTTATTTTTATTTTTATTGGCCCCTCCATGGAATGAAATGCGTCTAGGGTCTGTTGGGGCTCTTTTTCCTTGGAGAAGTATATAAGGAGATGGGGGAGAAAGGAAAGAAAATTTTTGGCATACATTTTACTGACCCTTCACATGCAACTGCTATTTGCGCATCTACAACTTATGGAGTCAAATCCCACAGGGACCCTAGCTTCGGTGGTGAGAGATCCGCCCCTAGCTAGCAGGACATTCTTCAGTATTGAGAGATCTACCCCAGTCTGTCATTTTTGGATATGCTTTCAGGGCTGTGTTACCGAGATATTATTAGAGGGTTCAGAGGAAGGGTTTTGAGGATTTTTGGGGGCATTTGGGGAGGATAATCAGAGGGCTTCTAGATTAGACTTACAATAGCCATTTGGGCCGGGCTTAGCATCACTTTGAAGGCGCCTCCATTAGTTTCCAATCCCTTTCCAAGCGAGGTGACTTGCAACCTTATTTGGAGGGTTTTACAGTTGGTCCCCTTCAGATCTAAAGGTTGAAATGTCATTTCATATACCTGTTAATGTTATTTCTAAAGACCCTTAATTTTTGCTCTTATATTTGGAGAGTTATAAACTTCTGAAGTTTTCCAGCTGTCTAGGGCATGCTACGCTTTTTTTGGCAGCATATTAATTTCTGTAAAACTCCAAAACAATGTTATTATGTCCTTTATAATAATATCAAGCCCTCTTTAAATTTTCATGTAATTCGAGTAGATATTTTGGGAGATTTTAATTTTCTTTAGTCCGCTGTCCTTATTGTAGAATTCTGTAAAAATCAGTATTTTATTTGGCTGCAAATTTTCAATATTTTGTGCATTTTTAAGTAGTATCCCATAAGGGATATTTCATACTTCCTTGCTTGTGCCATGTTAACTTGGTAGTTGAGGATGATTGTCCTTGAAAGGTGATATTTTAGTACATTTTTAGACACTTTTGTCATTTTTGAAATGTCTTTTGCGCCAATTATTCCACTACATGTTTCTATTGGGCTCAGAAGGACATGACGGACCTACGCGCGGAAGGCAAGTTTAGATTTCAGGACTTATCTGATTTTGAGCATGAAGACCTATTTTTAGAAGATGGCATGCGAAACATTCCAACGATGCAGAGACGTGCACGCCATGCATTGTCTATCTTTGGAGAAGTGGATCGAGTCGTTTATGCATGGAGACGAGTTGAGAATAGAATTGACACTTTAGTTAACTGCAAGAGGACTATAGATAACACACTTGCATGTGTGGCTATGCTTGTAAATGGCGTATGGCTATCAATAGCATGCGGCCTATTTATGGAATAGATAAGCAGTGAGGAACAAGTCCCCATCCTATATATATATATATATATATATATATATATATATATATATATATATGTATATATATGTGATGTTAGGTACATAGTAGAGAGAGATGTATGTATGAATGTGTGAAGTGTGTGTGTATATGCATATGACTGAATCACTGTATCAGTTCCATACGTGCATTGGTATAGTTTGACAATACTGTAAGGAGCTTCTGTACTTATTAATAGATGGAAGATATTGGTTGAATCTGAGTGTCATTCTGTGTGTAGTTGAGTAGCGCATGTTATTAATTCAATCATGATTACTATTTAAGCTTATTCTTTCATAGATATGAGGGTAGCATGCATTGTAGAATGATGGATTAGTTATGAATCTATATGTTTCTTTCTTCATCATGTTAATATCCTGTTATAACAACCCTAAAGAGGGACCTGACACCTTTGCACGCTTCGGGTGAGCGCTCAGTCTAGGCTGAGTGATGTGCCAACACGACTAGGGTGCTATCTGGTAAATTCTAGGCTGTATGATTGGTTCCGTTGCTGGGACCTCTTTTTCAGTTGTTTTCAGGATGGTTCATAATGAAGACGTACCGGTTAACTCTAGCAAGTATTGAGGAATGGATACATGATCTGGAGGAAGAATATGCACAACGGTTCAACAGTGGATCTGAGTTTAACGCACGCACTTGGGTAGAACAGAACCTGTATGACAACTTATATGAGAGATTTTTCGCTATCTTTCCAGTAGAACTATATGAGTGGCTTATTGCTTATGCATCTCAACGGAATTGGAGCTATTGCACACTTGTTTGGACACATGAAGAATTTCAGGCCCTCTATGATGCTGATGTGATTTGGACTCGTGCGGTGGATACGTGGTTTTGTGGTGTTCTGAACAGTTATATAATGGAATATTCAATTTCGACGTACTCTTGCCTAGAGGTAGCTGAATTCCAGTTTTTGCGGTATCCAAGAGGAACACATTTGCAAGGTATTCCACTGACGATCAAGATCTTAATGGTAAATTTGAACCTGGAGAGTAAACCGATGGCTAGCTAAAATTTGCCACACGCGAGGGCATGAACAAGTTTGGTTTAAGATGGCAGACCTAGCGGTAGAGAAATAGAGAGAGGAAAGGTGGCTTAAGTATAATGAGGTGCATGAGAGGGAGATAGAGAAGCAGCGTTCCGTTGTAGAAAGTATGGTGTGGAGGAGAGAGATGGCTTGTGAAGGATTTACACCTCACGTAGAAGACGTGGAGCCAAAGCGTTAGGAACTCCCCCATCTTGAAAAGCATGATAGAGATCCCCCCTCAACCTCACACAGAAGTGCACCAGCACAGACTACCTAGACTGCAAGCATGCGTATCTTAATCCGACTAGGTGACCTAGCCCTTGTGCTTGGTTTTTCAGTATCTAGTATGACAAGTAACCAGGAAGCTAACTTGGGAAGTAGAAGAGTAGAAGTAAGTCATGGATCACTTATATAAATGGTAGGATAGATGGCTTCAATGTTATTTAGAGGAACATTCTTAGGTGCATCATCCACACAAAATTTGAGTGCACGTAGAATGTTAGATTCACCTCTGGAAGTGGAACTACCTCACAAAATGTAGGGGTTCAGTATAGTACTACTGTCAGAGCATAGGGGAGTACATCTACGATGTCCTATTCCAACTACAGGTGGCAGGATCAAGAGGTATAGGTGGTTCTAGTTTTGATGGATATGGTGGTTTTAGAGGTAGAGGGAACACAAGAGGTTCTAGATTAGGTGGTCAAGGTCCGCAGTCAACCATACAGAATATCTATATGGATATGTCTCTTCATCTCTAGGAATATAGAGGCATAGAGGATGCTGCCAAACATGTGCATATGTGTGAAATCTTGTGGTGCACGATAAAGGGGTCATATGGTTGCTGAGTGATAAGGCAAGTCAATTCACCACTACATTACAGGGGCGTGCACACAGCTGGTATAGGAAGTTTGATCCTGATCAAACTTGTGTGGATTATGTGAGCATTGAGGGATGCTTTCTTAAAAGAGTTCCATATCCCTGAGTCTAAGCAGAAGAGTATAATTGCACTCAAGGATATCAATAAAGGCACTACTAAGAGTGTACTTGAGTATGATTCTCATTTTAAGACACTTCTATCTAAGTTATCTTATGATATTCACGCTAGCCAGACATGCACAATGGTTCGTTGGAGGATTGATTACACCTTTTAGAAGGGTGTTATCACATAAGACATAAACTGATCCACGCGAAGCAGTGGAATCAGCTTTGCATGCTAAGGTAGTTGGTAGCATTAACACCAGTGTTAGTCCATTCCTAGAGGCAAAGATTGCATAGCTATAGAAAATCAGTTACAGAAGCTATCAGCAAATTCAGCCCATGAAACGCGCTTGAGGAATTTGGTGTACATATTGTGAAGTGGAAGGTCACACCAGAGGATAGTTTCCCTCACAAATTTTTATGCTCATTACTATTGGAGTGTGAGATCTATCATTTGAATCATGATGCTAGTCACTGTCCTTTGTTACAGCGTGTGATAAGGAATAATGTATCTTCCTTTTGCAAAATTTACAGGTCCATGACCCATGATATTGAGGATTGTCAACTGATTGGTTAGATCCAGGATGCTATAGACCTTTGGGTACGACAGACAAGTGTAATAGATAATTCTAAGGTTAAGAATGAGCACCAGGATCGGGATCATAATCAAATTCGCTATGACAGGAATGAGGGGTAGTTTTGAAGGAGGTCGTGGAAGGGGGCATGGATATCATGGTGGATATGAAGGACGAGACTGTGGTGGAGGAAGAGGTGAGTTCCCTCATGGAAAATGTTATACGTGCAGATATTCTGAACACTATAGATGTGAATGTCCTCAGAATATTGCATGTTCTTTCTATGGAAAGAACCATAGCTATGAAGAGTGCCCAGAATTTATATGAGCATCTGAGTAAGTAGCATAAGCAAGAAAACAAAGGCACCAGGATGGTTAGAATCTAGCACGCAGTAGAAGATCAGTGGATGCCCAAGATAGTAGAAGGACCTGAGGCATTGACAATGAATATTACTACATGCGTTGAAGCAGCACGTGTGAGAGATGAATTGCACCAGAAGCCTACGATCACCAAGGATGAGGTTTTATATTCAAGGTACACCAGATCCTGCTCATCACAAGGAAGTTTACCAAGATACCATGGAAGTGATAAGGAATCTTCAGGCTGAGATACAATACTTAAAGGATCAGAAGAAATCATCTGATACAGTCCAGACTGATATTGATGATCTGCAAGAGGTGTGTAAGATGTTGCGCCAAGAGAACATTATTCCACTATTAGGAAGTTGGTTAAAAGGGAACACTCTGCGTGTAAGTCTTGAGACCAGATGGCAGATTCTGCATGCAAATCTTCCCCCTAATAGCATTGACTATGACAAATAAATTACTTTGAATGTTGTTTTGGATGGGTGGTTGTTGAGCAACATATTAATTGATACAGTTACGGAAGTAAATGTGCTTACATTAGATGTATGGGTATAAATGGGGAGGCCTCCATTGCATCTATCATCTAATGTTTTGTTTATGGACAAACCGAACTAAGGCCAATCCCATAGGAGTTTTAAAATATGCATTTATAACTATACAAAGGGCCAAGTTCACTAGGGATTTTGAGGTATTAGCACTTGTAGAAGCAGACAATTTTCCAGCCCCGCTTGGACGCCCTTGGTGTTATGCATGAATAATGTTGACTTGAGATTCAATAAGGGGTATATCAACTTTGAAAACAAGGAGGAAAGGGTTCTGATACCTTTGACAGATGGAAATTATACACCATATGTTGAGCCTCTAAGTGAGGAGGATTTAAACAGAGTCTATGTACGCACTATTCAGGACCCAGAGGTTAATGAGCCATCGAAAGAAGGCGTCCTACAGTGGGAGGATTCTCATTCTATTAGTGATACTACAAGTATTGCTTGCGAAAATTGGGCTCATGGTACATATGAATTAGTAGGGCGTGAGGTGAAAAGCATGGCTGCGCGCAAGAATGGACTTCGTTCAATTCAACGGATAGGTAGCATAGTACCTTGTTATATAAGGGTAGAAGATCTTCCTGCCTTTCTGAAGGCCATGGAAACACAGGGGATAGATAAAGTTAAAAGGAGAAATATGTTAGTATATACACTATGCGAGACAACAACGCGCTGGTGCATAGTCCACAGAGATAATCTTATAAACTGGGAAGAGATTGGACTCACTTTGTCTACTAGGTTTATAAGGAACAATGCACCTACACAAATCTACACTTATCACGGGGATCAACCTGTTCAACGTCACATTTAATAGTGTGAGAGACTCTAGACAGTAGGATAATAAACATTACCACCTTCACTCTGGGTGCATAGATTGTATTCTACGCTACAAGGATGCACACGCGCTTGGTATGTATATGCAAAACTACATCCAAAAACTGGGAACTGGCAAGATTTGACTGCAGGAATGATCCAGACTTTTGACTACTTCTCGACTTAACCTCCAGTAGATGAGGCATTAAAATTTATCAAGCACTTAACTATGGGAGATAGTGAAAAAGCAGAAGAGCATATTCATGAATTATTCGGTGAGGCAGAGTTTGGAGCATGTTTTGAAAAGGAAGAAGAAATGGACTCCATACTACTTGAACACGCTTGCCTTGAGAAAGAAAAAGGAAAGATGGTTTAAGTCGTAGATGACGAGGTAGTTGAGAACTTGGATATTGAACATTCACACAGGGTGTGCGAGGTCTTGGAAAATGAAAACAAGGATATGCGTGCCTACCACGAACCCATCAAGACAAAGAAGTTGAATGAGGAGGCGGAAGAGTTAGAGGAAAGCATGCCTAATTCTCCTACACTTCCAGAGAACACAGAGGAACATGGTGAGGAATCAAAGGAAAAAGAAGAGGATGAGAAAAGACCAGTGTAGTGCCCACACTTTTTATAGCTCAGTAGCTGGTCGTTTATTTGCTCATAGACTTGTTTTGACAGTGATTGGTGATATCTTGGACATTATTTTAGATGTTGATTATATTAGACATGTGTGACATTCAGGCGTATAGCGCCAATTTAGCATAAGTTCTTATTGTCGCATTTTTCTTGTTATGACATGGAAACTAATGAATATGATGTGCTTGGAAATCTAATTATATTGAATAGTTGTTGCATGGTGGGATTATATGTCACTGTATTCATCTTGTATAACTTTTGGATTGTGGGAATATAATTGTGCACGTTGTCGTATCTTGATTTCAGTAGGAGTTTAGGTTGGTTCAGCATGCATTGATATCTTACTATGTCATTTAATTATATTGTATTGGACAGGTGCAGTTAATGGGTGTGCAATGAGTGTGCAGGTGACAGGTTTGCAGGAAAACGTGGGATTCAGGCCAGTTACTCAAAACTTGCACAAGTAGCCCACGGGCTGAGTCCTAGCCATGTTCACTGTGTGAAGCCCTAGGATAGATGATTATTAATTTTGGGCAGTTTGAGTGACCCCAATGTATGTAAAGTATTTTTGCTTTAATTTATTAATTGTGTTTAGGGATTGTTAGTAAAGTTGTAAACTTGTTTTGGGAGTTAATAATCCCACTTTCTTTTAAATTGTTGATTGTTGTTAATTAGTCTCTTAATCACAAGGGTTTAGGGTCAAATGTGAGACCCTTGGGTGGTCCCCACACCCTCTACCCTTGTGCCAAAATGCAAAACCCGAAATTAGGGTATTTTGGGCATTTTTAGGGACCCCTTTGTTATTTGGGAGTCCCCCTATCACTAAAATGAGCCCTTGGACCCTACCTAATGGGGGCTTGTTTTCAAGGCTAGAGGGAGTTTTCCCTCCCTTTCTACCCTTGTTTTGTCACATCCATGTAAGGGATGTGGATTTGTGTGTTTATCAAAAGTGCCACTAGTTTTGTCTTGCTAACATTTGAGGAAATTTGGGAGAAGAGGGTAAAAAGATAATTTTACCCTTTCTCTCTTTTGTCTTAGCATCTTTGACCATGAGGAGGGAGAGGGGTGACACATGTCACCCCCTCATTTGTTAGGATGCTTGGTCCCCTCCTCTTCATATTCTCATTCATGGAGAAAAAAAAAAACTTTTTCCTTGGATTTTTCTTGCTTGGATGCTTGGGTGAATTGGAGCTTGGAATTTTCTTGGAGCTAGGGGTGGAAATCTTGAAGTTAGGAAGCTTTTTGGAGAGCTTCCCTTGAGGTAGGCTCTTAGATCTTGTAGTTGTGTTGCTTTACTTTAGTTGTTAGATTGATTGTTGAAAATTGTTATTTTGAATAAAGCTTTAGTGTTGTTTGTGTGTGTTTTTACTCCCTCCATCATATGGCATGATGGAGTTTGGAGTGTGGGGGAAGAGGGAGGGAATTTTCCCTCTCAACCCTCAAGGCTTGATGGCCAAGCCTTGTAGGGTCTTCTTATTTTTTTCCCTCAATGGTAGAGGTGGGGAAGTGGATTCATTTGGCTTGAATCTCCTTCCCCATCCTTGGTAAGGAAATCCCTTTTGGGGTTTGAAGATCCTTCCAAGGAGGACTTGGAGAAAGGGGGAGGAATAAGGAGGGTTTTTGTTGTGAATAAGGAGCAATAAGGAGGTTAAGAAGTTGTGTTCATTGTGCAATGGTATTGATGCTAATTTTAGGAGAACTTTCTCCTCTCTTCCCCATTTTTGGAGGATGAACATGGGTCTCCTCCTTGTAATTTGGAGTCTTGTGTTGTTGTGAACTTAATGTTTGTGTGTGGTTGTTTCATTGTTGTTTTACCCTTCACCTTGTGCAAGTGTTGGTTAGCTATCCTCTTTCCCATGGGCTTGGGGGAGGCTAGCATGCATCCTAACCTTGGGATAGGCAAGTGATGATGCCTATGGTTGGGTGGTAAACAAGCCCCTTTTCTTTCTCCTTACATGGTTTTGGGAAGACATAGAAGATGGCTTTCAAGTTGGATTGGTGGCAATGTGGACTCTTATAGTTCTTATCCTTCCTTGTGATACTTCCTTGAAATGTAATCCTCTTTTAGAAGATAGTATGTGAGAGATTCACATCTCCTTGTAAATACTCCTTTTTGCATATTTTGTATCACTTGTATATATGAATTGATGCTACTTGGATTTTAACAAGCTTGTTGCCCAAGTTTGTGAATGTGAAGTATTGAAGTAAATGATATATCTACTTAAATCTCAATGTAAGTCTTGCACAAAAGGAAAAAGAAACAAAGTGGGTTGAAGGTGTTGGTTTCCATAATTTTTGTCTCCTTGCCCACATGGATAGGACTATGTTAAGAAAATGAATCTGATATATTCTTGCATTTCTTGCTTGTGAAATCTAAATGAATACTTGTATTTGAGTATGTATTTGTTGTAGCATCTTCCTTGTTATACTTTCAAGTTTCCTATCATGGTTGGGTTACCTTGTCACCTCTTACATTTGCAATAAAGAAATTTTATTGGTTGGTCATAGATTTGATAAAGTGAAATAGATATACATTTTAAACCCATTTCTTTTTTAAAAAAAAAAAAGCTTACAACAAAGTTTCCTTGGGTTTTAGCCTAGTTTGTGAAATGGATAGGTAATAATTTCTTTTTAGTTTTGCTCTAATACATGACTAGGAAAAATGCACAAGAAAGATTTTCTCTTTGACAACCCTAAGAAATATGGCATATTGGTATTTACAAAATGTTCCATCTCTGTGATATTTCCCTTTATCTCTCGAAGTATACAGCTGTGTAAATGTATAAATATGTATGATAACAACTTTATTTATTTATTTTTATAATATGGACAGTAGTATACATTATATATACATATATATAAATATAAATATAAATATAAATATATATATATATATATATATATATATATATATATATATATATATATATATATATATATATATATATATATATATATATATATATATTATAGAAGTTTTATTCAATAAAACAAAAAAAAAAGATTTTTCATTGGGGAGGGTCGGCCCCCTCCCCAGCCGACCTCAGGCGCAGAGTTTTGAAAACAAAAAAAAAATATATACAAAAAAAAAAGACTTTGGGGGAGGGTCGAACCCCTCCCCCCCACCTGTTCTCGGCCGCACCAAAGGCCCGGCCTAGCCCGGCCTGCACTGTCGCGGCATCCTCTGCCCATGCCATCCCTCGGACTCCGCCGCCTATTCCGCCCTGCGCCTCCGACTGTCCCCGCGCGCGCACAAACCTCCGCCGCTGCTCCTCCTCCTCGCGCCGCACCCGCCGCCTCCAGCGCGGCGCCTGCCGCACCCCGTCCGCTGTCCCCAATAGCAGCCCTTGCGCTGTCCCCCTCTCCAGAACGCCGACGCCTCAGTGCAACCCCAACCCCCCCTCTGCAACTCCTCCAACCACGCCCGCCGCCCGAACCTCCTCCACCTGCGGCCCTTTTTCAACATATAGCATATTATAAACTTCAATTATAAAACTAACCTAATATATATACTACAACTTTAAAACTAACCATATATATATATATATATGTATGTATAAGTATACATATATATATGTATAAATATGTATATAATCTAAAGAATAAGTAGTGAGGGTATGCAAATATAAAAAGAAATAAAAGAAATAAATAAATAAATATAACGATAATAATAAATAATCAATAAACAAATGCATAGACATAAATATATGTGTGAGAAAACAAACAAAATGTATAGTAATGATTGTTTCCTTTATGGTTTTAAATCTGCCATTTATTTAATGCAAAATCAAATGAAACCCAAAAGCTCCCTTCCCTTACAAAGAACAAACAATCAATTTGAAAAGAGAAATAGCGAGAGAAAGGAACAACAAGGAGATAGTTGGGACACTAGTATATTTAAAACATAATTAGATAATTAAATCCGAGTTAGGGGTTAGTAAACATTTTAGATTTAAAAAAACAAAAAAAAATAAAAATTTAAAAATTAATGGTATGAAAACTGTAGTTACCAGGAAAAAAGTTGCACAAGATGTATTAGTAATTTAATTTAGACACTTCAAAAAAAAAAAAAAAAATTAGCGCGTTTTTCGATGCCCCAAATAGGGCATTACAACCAGAGGAGACAGTTATAGAGAATGTTCAGGACATGGAGACACAAGTCCCAAATTTGGAGGCTAAAGTTCCTAAGCAACAAAGGTCTAGAAGAACAAGTGGAGAGCACATTCCACCAGCCATAGGGTATGTAGAGGACGTAGGAAAAATTGTCCACGCCCGCTTCCAGAGCACGATAGTGCAGAAGGATTTATTCGGCTGGGAGTTAATGGATGAGGATATGGAGACTGTGCGCACTCGAAAACAACTATTGTGGTCAATGCACACCCACATGGATGAGCCTGAATTTGATGTGTGTGAAGAGTCATGTGTTTCGAGATGACTGAAGAAGGCACCTTAAGCTAGACACATGACAGTAAAGCCTACTGTCATGTCAGATGAGCAGGTCAGTAATGCATTGGTGAAAGTTTCTACTGAGGTGGCTAGAAGAAACATAGACAAAGCTGCCACGATCAGAGCACTGTGCGAGGAGTTAAAAACAAAGGATGCAGAGATAGCGCACATAACACAAGAGAGGGACTTTGCGTAGAAGAAGAACGAGGTGTTTATAAGCATCGCAGAGGAGATTGGGGATAATGTCATCAGAGTAAGGCCACACTTGGAGGCCAAGGTACCACAAACATTTCCTTCAGTGATACACTATGTGGGAAAGTTGGTGGACTTGGTACTTGAAGATGAAACTCTACGCATGCAGGCACCAGAAATCTCATAACAAGATGCCGAATGGGACAAAACATTAGTGATGAGAAAAATTACATCTTATGAAGGGCTATTGCAAGCATTACAGGAAGTATTGAAGAAAGTAGACCAGGATTTAAATGTATGCACAGCTCCAGAGGTGCTTATCAACATCAAGACCCTCGAAGAGAACAACGAGGTCTAGAGAGTAATGAAAGATGAGACATTGGGCCACGTAGAAAGATTGACAATGGTTAAACAGAAGCGCGAGACCTTGAAAACAACACAAGAGCTGCATAAGACTCGGTTGGAAGAGCTTGGAAAGCTGATTGTGCAGAAGATGGACCTTTTAGAAGTAGAATGAAATCAATGTCTAGTGTTGTGTTGGTTCTACAAAATGAGAAAGGAGAGATTACGAGGGATGGGTTGGTATCCATTACTGTGGACATCCCAGAAAAAACAGAGCAAGCACTCCCTGAATGGTAGGTATTGGAAGCCAAAATAAAGGAGGAGTATCCAAAGTTGATACTGCAAACTGATACAGAGGAGGTTGACTCATAACCTCATAGAAATTCTTTATTTATCTACATTCTTTCATTTTTATTCTTTCCATTCTTCAATTCTTTCCTTCAATTTTTGGAGATACCCATTGTCGGGACGACAATGAGATTAGTGTGGGGGTAATGTTGATCAAAGAATACTTGTCAAAGATCACACAAGGAGTCCGCAAGGGATAGAAGGCCCAGAACCAAGGGCGTGGAAGGACCATGAAGGATGCATGCGTGGAAGGCAAGTTTAGATTTCAGGACTTATCTGATTTTGAGCATGAAGACCTATTTTTAGAAGATGGCATGCGGAACACACCAACGATGCAGAGATGTGCGCGCCATGAATTGTCTATCTTTGGATAAGCGGATCGAATCGTTTATGCACAGAGACGATCTGAGAATAGAATTGACACTTCAGTTAACTGCAAGACGACTATAGATACACACTTGCATGTGTGGCTATGCTTGTAAATGACGTATGTCTATCAACAACATGCGGCGTATTTCTGGAATAGGTAAGAAGTGAGGGGAAAGTCCCCATCCTATATATAAATGATGTTAGGTACATAGTAGAGAGAGATGTATGTATGTATGTGTGAAGTGTGTGTGTGTATGCATATGATTGAATCACTGTATCAGTTCCATACACGCATTGTTATAGTTTGGCAATACTGTAAGGAGCTTCTTTATTTATTAATAGATGGAAGATATTGGCTGAATTTGAGTGTCATTCTATGTGTAGTTGAGTAGTGCATGTTATTAATTCAATCATGATTACTATTTAAGCTTGTTCTTTCATAGATCTAAGGGTAGCATGCATTGTAGAATGATGGATTAGTTATGAATCTATATGTTTATTTCTTCATCATGTTAATATCCTGTTACAACAACACTAAAGAGGGACCTGGTACCTTTGCGCGCTTCAGGTGAGCGCTCAATCTAGGCTGAGTGATGTGCCAATGTGACTAGGGTGTTATCTGGTAAATTCTAGGCTACATTACTATTTCACGCCTCCACACAATCACCAACTTAATATGTTGTGCTTTTTTGGATTTTCCTTCACACTTTTAACCTTGAACGCACACCTATACCTATCCAAAATTTCGAAAACTATGTAAGATATTTGATGCACCCATGACGCTCCTACTTTAACCTCATCTTTGAAGCAACCTTCAAATTATTAAATCTTTCAATGATGCCTCATCCACAACCTTATAAAGTGGGATGGATTAGTTCTTGAAGTAATGAAGGTAAACATTTCAATCTTCAATGTTACTTCTCATAGTCTATCCTTTAAAAGGAGTTATTTTTTGATGTAGTGTCATTTTGTGTTTTTGATGTACTCCTTGGGCATCCATACATGTATAGTCACCAATGTGTATATAATGCCAATCCTCATAACGTAGGTGTATTATCATGTGCTAATAGATACTGGATTCCCAGAGTGATTCTATGCTCAACATATGCTACATTAACTCCCAAGAAGACTGCACCATACTTCTATGTATATTTAAATGTCAGAACTTCACCTTCTATTGACACACAACCTCCACTAACAAATACATATCAAATTTATGGAAACCATGTATACACTACATGACTTTCTATTCAAGTGTAAAAAGTAATAATAGTGGGTTAGATTCCATAACAAACCAAATGGTTCCTGAGGTATCAACTAGAAACCAAGGTTCCACACTTACTTCCTTGAATTAACACAATTGTGACTATTGCTTTATAAGGAGGGGAAATTGATTGAGGAGGCACCACCAAAAGTTCTTGTAGTACTACCAAGCCCATACTCATAACTTGTTATTCATGTGGTTCCAATTTAATGGACTGCAATACTCCATAAACTCATCCACAAGTTCAAAGCACCTCCAATACCATATATCCATCAACAATAGATTCCACACACACACTATCTTTGGTGCAATAAATCCATACATATCCAATAGATGACATACACACTCTTGGAATGCTACAACACAATATGTACAAATAGGCATGACACCACTCAAACATATGCCATATTCTTTATGGTACACACCATTGGATTTTTAGAGGAATTTAACACACCTCTCAGAAAACCCATAAAGACCAACTCACATTTTGTGGTATCACAAGGTGCCAAAAACCTACAAACTGTAATATGAGTGACACTGTTGAAAAAAACTTTACACTATACCATGCCACACCACATGGGCACTCCCCAAAGCTATAATTTTGATAGAGGGTCTCTCTACATACCACACACATTTTATTCTTCCCATATAATGATTGGAAGGTGAAGAACCACACATAGAGTCCCAAAATGGCTCAAATTCCATACCAACTCTTCCCACCTTTGTGACATTGTACTCTCTCTCTCTCTCTCTCTCTATCTCTCTCTCTATATATATATATATATATATATATATATATATATATAAACTTTAAATATAAATAAAAATATAAGATAGAAAACCACACATCTTTCTCAAGAGTATTCCATGTATTGTATGTAGATAAATAAATACATTTACTATTAGTTCTATAATCTCTCGCTTTTGATTCTCTACATATTAAGTAAATAAAAATTTACATAAGTATATAACACATCTAAATCTCCATTTAAGCCACCTCACGGGCACTAGATCAATTAAACCGAAAATGCCACAAATGGAATAGACCCTACTTAGGTAAAATATACAACAAAAATGAAATTAAATGTGCACAATTATATATAGTTTTGAACCAAAAAACAATAAATACACATCATACATATTTATCCCATAACATTACAAAAACCCTTAACAGGTAAATAGTTAAAATACAAAATAACATTGCCATTTTCAAGATTCAAACAACAATAAATATTAAAGAAAGGATCAATTAGACGCCTAAAGTTTAATAATGCGAGCTTCTCAATAACCCTACTCCCTTCTCTTTTCTTATTTGAAGAGGATGCCACCCAATATACCTTAACTTCCAACAAGAAAGAAATATTCCATTTGAATTCTTGTCACTAGGTTTTTATAATTTTTTGACTTTGAATTAGTACATCCCCTGACAACTCGAGCAAGCTCATAAATTCATGCAACTCTCCTTATTCTCATAGATTCCACAGAAAGGAAAATCTATAGGCCAATGAACCTCCATAAGCTTATTTAAACCATATCAGACTCTACTTATCCATTTAGATGTGCCTGGGTGATTATACCTTCATTAACATTGTGGAACGAACTCTAGTGGAAAGCTTTATCCTGGGAAAGGATTCTGCACAGGCTGGAAGTGTCTATTTCAAAATGGGTATGTTCCATACTAAGGTTCAATCACATCTCTAACACAAATGGGGATCCAATCATCAAGAATTCAATAAAGACGGCCTCTAATTTTCATGCAAAATACACACTCAACCAAAGAAAAAGTGGGTATGATAGAACTTGTAGCTAAATGGAATCCTCCCCCACCAAATTGTGTTAAATTGAACTTCATGGAGCTAGTAAAGGCAACACACGTATATCAGGATGGTTGCATTATGAGAGATTCAAATGGAAATTTTATAGCAGAAACTTTGGGTGATCTCTCTAAAGCTACAAATAATGAACTAGAGGCCATTGTGGCATTTGGTGAAGGATTATAATGTCAAGAACCTTCTCATTGAAGGTGATTCTGAGGTGATCATAAAATCTCTTTTGGAAAAGAAAACTATGGATCAGAAATGACTACATTTTCACCATTAACAAGCAAGGAAGTAGAAGATTGTCCTAGACTCCTTGAAATCATCTCAAATGACAGCATAGAACAAAGCATAAAATGGTTTAAGAAGATAGATCCTTCTTATGTGCTTGGGTAACTACCCGTCACATCCACATAATAGACACACGTAGGGGCATTCCATCGAATTTTCTTCTAAATATGGACGTACACTGTGACTGGTCATCCCATTCCCCATGTAAATTTTCACACGGGCTGTGAATGGATGGCAACCAAAAAATGTGACATGCACATTGGAAGGCCCTATGGTTTCCATGAGATATTTATGTGAGTTGGGTATGTCGGTTGGGTTTTCTCACAATGTTTCTTTTACCTTGAGCAATAATAGATACTTCCCACTGTTCTTGTCTTGTAACCATGAACTTCCCAAGTTTTTCTCTTTTCAGTTTCCATCATCTCTATTTTTGTGGGCCGTGTCTTTTTCTGGCCATTGAGCTTTGGTCTATACTTTTGATTTCATGTTCAACTTTCTTTTTGGTTTTCTATCTTGTTGGGGATTTCCTTCCCATTGTATAGTTTTGTACCCCTTTCATATATAATGTACTTTTAAATATGGAGTATTTATTTTTAGAATAAAAGTATTGATTTATGTAAATAATTTGATCTAAGTGTATCTATGGTTTCTCTGATTAATCTCTTTTGATCAATCAAGAAATCCAGCATTATAGATTTTTATTTTTCTCATCATGGTGAGGGCCCTAACTGAATCCCAAAAAATTAAAAATTAAAAATTAAAAATTTAATAATTTCCTTTTTGCCTAGGAAATCCTAAGAAAAATCCATATTGATATCATCACATGGCTTCTTGGGATTATAAAACATTTGATACAAACCTACATTTGAACTTTTACCTTCTTCCAATTGTCATATTCTTCATTCTTGAAAATTTTGCGGATGTAAGAACTCATGGATGACCAAAAATATATCTCCACCAATTATACACATATTTTGAATAACCAAAATTTCCATCGAATCTATCATTTTGTTTCTCCTTAACTAGATTCTCACACATTGAACCTCTCGGTATACATAATCGCACTTTATGAAATAAAAAGTCATCTTATATAAAATAGTCTAACCGCAGGGTTCTATCTAAACCCAAATGGCATAACAAACCTGCATTTGAGCTTTTACCTTTTTCCTATTGTCATACTCTTCATTGTTGAAAAAATTGTGTACATAAGAACTCATACATGGCCAAAAATATATCTCCACCAATTGTACATATGTTTTGAATAACAAAAATTTCCATCGAATCTACCATTTTGTTTCTCCTTAACTAGATTCTCAAGCATTGAACAACTCGGTATACATAATTGCACTTTATGAAATAAAAAACCATCTTAAATAAAATAGGCTAACCATGGGGTTCTATCTAAACTCATTGGTTCTATACATGTCTTCCATGCCTCGTCGAAATCCTCGTCTTCATCATGTTGTTCCCAAACTAATCAAATCACATCCCATAACTTTAACTCTTAACTCACTATAAAAATTCCTCTTCTCAAATCATCTACTACTTTGTTTGATTTTCCACTTCTATGTCATAACACAAAAGAATATATTTGTAAGAACGCTAACCATTTCCTATGCCTTTGGTTCAACTTCAACTAACTATTGATGAACTATAATCTTGATGATCCATATACAAAACAAAATCCTTAGGACAAATAATGTCTCCATTTCTTTAATGCTTGCACTATTGTGTAAAATTTCTAATTTTACATATAATTATTGTGTTTGGCATCAATGATCATATCCCTAAAAAATGATATATACAGGTTTTTTATCTTGAACCAATACTCCTCGAATAGTTGTTCCACTTGCATCACAATCCATTTGAAAAACTTTG
This sequence comes from Taxus chinensis, assembly GCA_019776745.2. NCBI lineage: Eukaryota > Viridiplantae > Streptophyta > Pinopsida > Cupressales > Taxaceae > Taxus > Taxus chinensis. The sequence goes on along the minus strand of CM034154.1, from coordinate 624,155,382 downwards.
TTTGAATATAGTAGTTGGGATAATACCAGTTGTTTTGGTATTCTCTTAGATACAACTTTTGGAAGCTATGTTTTTCCTTTGTCGTCCACATAGACTATTTTTTTAATTTTGCATTGCATTTGTAATCGATGCGTGGGTTCTATTAACATTCATGATGAAGTTCCTACAAAAAATCATCAAGGCGTGAAATTTCCATGCTTCAAAAGTACTCCTAAGTGACGGTGAATCAACTATACATGAACTTTTCTAGATCCATCTTTAGACCTTCATGGAGATATTATAAAACCCAAATACACTAAATCTTACTTTAAAAAATTATATTTGTTCAAGTTCACAAGAAAATTATCATATCACACTCTTATCAGAACTTTATAAAAATGTTCTTCTTTTAACTTATTGAAAATCAAAATATGATCTAAGTAAGCAATCACAAACTTACCCAAATATGACTTGATAACTTCATTCATAAAATGCTTAAATTTACTCACTACAATTTTCAACCCAAATGGCATAACCAACCATTCATAAATACCTTCTTATATCTTAAATTTTATTTCCATTCATCACCTTCCCTTATGCAAATCTAGTGATATCATCTCTTCAGATTAATATTCAAAAATTATTCCGCACCCAATTAGGTAATCCATTGTATCATCCATCCTCAATAATATACATTTGTACTATCATGATCTTTTTAATTACTCTATTGTTTGTACACATTCTCCATTCTCTATGTTCTTTAGTGTTAATGTTTTTGGCACTACACAGGGCTCATAATTTCGTGAATCAATCCTTTGTCCAATAACTCTCAAGAACTTGTTTCTATAACTTAGTATTTTCTTTCGGTATCAACCTATATGCCACTTTGTTTGGTCGACTCAATCCTGGGGTCAAATACATTTGATGAATAGTTGCTCCCATCTATGGTGATCCATTTAGTAGACCACCTGAATAAATCCATATAAATTCACTAATAAAATTATTCACTTCCTGTGGAATTGTCTTTTCCCCACCTTTAATTTCAACTGCACCCAACTTCAATACAAGATTCACTACAAGTGCAAAATAATCATACTCCTTCATTTCACTCAGGAATTGCTTTCCATACATCAACATAACCTTCAATTTAGTTTCCCCTTTTCAAATTTATCCTTCAAAGGACTATCATGTGCTACTTTGTCTTTCAAAAAATATATATGTATTTTCATGACCATCGTGTCTTTGATTTATGACCAAAATTTCACAGACTATAAAATAAAATATGGTAAGATTCCATTAGAATAATATAACACATAATTTCATCATTGTATGAATCTACCTAGAAACTTACCAAACATTTATCGTTTAATTTTTTTTATAAATTTCAATAACCATGATACCTTGTATGTATTTGGATGTGCAATCCTAAACAAACTCAACCTACTTATCATCTTCTTTGAGAAAATGTTATTTGCATTGCCATTTTCTTGCAAATTTTACCTCCTCACTTACAAAAAGTTTTGATTTTTTTTTTCTTTGCATAAGAGTATTTTCTTCATTTGTTGACTTAAAAAAAACTCTCCTCATCATGAGTGCTTCGCCAACCTAAGGCTCATCTACATTACAAACGGATGTAATACTCTCTTCATCTACTTGTGCAATATGTGCACTAACATTATTGCATTTAATTTTATCATCATGTACATGTGGATCATCACATCCCCTATACCCAACTTCGCTACATTCGAAACATTTTTTTTGTGAATCCACGTACACGATCTCAACCGTTAGATCCTCTAACTCTAGAGTTTCCTTGACCTCTCCATGTACCATCACTATATTGTGTTGTAGTTACTTCTCATTTTTGCACAAATGCTCCTTTTCCACTATAATGTTGATGACCATTTGTAAACTTACCTTTACCTTGCACTACATTTTATTGCTTTCATGCCAAATTTTTTCTGCCTTCAGTGTATAGTGGTAGAATTCTTCAAAATAATGTATTTTTTCCATCTTGAACTCATCTTGAATTTTCAAGCACAATATCCTATACATCTTATAGCCAACTCATTCACTGAAATATGTATTTAGTTACCATTTGATGATGATCTCTTACACCTTCTCTCTAACTCAAGCTTGAAGATATCTTCAATCAATTCTACTCACACTCACAAATGTGAAAACAACAATACCAAATGATATCAATACTTGATACCAAAATTACGCACTTAGAGATTCCTGATGATGTTAAAATTGCAAGGACGTAAACCTTTTCTCTTATACCAAAGGTGCAGCCGCGGGTTAGGTATGCTAATCAAGGGAAGATTTAGACCACACATCCCACAAAATATTAAGTGAAAATGTAATGAAATTGCATACAACACAAACTGTGATTTAGAAATTAGAAATAATATTGACTCAATTTCAAAGGAATTACAATTTAAACACACAAATAGTTATCTCACAAGTGAGATTCTCTACAATAATATATTATTATATCTACACCTGTTAACTCATAATATTTGCAAGTATAGCACTACAACATGCATAAGTACATGTTGAACTCACTACTCCAAACCATATCATCAATTGTGTGGGATTCATCCTTAACCCAATGGTAGTGGTGTGCTAATATAATCACAATACACACCTAATTATATTTTCCGTGTCTCCACAAGTGACCCATATATGACATTACAACTAAATCCTACTCCTCTATGCAATATATGACCCAAAACACAACTTAATGCAAATTGAATTGGCTCATCCATTACAACAATTGGATTGAATGAAATTCATGTCAACACATCAAGCAATGCCATATGTTATACTCCAAAATTTATGTGTCGTGTTTGTGTCATTACACATATGACTGCACACTAACCTTCTCCATTAAAGCCTTGTGTGTTTGCACAATACATCTCAAATGACTTTGAAATTTCAAGGGTAGATGTATGCAACTAAATATAACATATGATGTTAATGTGAGACTTTGAAAACACTTGGTGCTTTATCTTGCACAAAAACAAGTTATACTCTTGTGCAATGACCTAAAATCATTGTTGCACCAATCAATTAAATCTTGCAATATCAATATGAAGTTTCTTTTTATCTTATAAATGATGTTTTGAATTTTAGAAGATATCATGGTCCTTGATAGTTCCTTCCATAAATTTTACAACCATTTTGACCAACAATATGAAATACTTGTATGTATCAAATAATAATGTAAAAACACTATAGTTAATATCGTGTTATAGAAACTAGCCATATAACACAACATAGACCTTTGCAGCCTTTACATGCATGCACTTGAGGCATGAAACTTTACAAAGACAAATTTTTCAAGACAATACTTGTTCAAAAGAATACAAATAATCTTGCATAGAATAGGACTTGTGCAAAAACATACAAAGAAAACTTAAGAGCTAATAGAAACCTTAGTTTCATGTTAGACTTAGCTTATTTCTAGCCTACTAGATTTTTTTTGGTTGATGTAGGATAACAAGTGAACCTAGATGTTCCCGCATCACAAATACAGACTATTCTCAACTCTAAATTTGTCAAAAATACTAGAGGTATTATCTAATGTGGATTATTTGGTCAAGTGAAAAGATAGCACATCAAAAGACTCAACATGGATGATTGCATCCAAGAATGGGCAAGATAGAAAAATATTGGAGGAATTTATTCAAGGTTCACGAGAAGGATAAATAATCTTTCATCAATAAAAAAGTTGTAGGGTGTGTCATGGCAAACTTATTATTGTTTTTATTTCTCAAATGTGGAAGTTGATGTATAGTTGGTCCATGGGGAAACCATATAGCTTCAACAAAATTGAAGGACAAGAGAAATAGTTTTAATCAACAAGCATGGCTCAAATAGAGTGTCTTGTTTGATGATAAAACTACTAATTACTATAGGAGTGTTGTGTGAAAACCACTTATATGAACTAACCGGTGGTTGCAAAGCTATGCCAACGGTTACATAATCATCAATCTATATGAAGCAGGGGTTTCACCATCATGATTGTATAACGAAAGTAAACAATTGAACTCTTATGATTATTTTTACCTTCTCATATTGATTCAATTCACTATTAGCACAAAGGAGAGAGGACTGAGATTGGTGCAGGGGTTCTACACAATTTGTTCTCCTTATTAGTCTTAATGGTGGATACTTACTTCAAGAATACAAACCCTTGTATGAACACTTAGAATTTTTGAGGTTCTCATCCCAATCCTTTGCAACGAGGACCTTGTCTCCAACTTCAACTCTTATACACTTCAATAACAAGGTTAGCTCTATACCACTATCAAAATGCTTGCTCTCATCTATCCACTATAGGCATGAAACATGAGATTACCTTGTCCTACTTGGCATCTTCATTGTTCTTACATGCTTATCTCCTTGTTACCATCATCTCTGCAATACTCTTACTACCCTGCATATCCGAATTCATCAAAATAGTCCACAAACCATACCTTATTCCTATCACTTAAGCCTAGGTCTAGATGCTCAAACGAATAATATAGGCTTCTCACCACCCTCAACAGTCTTAATAAATTTTGTCTAGCCTATCACAAGGTGTTATAACCCACTTCAGAGTCATTTTCTTCTCTCTCACCTACAATCTCTCCTTGAGGCCTTATTAGCTTGTAGCCTTCTCAACACCTAAATGCCCTGTTATCTCACTTATTCATGAACCGGCCCCATACAATAATAGATTCTTATAGGACCCTTTACCAAGCTCACATTCATACCTAAAATTCATCTCATGTTACTTTGTACAAAATTGCACTTCCTTTGTAAAGTGAGGGTGCCAATTAAGCCTATTTTGACCCCTAAACATAACAACACACACTTATGGCCCATAATCTCACATGAGTATCAATGGAACCACTTCAGGAATGCTATGGGGAGGGTGTCTATCAATTTTGGTGGCTTGGCTCTATCATTTGACCTTCAATGTACCTTAATTCCTCTTTCCCACTGTACTTGTACACCATGACCTGCAAAACCTGATGGAACTTTGCTCACACGTGTGAGTTGGATCATGAAACTCCATAAATCTTAATCTTCCCCAAGATAGAAATGATCCTAAAATCTCATTGATTTTTTATGGATAGAATCATAGTTAGGTGATGCCCTAGTTAGGGCCTGAGAGACAGAAACTTAGGCTACAGGTCATTGTACAATGTTTCAAGAGCTGCAAAAAATTGGAGGCACTCCATTTATCCTCCCTCAACTTTCTATGCCTTCACAAAGGTCAACAAGCTCTCCCATGGTGACTGTCCTACTCTCATCTCTTGGCTTGAGACACGGGTTTTAATTAAATTCATGTAAAACAATAATAAACACACAAAACAATAGCTCCATTACCTGCAACACCAACATAACATCTTATTATTCACCTCAAATCCTCATTACATTCTTTTGAATCATTTTCCATGATTCATTTTCATCGAATAGCTCCTATATCTTTACGAAACTAACTAATCTCTAGCTCTAGCTCCCAAAAAGAGCTTAACTTCATCACTAAACTTAGAATAGGATAAACTTATCTCCAAATTTTCTCTCTCAAGCTCATTGTCAACTATATCCAGCTCATGACAACTTATTACATATCTTTATAGGTTTAATTAAGCCCAAAACACCAATTCATACACCTAAACTACAAGTTTACAAACCTATTCATCTTTCACATTCACCTACCAAGAAAAACCCCACACACCTAGTCAATCATGTTGAAATGGTCTCACATGACCTTATAACATTTAGTCCTTGATGCTCCTGCATCAGAGATCAGGATCAAGTTCATTTGGACTATCTTGAAGGATTTTCCTCATGTTTTAGTAAAAGTGAATAGCAGGAAAAAAGTTAATTTGTAATTTTTTAATAAATTGTGAATAAAGTTGTTTTCAACATGATTTATAAGCTTTATTGCACATGTCCATATGTCCAGAGGCAGTAGATTTGGTTACTGCAAGGAAAAACTATTTATTAATTGAAAATTGTATCACGTATAATCTTGAGTAAGATGGAATGATATCCTTGCTTATAAATTTGAGGAGACTAATTTTTAGAGATGGGACCCTTTTAACACGGTTCACAAACACTTCGAGACCCTACAACCTAGGGATACCTCGAGTATGTGCATGAAAATAACCTAAACCATGATTATTATTCTACGGAAGTCTTCCTAAAGTTGATTAAGGTAGGGATATTGTTATGCTCCCAAATAAGCCACCTAATAGTTTACATGAAGTTTTGATTTCTTGATTTATTATTTTTTCCCAATTGCATGTGAGATTGTTTTAGATGGAACATACGCCAAAAAAAAAATGGAATCAATCATAAGATGTTGGAGGATGTGAAAGATATGGTGAATTTTATTGAATAAATCACAATGCACTTGAATTTTATAGATTTTCATATCATCATTTTTTTAAATTATAGTGTGGGATGGGTGAAGGATTTTTCTAGTAATCATTTGGAGTCGATTTCTATTATTGATAAACAATTGGAAAATATTTGAATGCTCTCATTGAAAATTTGGCATAAAGTGGTGGTGGCTTATCTCTTTCCTTCAGCTAAGCAACTACAACGGTTGACTCTCTATGCCGGGTGTCTCCAGGTCTTGCACTCAACTAAATTTGATCTCTGGTGGGCTCATTGAAAGCTTTACATCAACACCAATAAACCAAAGACACTTCAACATCTTCCTATCTTTACACTTTGAATGTTATATTTTATATTTCTACTGGTACTTTTGACTTGGGTTCATATTATTTTTTAATATATAAATGCTTAGTGATTTAGATACAAATAATTCTCTTTTGGATAATTTTGTTTGGAAATTGGAGCTTTTTATATTCAACCTTGACATTGCGGTTTTTGAAAAATTATGTAGCCATATGTTGTTTAACTTTTAACTTTCTAAATTCGTAACACTTAATTCTTGTTTGACCACATGTTGGTATATGGAATGAATTCAACTTCAAGTTTATGAGAACTGATAATTTATTTATGAAAGTTTTTCAAATAGTTCATTTTTATTACAATAGAATTATGTGATTGACGAGATAATAGTTGGGAGCATGTTTTAAATTAGTTTATGATTTTTTGAAACATTTGATAGGTTTTGGGAACCCGTGTATCTTATTCTAATTTAGGTTCAAAAAGGGATATATTTTATCCCTTTGTTTGTGTCAAGAAATTGTACAACTTATTCTTTGTGTCTTTCATGAAGATTAAATATTGTAGTATGCTTTCATTGCTAGAAAAATATATTAAGTAGATGCAAATGCATCTTGCACAATTGGGTCTTCTATATTAAGCATCTAAGTTTTTTATTGCTATAATCAAAGTTTTATACAGTTGGTTCATAATCTAGTTGATCATCAACAAACTAAGCACATTGAGATTTGGATGTATTATATTTGGAAGCTTGTATCGCAAGGTCATCTTGTGCTTTCATATGTGTCCTCACCAGATTAACATGCAGATATATGCCAAAGGTCACGAGATTGTGGACATTTTGGTATCCATTAGATCATTAACGCGGGTTGTTCAGTACTGAATCCTCCATAACACCCATTCAAATTAAGAGGGGATGTTGAAATGTGTAACCATTCACTTTATTTGTGGCCGATATTATTGTGTTTATATTATATTTTTTGATTGTGAGATGTATAAATACTCCCAGTCACACATTGTTTGATAATAAGGCAAGTGATAATTCTTTCTATCCTTAGTGCGGTATTTTAATGTCAAAGATTTTTGAGAATATGTATATAGTTTCATAATCAAACAATAATGAAATACTCCAAAAATATAAGAAACCACAATCTGCATATGTGGTGTCTAAATACACCTTATGATTAAATATGGTGAAATAAAATAAATAAATTGTATGTTAGATAAGATTGTCAATATGATTGTCCTCTCTCTCTTCTCAATAAAGGGCATAAGTCTAACACCATTCTAAGGCCAATAAAAACCAAAGATAGTAATAAGGGGTGTGATAGTTGTGGATCTAAAAGATAGTCGCACTCGTATCAAAGGCTTAGGGTTCCAAATCCAATGTCTACGATAGAGGGTAGGGTCTTACTAAAATCCTAAGGTTGTAAGAATAATTATTTTAAGATATAGATAATATATCTAGGTTAATTTTTGTAACACCATTAGGGAGTAATAAGCAAGGGTTCTAAGAGATAATGCAACATGCTATTGTAATCTAGTTTAATAATGATACATCAAACATAATCAATCATAACAACACGAAGGAGACATAAGGTTTTAGGAATGAATACCTTTGTGAAGACAGTGTCGGTGCATTAACCCCCTGGGGTTAACAATACCTTGTGAGACAATTTTCATGGGTGGATCACAGGAGGGATACATATAAGACTCAAGTAGATTGAATTTGGGGGACTCCAAAGAATTGGTAGGCCTTATTGGTGCAATTCTTATTCTCGTTGATCCTAGTAACTCAATGCTCCAAAGTAGACATTTGCGTATAATCTCTAATAAATTCTAAACCTCTTAAACATTTAAGGGTATATTTGTGAGTGAAAGAAAATAAAACTATATGATGACATAGGGAAATGAACACAATGACACCTAATTATATGAGAACATAATCTGAAGTCACTATCTCTTTTAGCCAACCACATTGACCATGGTTATTACAGTTGACCACAAATATGTAAGATAAAAGGTAAGGATAATGAAGAGAATAACATTAGAGAAAAGACTTGGAATAGTTATGAAGGGGTTATAAGTGTGCTACATGTATATGTGATGGTGATAATATTGAGGATATCAAGTGGTCATAAAGAGATAGTAAGGAGGAATTTTAGGGAAATTTAGGCGATGCCATGCATAATGGTTCTCTTGTAAGATACAATTAAACCACACCAACCCCATTTTTGATATGTTCCTTAAGGCATGTTGGAGATTAATCCACTAACAAATTGCAAAGAGAAACCTTTGGTAATTGGAAAAATCAAGTTGTATACACAAACTAGTTGGTTGAATGAGTGAAAGGAATTTCTTGTATATACACCTATAAACATATGAAAAAAAGGGTAGGTCTACCTAAAGCCTCTAACCCAAAGAAATTATAATTACATTTGCAAGGTACATGTCACAATTTATACTTAACCTAGTGGACCCAACGTACCCAATGAAACACCACAAATTTCAGTGACACAAAGGGACCAGTAAAGATGTATTTGACATTATAACCTCACTTAAACATTGCCTATAAGGTTCATAACATATGAAAAGTGGTATTTTTCCAATCACCAACAAGAGCCCCTCATATTTCGTGTGTTATCCTCGCAATTATGTGTTATTTATATTCTTGCAATTTTGGGTAATGTGTCAATTTCAATCAATTCTTATATTTTTTTGTTGTGAAATTCTTAAATACCATATGGCCCATGTCGAGT